>CM062247.1:26235853-26275652 GCA_031216285.1 Syzygium syzygioides
ATCATCTTGATTTGCGGCTTGTCCGAAATCAGTGGTTGCTGATAGATCCAAAAATTGAATTTCTCATGTCTGAAGTAAATGAAGATAAGACATCTGGGGACTTCAAAGAAATGGGACAGAGGTTGGCACAGGAAGTTATTTCTTTCCTTAAGAAGAAAATGGACAAAATTTCAAGGTCAGGAAGCTTGAGAAATATCAAGCTGAGCTTTGTTGGCCATTCTATTGGAAACATTATTATACGAACTGCGTTGACTGGTACTTTTCTTATGCCTTTTCTTTTGGTGGTATTCCATACTTACAATCCAGTTTTAAATCTTGTCTATTCGCTGATGCAGAGGGCATTATGGAGCCATACTTGAGATATCTTTATACGTATATTTCAATATCTGGTCCACACTTGGGGTATCTTTACAGTTCAAACTCACTGTTCAACTCGGGATTATGGCTTTTGAAGAAGTTGAAGGGAACCCAGTCTATTCATCAGCTTACTTTCACGGATGATGTAGATCTCCAAAATACATTTTTGTACAAACTGTGTAAGGTATTGCAAGCAACACTCTCTCTGTCTCTTCCTTGTCCCACCGCCCAAAGAAAAAGAAGAAAATCCATGTCTGTGGTTTGCATGAAGTGTTGGGAGTATGTATCACTGCATCACCAAACAAAATAATTGACAAAAGGTCTCAAATCTTTTTTCTTTTCTTTTTTTTTTCAGCAGAAGACACTGGAGAGTTTCCGGCATATTATCCTTTTATCTTCACCACAGGTGGTGCCTTTGTCACTTTAAAACTTCGAATTGAATGAAGTTCATTTCTTTTTCTTTATGCTTCTTCTGAATACGCATCTGTCTTTGTGTAAACGATGCGATAATGTGTTCATTGCTTTATGTCTCAGGATGGGTATGTTCCATATCATTCTGCACGAATTGAATTGTGCCAGGCATCCTCCTCTGACTACTCCAAGAAGGGCAAAATTTTTCTGGAGATGTTGAATGATTGCTTGGACCAAATACGGGCTCCCTCATCAGAGCATAGAGTCTTCATGCGCTTCGATGTCAACTTTGATACCTCCTCGCAGGGAAGGAACTTGAACACCCTGATCGGGAGGGCTGCTCATATTGAGTTCCTGGAGACCGATGCTTTTGCCAGATTTGTAATGTGGTCTTTCCCAGAATTATTCCGTTGAGAGTCTGAATATCTCGATCGATTACACTCGTCACATCAGCTCCTTAGCCTATCTCCAGCAAAACCTTTTTGGCGCCCTACTTTGTCAAGATGATGGATCAGTGTTGATTGGGTTTTCGTGGCTAGATTTTACAATGCCAAAGCCAAGAGCTGGTTCGCAAGAGTTGGGGACAAGAAGAAGCACTGCGCCCTTGATCTTTTGCTTGCCGCACAGGTGCTCAGGTTTGAGCTTTGGAAGCCCTCAGCTGCTCTCATAGAAATGGCTCGAGAATAGGCCGTGATGAATATATTTGGTTTGTAGGCTGATGAACTTTATCAGCCACTCCTTCGACATGGTTGCTCTATATATTGTTTTGTAAATACTGGGGTCCAGAATATGGTAATGTGTATTCAGACCTCATTTTGGCTTTGCAATAATTTAGTAGCCGTCTATTGTTGATCTTCATTCTTCCTGTGTCTTGAGTGCAATAATTTAGTAGCCCTCTATTGTTGATCTTCATTCTTCCTGTGTCTTGAGTTCAATATCCGTTCTGAGTTACGAAGTGTGATTTGAAAAGACGAAAATGAGTGTTTGATAAGCTTGGAATTTATTAGAATTAGATCCAAAATTGGGTTTTGATATCTCCCTACTTTTGCCATATATGCAAAACAAGAGATTACGAAGTCTTCTTAAGAATGAAGCGCCACATCAAATTGGTTTTCTCTTAAGGTTAATACTATAAAAAACCCTAAATTGGTATATTTGTGATAAATTTATCTAAAATTATTTTTTTGATCACAAAAAATTCTAAACTGGTACACCCGTGACAATTTTATCTCGAACTATTTTTTTGACCATAAAAAACCCTACATTGATATACCTGTGACAATTTTACCCCCGAATTAATTTTTTGGCCATAAAAAACCCCAAACTGGTACGCTTGTGACAAATTTACCCTCCGTTAGTGTCCGTTAAATTTTATTATCAAATTGCTAAGTTTAATGACACGTGGTAATTAACATGTGTAACGATTTTGGGTTTTATCTATCTGTTTGTCACAAGTTTACCAATTTGTGATTTTTTGTGATATTAATATAATATAACGGACACTAACAGAAGGTAAATTTGTCATAAATATACTAGTTTGAGGTTTTTAATGGTCAAAAAATTAGTTTGAGAGTAAAATTATCACGGGTGTACCAGTGTGGATTTTTGGTGGTCAAAAAAATAATTTGGGGTAAAATTGTCACAAGTATACCAGTTTGGAGTTTTTTGTGGTCAAAAAAATAGTTTTGAGTAAATTTGTCACAGGCGTATCAGTTTGGGATTTATTGTTGTCAAAAAAATAATTTGAAATAAAATTGTCATAAGTATACCAGTTTAGGGTTTTCGTGGTATTATCCCTTTCTCTTATGTATAGTTCTATGCACTTTACATAATCACAGCATGATCCCGCTTCTTCCACGACGCGCTGCCCCACATCTCTTCACCAATCATTCTCTCACAAAACTAAGAAGCTAATCCATCGTTTAGAGACGTTTCCCTGAACCCTTGAAGAGAAGCTTCATTCGTTCCTAATTCATCTTTCTTCATCTAGTGATGTCTCGATATTTTCCCATGCCCCAGTCCTCGGAACTCAGCTCACTCAAGTTATCCTCCGTGCTATATAGTGTGTACAGACCACTGGTGGAAGAAGAGGTTTCTTGCAACACCGATATATCCCGGTGCTACTCCAGATCGGCATAATCGAATTTCGTTACACAAACACAACATATTGGTGAGGTCTCATAGCACAGAACATGTCATAGAAACACACGAAACAATTATTAGACATTATCTTGGAAGCACCAAATTGCAAATATGTAGGACAGTAAACAGCCACAATACAGTTTTAGGTAGCACAAAACTAGAAAACAAGGATTTCATAGACCATCACAGCATTACCGAGGAAAAATATTCATGAGGCCGAGAATCAAGAATATTCGTCTCCCTCATCACCATCCTCCCCCTCGGCAGACTCAGCTCCCACCTCTTCATAATCCTTCTCGAGAGCAGCCAAATCCTCACGAGCCTCGGAGAACTCTCCTTCCTCCATGCCCTCACCAACGTACCAGTGCACAAAGGCACGCTTGGCATACATGAGATCAAACTTGTGGTCGATCCTAGAGAAGACCTCGGCCACACTGGTCGAGTTGGAAATCATGCACACAGCTCTTTGCACCTTGGCAAGGTCGCCTCCGGGAACCACAGTAGGCGGCTGGTAGTTGATACCGCACTTGAACCCAGTAGGGCACCAGTCCACGAATTGAATGGTGCGCTTGGTCTTGATAGTGGCCACGGCTGCATTCACATCCTTGGGCACGACGTCACCACGGTACATGAGGCAGCATGCCATGTACTTGCCATGGCGAGGATCACACTTAGCCATCATGGAAGATGGCTCGAAGGCACTGTTAGTGATTTCAGCCACGGAGAGCTGCTCATGGTACGCTTTCTCAGCCGAGATAACGGGAGCATAAGAGGACAGCATAAAGTGGATCCTAGGGTAAGGCACCAGGTTGGTCTGGAACTCGGTCACATCCACATTCAGGGCGCCATCAAACCTCAGTGAGGCAGTGAGGGATGAGATCACCTGCGTTGAAACAAGGAATTGAGGAGTACAATCAAAATCTTACTTTCATAATTGCTTCAAGAAAGGGCATTGAGTTATCAAAACTAGATAGATGAGCTGGCTAGTCAATTTACCTGAGAAACAAGGCGGTTCAAGTTGGTGTAAGTGGGGCGCTCAATGTCAAGGGAGCGCCTGCAGATGTCATAAATGGCTTCATTATCGAGAAGCACTGCAACATCAGTGTGCTCAAGGAGCGAATGGGTCGAAAGGACGCTGTTGTAGGGTTCTACGACAGAGGTGGAAACTTGGGGTGAGGGATAGACGGTGAAACTGAGCTTCGACTTCTTGCCGTAGTCAACAGAGAGACGCTCCAGGAGAAGTGACCCCAGACCAGATCCCGTACCACCTCCAACAGAGTTGAACACAAGGAATCCCTGCAGGCCAGTGCAATTGTCCGCAAGCTTGCGGATCCTGTCCAAGCAGAGATCCACGATCTCTTTCCCAACTGCAAAATCGTAAGAGAATTGTTAGGCACCTCACCACAGAGACCACCAATAATAAAAGATCAGGGGTTATCAATATAATTACTTGTGTAGTGACCACGGGCGAAGTTGTTGGCAGCATCTTCTTTGCCGCTGATCAACTGTTCTGGGTGGAACAGCTGGCGATACGTTCCAGTCCTCACTTCATCAATGACAGTGGGCTCGAGATCTACAAACACGGCACGGGGTACATGCTTCCCAGCGCCGGTCTCGCTGAAGAAGGTATTGAAGGCATCATCACCCCCGCCGACGGTTTTGTCACTCGGCATCTGGCCATCGGGCTATGAAAAGAATACAGAAAGCACCAATCAATTATAATGAGCTGAACATGCTCCTAGAGCTAACGAATACAAGGATATCATGTTACACATTGCAATGAGATCTAACACGACCATAACCGTAGCAACACAAGCAACCGCAAGAAACGGACATTCAGATATATGAATGTCAGCATCAACAGAGTTCAGAATTACAACGACAATGAGACCAAACTGTACGAAGAACGGATACAAATCCAATTGCAGGTAGATCTTATTGTGATTGCTCGACCTAAGGGTCTAAGACTCCAACAATTGAAACAGGACGACAATGTGCGGCATTTTGTCCAGATCTACATGAAAACGATCGAATGTGCAACAGATACGTATCAAAGCTCCATCTTGCCCGGACCTAGAGCATTTCTAGCAATGAAACCCACGGAACGCGAACGAAAAGGCTCGGATCTAGCTTATTCTGGCAAAAAAAAAAGAAGAAAAATTCTTCACACGCGATGGCGTCAATAATCGGCGTCGCTAACCAAATGCGAGCTCCATCTCGCGCGGATCTAGAGCATTCCTAGCACCGAAACTCACGGAACGCAAACCGAGAAGCTCGGATCTAGCTATCACGGACAAAGATCTTCACACGCGATAGCCTCGATATCCGCGTCGCCAACCAAATGCTGAGTCCGATTCCACCTCTAAACCACGCAAAACACGACACGAACCGACCTACATCCCCCAAAACACAAGACCCTCGCCGCCAGAGAACGCACATCCACCAGCGAACGCACATCCGAGGAAGGAGGAGGGGGCGGCGGCGGCTCACCTGGATGCCGTGCTCGAGGCAGTAGAGCTCCCAGCACGCGTTCCCGACCTGGATGCCGGCCTGGCCGATGTGGATCGAGATGCACTCCCTCATTTTCGGCGCTCGCACGGGGACCGAGGTCGGAGGAGGAGGCTCGAGAAGGTGCGCACGGGGGCGAGAGGGGAGATGCAGGGGAGGAGCGAAGAGGGGATCGGCGTTTATCAAGACGCCGCCGACGAGGAAGACGAAGGTGAAGATGAAGGAGGCGGGCGCGGAGCGAATTGAAGGACGAGGAGCGGAGGTCCGGAGATATATATAGCGGGGGCGCCATCGGGGAAAATTGAAGAAGCATCTGGTTGGTTAACCGCGGTCAGTTTACCCGTGGGTCTAATTATGGAAGTGCCAGCGAGCAAAGGTGGTGGGGTGGGGTGGGGTGGGGTGCGGCGGGGGGAGGGGTGATGATTGAGTTGAAGCGCCTGGCCTAACCATGGTTAGTTGCCCGCCCCGCCCAGTTTCAAAAAATCCCATCTCGTGCCCTTTTTTTTATTTTTTTGAATTTTAGGCGTGGGGAAATGGGGCTCGGACTTTGCCGGAATTTGCAGCTCTGCCACTCCCCCCCCCCGCATCGGCGGGCAACGGATAGATCCGGTGGAGGGCAGTATGGTCATTCCGCCCCGAGAAGTGGGGCCCGCCGTGTGGGATACGGGTGCGGGCGGGGGCAGAATGCAGATGATGTTCGACATCTTGAAGGAGGAAGATGGGCTGTCGAGGATGGAGATGGAGTAGATCACGGGTTTCAATCCAGGGGGGCCCAATTGGGTTCTTTATCTCTCTTTCTTTCTTTTTTTTTTTTCTTTTTTCTTTTCCTTCTTTCGAATACAAAATAAGGCGGGGATGAGTTTTGCTATATATATATATATCTTCCCCCTTGGCTCTGAATTTATTTCTGAAATAAATTGTATTATACAAAACAAAGAAAACCACCTCCAATATTTAAAAGAAGATCTTGAACATAAAAAGGTTGAGAAAAATCTTTCTATTCCCACAATAAAAAAGAAAATCGTTGATCTGGAAAATTATATAAAAGTTTCTCTATGTTCGACAATTCCTAATGCCTTTCGGTCTAGAAAATGTCATATAGTTGATTTACCTTATGAACCGGAATTTTCCGAAAAGGAAGTCCCAACCAAGGCAAGACCTTCCCAAATGAATCATGAAGTCATGAATTTCTGTCAGAAGGAAATCCAAGAACTTCTTGATAAAAATCTCATCAGGAAGAGTCAATCACCTTGGAGTTGTCCTGCTTTCTATGTCAACAAAAATGCTAAACTAGAAAGAAGGGTCCCAAGGTTAGTCATTAACTATAAAACCTTTAAATACGTCATTAAAATGAATAAGATATCCAATCCCTAATCAAAAGGATTTGTTGAATAGACTGCACAGCTCAAAAGTATTTTCTAAATTTTATATATATATCGCATGACGTGGAGTTCTTTACAGAGGAATTTCCCTTTCTATCTTTTCCTATGAGTGAACCTGTGGAGGCTGGCAATTCCCGACACGATCTGTTAGCACGACACGGCATGTGATTAAGTAGGTTCGGGCTTGGAATATAAGCAGGGTCGCATGAACCCATTTACGACACCACAAAAAGTAGTGCCGTGCATGTATGTTAACTTGCTTAACCTGTTTAGATGGGAATTAACACATCTTAGCTGACATGTTAACATGTCATTTGTTTTGACTCTTAACATATTAGACATGTTTTTACACCTTCAATACTCGTATTTAAAGACTTTTTCGTGTTTATAAAAGAACGCCAAAGTTAAAAAGAATAAATGATACAACAAAAACGTATTTAAGGATGCAAAAATCATGAAACGTAAAAAAACTACCCGTACGATCTAAAAAGATATTAAACGCATCAATGCGAATTATTATGTGTAAATGTGTTTTATGTTTTTATCATCTACACATATTAACGTTTATCTAGGGGTGAGTGATTCCATTTCCATGTGGAACCTGAAACTTACCGTTTAGGGACTGGTTTTCAGTTTTTGAAACTTCAAACCTACCCTTTTAGGGTCTATTTGAGAATCAATCGATTCCTTTTTTTTTTTTCGTTTTTTATTCTTTTTGGCAATTACCACAAAAAACTCAAAACTATGTCCGCTATGACCCAAGTACTCCAAACTTTTTTTTATCACAAAAAAGCCTAAACTTGCCTATTTGACACAAATACCCCAATTTTTTTAATCACAAAAAAAATCCAAATTTGTACATGTGTGACATATATATCATATATTTAAGTTCCATCCAAGGTAAATTTGTCACACTAGTATGAGTACGAGACTTTTAATGATACAAAAAAAGTTTGGAGTATTTGTGTTACAATGAGCAAATTTAGGATTTTTAATGACACAAAAAAATTCAAGCTACTTCTATTACAGTGAGCATAGTTGGGGGTATTTTATTGTATTAACCCTTCTTTTTGTTATTTCATTGTTAGTCAAGCAAAATGTTATCTTACAGTGCTTGTGTAGGGGCTTCAAGATGCTGGAGAAGAAATAAAGAAAATGGATGTCATAGACTAGTGTCACGGATTGAATTCTCTCGTACTCTAGTACCCTTGTGATTGAAACTTTGTGTCATTGGGGTGAAGAGTGCATGATGCAGAAGTGATGACTCAACTGGTTCATATGAGTAGCATCAGAAGGCTTGTGCTAGGAGTTCTAGGATAAAACAATTAGAACTCTAAGAAGCTCTTAAGATGGGGTGGTCTCCTATGCAAAACTTAGTCGGGAGCTGAGGCCACTCTCCTAATAAGTCGAAATCAGTTGTTGTACCAAAGTATTATGTGTGTTTCTCAAGGGATTGAATACCCAAGCTAAAGTGGGCATGGTATGATCCAATACAAAGATGATATTCACCAAATTGTTTTTAAGAAAAACTATAAAAGGAATGCTGGCCTTGTATTGTTGGCTCATTAGGCGCCGCATGGGCTATTCCATAGCTAAGGATCTGTCGGGCTATGACAAATGGTATTTGAGCAGCATCTCTCCAGTAGGTGGGTGATTTAGGTAAAGCTCTTGGTGTCATTAGGTTGAAGAGTACGTGATGCAAAAGTGATTATACAACTTGTTTATAGGAGTGGCATGAGGGTGTTTGTGTTAGGAGTTATGAATAGAATGGTTATAACTGTGAGAAGTTATGAAGATAGGGTAGGCCTCCCATACATAAATTAATCAGGAGTTTATGCTATTTTCCTGATGTGGCAATGGTAGATCGAAACTAGTTGTTGTGTCAAAGTGTCATGTGCGTCTCGCTTGAGGGACCCATACTCAACCCTACGTTTATCCATAAAAAGGTTAACTTAGCTCTCCTGGTGACATGTTCTATAATCTTATTCTGCCATGTCACCTGCTTTATTAGGCCTTTCAAAACAGTTCAACATGTTTATTAAACACGTCATGTACCGGTTAGACATATGCGCATTATACCCCTATTTTGATACGGCACAAATCAAATTGTCAACTATAGGTAAAAATATACTTTAGGTCTTATTTGTGATAGGCTATGGTGCTAAATCCATAATTTTCTCCTAATTTTTACCCAACAATGCGTTGATATTAATATTTATGATAATAGGTTATAGTAGTCAGTTTGTGAAGTTATTAATTTAACTTAAATCACTTGCAGGATAATTATGATAGCGTGTGACTTTGACTATCTCAAATTTTCAATTATAATTTGAGAAAAAAGGACAGAGAAGTGTTTCTCATTCGAATCGCCCAAACCCAACCCGGAAATTTATTGGTCAAGGTCAGATCGACCTGATTTTTTTTTTGTGGTTCATGCCCTATTTTTTGGGCATTCGGTTTAATGAGAGTGATTGACCAAAAGATTTGATTTCACAAATCAAGGAAGTTAGAGAACATGATTTCACAAAATAAAACTCAAATGACCAAATTGCACAAATCAAGAAATCAAAGGGCTGTGTTCAACGAAATATATTTATTGTGCGAACACCGAAACTTAGGGGATTAAGGCTCCATTTGTTTCATAGAAACTGTGACATATCTGGAAAATATTTTTCGAAAAATTATTTTCCAGGAAAATGAAAATAGTTAATAATGTTTGGTTGAGACTTGAAAATAAATTGAAAAATATTTTTCTTTGTTTGGTAAGAAAAATCTCATTTGATTTTCTTAAATAAACATACACTATTCGAGTGTTAGTGACTTACGCATGAATAGCCAAGAAACTCAACACGGGCATCGGGGTCTCAAGCTAGGATCCCTGACTCCCTAGCACGAGCATGGGCACTAATCTTGGGTCTATCGAAACCGAGCCTGAGAACTTGGTGCCCTTACTTGGCTCCCTGCCGCCTTGGCCCGGGTCTATGGAGGCTAGGCCTAGGTCCTTGGCGCCTGGGCCTGGGTCAATTGAGGCCAAGCTCGAGACTTCGGTACAAATGCTTACGCCCGGGTCCATCGAGGCCGGCCCTCAAACTTGGGACCTGGTCCCCAACTCCCGGACCCGGGACCTTTGTGCCCATGCCGTAGTCCATTAAGGCCAAACCTCGATCCTTGGCAGCCAAGCTCGAGCCTGGTGTCAATGGATTGAGGTGCAAGCACAAGAGACTTGGGCATGGGCACGAGCACAGGAGTCCTTAGCTCGGCCTCGATGGAATTGAGCTCAGAAGTTGAGGACCCGCGTATGAGTGTAGGGGTCCAGGGCCTAGCCTCAATGGATCCAGTGTAGCGTCTGGTGTCTCGAGCACAACCTAGATGGACTTGGGCCTAGCGTCCTGGGCATGAGCACAAGTGTCATGAGCCTAGCCTAGATAGATTTGTCCCCGGCCTTTATGAATGCTTCCTCGGCCTTGACGGACCTAGTCCCACTGTCAAGGGCTCGAGAACCAGCGTTAGGATTCCCGTGCCCAAGCATTGATATTTAGTCTGTATTTGAAAAATGATTTTCGATTTTTCAAAGAAGAAATCATTTTCCTAAATTAAAGCTTGGTGATGAAAACCTTTTTCCATTGACTCATTACATTATCCACCGACTCATTTTCCTAAGCGATTCGAATGCTGAAAAATGAGAAAAAAATTTTTCTTGAAAATATTTTTTATGGAATAAACGGAGTCTAAAACTGTACTTTAGACCAAAAATTCAGCCGGGTAAGGTTTACAATTTCATATTCTGGACGACAAGGCTTGGGCTCGAGCTCATGCTGCGATTCAGCACGAGAGAATCTTAGTTGTATGGTTTCTTCAATGCATACAAGCCTCGGCCCAAGTTAGAAAGGTCAGTGCAAAATGCAAGCCCAAGCCCGATTCAGGGCAGTTGAATATGAATTTTTTCACTAATAGTCCTTTAAAAACGTTTGAAATCAAATCCATCTGCGAGCAAATCATTTCATTTTTCTCAAATCCACTTACTACATCAGAAACAAATGTAGGGGCAAAGTATAAAATAGCTTTGATATTATATTCACATGCTATTCCAATTTGTGGATTTTTATTAACTAATTATCAGCTCATTAGCATGGTCTGCCTAGAAAAAAAGCTACTTCCCATCATCTAAATGTGATAATTTTATTCGTAGAAAATCCTGCTCAAAGTATAAGAGAATACAAAAAATAGCATAAATTCAGGAAAGTCATTCTTTGATCGAGAAAAATTCAGTTGATAAGTGCGTTAACAAAATAAAACATAATTTTTTTCCGCCACATTGTGCGGTTTTTTTCTAGTGTGAATGATGTAATTGTGGTAGTGCGCCTGACATGTTTGTGATATCGTCTCAACGTATGTGTATCCCTATTTTATTTTCATTTCATATCCATAAAGTGGTTAAAATTAGTGTATGCCTATTTTATGTTGATGCTTTCATTTAGATAAGCCTTTTTTGGGCAAGTGGGTGTTTGGTCTACTAGATGATCGCCAAGCTAGTGTTGCTCACACTACTTTGCAGAGCAGTAAATTGAGTGCATCTGAGGATTTCCAATGTCTTCATGGCATTATTACCAGTTCTAGTGCACCACTCAAGGCATTGTGATGCATAACACACGCATTAGACTCATCATATTCAAATGCACAGTGAAACAACATTCATGGGTTTTATAAAATATGTTCTGCAGCACTTGACTTTGTGTAATCATTGCCACCACCTTTTGTAATGGTGCTGTGAATGTTCTTGGCATTCTAGCCAGCAATTCATTCACCTCGCTCATGAGCCTTTTCTTTTGCTGTCTGATGAGCAGAGGAACTTAAATGGGATGTGATTGGCGAATACGTCATCGTTTTTTGTAATCCGACGCGCCTCAATCTTGTATGAACGAACCCCAAGCGAGACGGAGATAGCTCCCCTACCTGGCAAACCTTTGTGTTTGAGTAATCATAAGCTGGGCATGTGGCGAAGTACATAGTGTCTTTTCATGAGGTCGCGAGTTCAAAGCTTATTGTTAGGTCCGTGAGCAAGGTCACATGCGAATGAGCGCTATTCGCATTGGATTGGTAGCGAGGCTACGGCGATAGGTTTCCCTATCTAAATTTGTCCTTATAGGTCAAGTCAAACTGAACATTTTATGATGGGTGTGAACCTCTTGCAGTGAAGGCACGAGAGCGCTACTACGCTAGTCCCCTTCTCACATGTGATAAGAAAAAGTTCATGGGGAAAGTGCATTTTACATAAGATATATCTCATGTCGCTAATTAGAGTCAAGATATCATACAATTTCAAAACATAATAAGCATTAGATTATCGCATTTTTCTTGACACATAAAATTGCTTTATGAAAAATGATTGGATGGTTTTGCCATCTTAATAGTATAATTGTTAAGGAAGACTCTCTTTTCTCATCAAAGAGGAGGCTAGGTAGCATGAACTTCTCCTATCGACCTCATATGTCAGTTCAAATGCTAGTCTATCTGCTAAAAAAGGGCACCTGATATAAAGTGTTTGAGACCTCTGGGTCCACCTGCTACAAGGGCATGCAATAATGGCTCGTATCCTTCCGTCCGAGAGAAACACATAGGAAAAGAATGCAGAACTTCCATCTGTTTGGAAAGCATTCGTTATTGTTACCTCTACATTCAGTCATTCAGGATCTATGTTCTTGATCGTTTCAAAATTTAACAAGACCCTTCTTTTCTTCTGACAGCATCAGTTGAGAAACCAAGTATAGTTACTTGAGAAAGAATGAGATCGGTCGACTTAATTTGAGAGACGTAGATGTACCAGTTAGTCTAAATCTGATGTACTCCTAAATTGCAGATTCTTGACTGTTGTGTACAAAATGGAGGACAAACATGACCTGGAAGCTTTTATGGCTATCCCTGTCCTTTTAATGCTCAAGAGCATCACCCTTTGATCAAAGCTTCCAACTTATTCTTTATGGTGTCTCCACCATGCCATAAAGATATATATTTCGCCAATGAATCTTATGCTTCTTAGAGGACCCACAGGCCACTCATTAAAGTCAGGACTAATACCTTGCAAAGGGCCAAAACAAGAACTTCCATGCTCTTGCGCGCAAACACGTGCGCTTGTAGTCATGATTCCTTCCTCTCAAATAATATCTTTTATAAACTACTACGAGAGAAATACAAAGGGTGTCCTCAGAATTTGATATTGTTAATCATCGGAGCCATATTGTATAAAAATTGACTTCAGATGAGGTCTCGGTCTACTAAGTCGTTTCTTGATGTCGATTCTGGGTAATAGACTAGTTTCTTGAAGTCGAATTGTAACCTGTTGGATTATGCTTCCTGGAAGATGAGTCAATTCTTGGGCTGCACTTGCGCAGCAATGACTCTAAATCGAGTGAAAGGACACAGACATATATAAGATTCTTATCCCTCGCTTGGTATGCCTTCAAATAGGGCGAGGTTCTTCCAACTTGCAAAGCCACTATCTCCGGGAAAACGATTTTTGTTCCTTCTTTCCCTTGATAAAGAATCAAATTCAACAGAGAAAGAGAGGGATCATACAAAAGGTGAATGATGAAAAGGTTTCTGCTTCCTTCGCTGTCTCTGACTTAGATGGGGACAAAGATGCTCATCAGTTAATCGGAGGCCTATCTATCTTTTACCAGTGGATGGCTCGGTCGAAACGGTTCCTCCACGTAGAATTATGTCTCACTTATCAATTCAGAATCAGGACCCACTTTGATGCTAAGGAAGCCTACTGTGAATCACAGCCCTCCACCCCTTACCAATGCACTTGCTCCTTTTGAAGTCCTCTTTCTTTGCATCACTTTCATCTCCATGAAATGAAAAGGCAAAGATATAAAGGAGCACATAAAACAAAATTTAAGAAGCTTGGTCATGAAGGTGGGACTCTGAAGAATACAGTTACTATCCGTCACACCAAAGATGTCATACTCATTTAGTTCCTCGATATATTACAGAACCAGAGAAGCAAAAATTAAAAAGAAGGAAAACTAAGAAAGTTTTAAGCATTGGCATGATCTACAAGCCAACATTTCTTTATACATAGGAACAAAGGCAAAAAAGAGCTGTTGAGCTCTAGCTTATGTAAATAGTCTCTCCTTAGTGCTCAGAGACTGTACTTGTGTACATATAATAGACTTCCTACATGCCTATACCGAGAAGCCCACCAAACTGCTTGTCAGATCGTAAGAGTTACTTTGCTTTTGGAGGATTGAATGTTTCTTTAGTCATGTCCGACAACTTGCGAGAATCGAATTTGCAAGGGTCGGCCTCTATCAGCAACTGAACAACCTCTTTCATGGTTGGACGTAGAGCAGGGGCTCCATACGTGCAGCGAATGGCAATACGAAGAACCCGAATTATGTCTTCCCTAAATGAACCTGATAATCGCTTGTCCAAAGCTTCTACAGTGCTTTCTTTGGTGTCCACTTTGGTTGAAATCCAGCATATGATGTTCTTGTTCTCCCCAAACTCTGGCTCTGCTGGCCTCTTCCCCGTTATTAGTTCCATTAAGACTACCCCGAAGCTGTAGACATCACACTTGGTCGTCGCTTTTGATGAATATGCATACTCTGTCTCGGAAATCAGTATTGTTAATGAAAGCAATTCGCAACGAATTGTGAAATAGTACCATAATTTTTCATGCAGTTGCACAGTGAGAACTCATGACTGGTTCCTACTCTTTTCAAAACATTCTTTGCCTATTATGGCGTGCTGCTTAATCAGTGACCTAGTTCTTTGGCGATGGCACACTTTTTAACATCCTACACCACTAATTAACTTCTTCGAAAATTAATTTTTCTAGTTGGAATAACAATAGCCATGTTTTGTGGAAGATGCAACAACTATTTGTCAGGTCAAACTTAAAGATTACCTGGGGCCAGGTACCCATAAGTCCCCGCGATGACAGTAGTAGTCGAATCCTTACCGCCTCTTGCCTTCAAAACTTTGGCTATGCCAAAATCCGCCACCTTGGGTCGATAGTGAGCATCGAGCAGGATGTTGGTTGACTTGATGTCTCTGTGAATAATAGGCGGTAACAGATCATGATGGAGGTACGCCAAACCCTGTGCAATCCCTAGCGCAATCTGATGACGAATGGGCCAATCCAGATTGTAGGGTCCGTTGTGGAGTGCTTCATAGAGATTTCCGTTAGGCATGTACTCGTAAACCAGCAAACTGCAATCCCGACTCGAGAAGTAACTGTACAGCTTGATTATGTTCTTGTGCCTAACACTTCCCAAAGTTTCCACTTCGGTCTTCAACCCCTTGTCCAGAACTAAATGATCTTCGGAAACACTATCTTTCGCACTTTGGCTCCACAACCTCTTCGCGGCCACAACTTCCCCGCTGCTCAGCACTATTCTGTAGACCGTGCCAGAACCCCCTTGTCCCACTATGTTGTCATTGACCATGGCCTCGATGATCTCCCGTTGATCAAAGTTTATTCGATGGAAACTCTTCACGTCATATGAGAAGAGTGATGGAGAGAGCGTCTCATCACGTTCCATGACCGATTTGTCCTTGCTGCACTGGCGCTTGAGGAACAATATTGTTCCCAGGGTAATGACAGCCGATGAAATTCCTATTGCCCAGATAGAATTCAGCTTCTTCTGGGTGGAGGTCTGTGGGCATATGGGGAACCTCCCGTTCGATGAATCGGTGGATACAGAGAGGCAGAGTCCTGGGTTGCCTGCAAAGCTTTCTGCTAAACCTCCTTTCACGAATAAAATCGGAATTGGACCGGACAGAAGATTGTGCGAGAAGTTAATGGAGTTCGGCAGCAATTTACAGAGACTTTCAGGGATTTTCCCCGTCAGTCGGTTGTTCGAGAGGTCAAGAACATTAAGTGACTCCAGTGAAGACAGGGACTCGGGGATGGAAGAATTCAGCACGTTATTTTGCAGCAACAACAAATTTAGCTTCTTGAGATTGCCAATTTCCAAAGGTATTGGACCGCCGAGCGCATTGCCACTCAGATCAATCTTGACTAAGTTGGCGGCACCAGAGATTTCAGGAGGTATCACACCTGAGATGTTGTTTTTCTGTATGAAGAGCTCCGACAAGTTCCTTGCATTCCCGATTGTACCAGCTATAGGACCACTTAGATTGTTATAACCCAAATCTATGATCGAAGCGTGAGGCAAACCTAGAATTCCTTCTGGGATTGGCCCCTCTAGGCGGTTAGAACTAACCCGAAACCGTAACAGAGTCAAGCAGTTCGCGTAACTGGGCGGTAACTGTCCAGAGAAATTATTATCCAGGAATAGGAAATACTGCAGTTTACCTCCGTTGCAGGCTTCTGTTGGCAGGAGACCGGAGAAGTAGTTTTCGGATAGCTCTAGGACGATCAAAGGTGACAATTGCCCCAAATTCCACGGAATTTCCCCTGTGAGCTGATTGCCATAAATCGACAGAATGGTCAGGGTTGTTGAATTGCCGATCACGCTAGGGAGTTCTCCAGTGAGGCTGTTGTTGTAAACTTGCAAGACTCTGAGATGAGGGAGCTTGCATATAGACTCTGGGATTTTCCCCGTCAACAGGTTGACCGACATGTCCAAGTCCAGGAGCTCGGTAAGATTCCCAAGCACCTCTGGTATGCCGCCAACGAGCTGGTTGTAGTACAGCTCGAGATGCGTCAAGTTCTTTAGAAAGCCAAGCTCTGTGGGGATCTCCCCCATCAAGTAATTTCCACCCAATTCAAGATCAACCAACGATGTCATGTTTCCTATCGATGGTGGGATCAGTCCCTCAACCATGCACGTCATCAAGATCATGGACTTGAGTTTGCTTAGCCGCGAGATGCTCTCAGGAAGTCTCCACAAGTCGAAGCCGTCATTCTCGTTGAAGTTGAGCAACTCGAGGTTGGTAAGGTTAAAGACTGACATGGGGAACTTGCCTGTGAAGAGATTGCACGATAGGTCGAGTATCCGGAGAGATTGCATCGGCGAAAGATCAGGTAGAGTTCCGTGGAGGTACAAGAAGCTCATGTCGAGCTCTTCCAAGAGAGAGCAGTTGATGAAGCTGTCGAAGAAGTTGCCATGGAGCTTATTGTGGCCAAGCCTAAGGACACGCAACTGCGGCAGGTAAGAGCAGATATCGGCAGGAAATTGACCGGAGAGCGACCACCCGCCTATGTCCATCTTTACCACGTCCCCTTGATCGTTGCAGCTGATTCCTGCAAAGCTGCAGAAAGAATTCTCTATCCCTCCACTGAGATTCCACTTCGACAGAGCGTTTCCATATAGTGAATTCTTCATCAGGGTGAAGAACTGGGATTGGTTTGTGCTGGCCGCCTGAGATAGGCACGACAGACATACAAGCCACACGCAGAGGATGATGGTAGCGTGAAGAGCCATCGAGTGTGTTTTCTGCGTGTTTTGTGAGAGAGAGAGAGAGAGAGAGAGAGAGAGAGAGAGAGAGAGAGAGAGAGTTTGGGAAGTTTGTTGTTGCAGAGAAGGTAGTGAGCTTGGCGAGAAGTATATAAATTGCATGACTGATGGGATCACCGGATGCAGCAGTAATAACTCCTGTTTGACAGAAAAAAAGGTTGGTTTGTGCATACAAGTACCCTGCGCGCGCGCGCACGTACGTCGATCTTTCTCTGAGAGAGAGAGATGCATGACCTTGCATAAAGGAGCTTTATGTGTATGCCCCCACTAAATCAAGTAGAGAATAACCATTCAATGTTTTGGTTCTACTTTATACTGATGAGACAGGTGAATAAACCGCATCAGATCCTGATCAAGCTCTATGTTTCCATCTCTGCGTTTTCCATAGCCAAGCACGCAGCACTCGCTGTGTTGCCCTCTCGTCCATCATTGCACATGCCACTGTTTTCCTAAACGCTTGTTGCTCAATATCATTTCTGGGTCCGACACTTTAATCTTCAACTTGCTGGTTTAACAACCGGCCAAATAATAATTATTTCTATTCTTTTGTTCTCAGAATCAGTTTTGAAACAGAAATCTATTTGGTAAATTTTTTGTTCTCGGGCACAAATTTGCAGAAATTTATTCCTAGAATCAGTTTTTGAACAGAATTAAGAAACAAAAAAAATTGCTTCTTGATTTTGGGAATGAAAATTAGAAATGAAAAAGAAAATTTTTTTTCCTTCTTCTTCTTCTTGGCCTATGGCCGACGACCGGCCACAGGTCAAGACCGGCGAGAGCGATCCTAGCTGCCACCCTCGTCAGATCCGGTGAGGGCGGCTTGCGGCAGTGAGGGAGGCACTCGCCCAAGCCGCAAGCCGCCCTCGCCGGATCTGGCAAGGGCGACAGCGAGGGCCGCGATGCTGTGGCTGGCCCTGGCCTATGGCCGATCACCAGCGTTGACAACCTGGCCATGGCAAAGGAAGGGGAAGAAGAAGAATAATAAAAAGAAAGAAATATTAAAAAATTCAAAATATTATTAATAAAAAAAATTCGTACAGTTACTAAATGCATTTTTTTTTTATAACCCAGGGAACCCCGCACGACCGACAGCTGGGGAGTAAACTCTAGGGGCGACACGTGCTAGCCACCACACACGTGCCACCGGTTAAGTCACCTTGCTGCGCCCGGGATTCGAACACTCAACCTTTTGCGAGAGGAAGAGTGCGCGCTCCAGTAGCGCCACCCAGGCGGGTGGTACTAAATGCATTTCTGTTCTTTTTCTATTCCAAGAATAGAAATATTGTGCAATTACCAAATATTTTCAAATACTTAGAAATTATTTCTGGGTATGGAATAAAAAATAATTATTTTTGAATAGAAATTATTTTCGAGAGTAAAATAGTTGACAAATGCACCCTTAGCTATTCAAGGCCATCCCATGCATGTCCATGGTGTCTTGTTTGTACTTTAACTGAACAACATGCATGATCACATCACAGTAAAAAATTGATTCTTGAGCAGTGTGGGGGCTGGTAAAAGAACCATTTCCATAGTTGACTTCGTGCAGGGCCACTCCAAAGTGCTTGTTGGTTTGCTTTCACTGGTTTTTTGGGGTGAATGACACAGAGAATCAGATCAAATTCCGTCAATAGACGAAAGGTGGCAGGCCCAGTTGGGGAATAGTATCCCCACATCTTTACGCATATTGTTGTGGGGAATCCGGTGGAGACCACACGAAATAATTTAGCAAAAAGTACATGGAAGAGTACAGGAATGTCTTTTTCTCTGTTCGCTCAGTGGGTTCTCTATTCATAATACAGCAATCATCTGATATGTCCCGAAGACAATCATAGGTTTTGATTAGTTGCGACTGGCAACTTAAGCTTTCCAGACTTTCTTTTGGTGCATGTTATAAGAGAAACGCCATTTGTTTTCGTGCAAGGATGTTGGAACGATCGATAGATGTCATCTGTCATCAAGCAGAGATTTAAAGAGCTCTATTTTCCCATGAAGCAATTCTTTAAAATGCATGTCTTGTTAGAGGCTGCTGTGTATCTACAATATATATATATATATATATATATATATATATATATATATACACACACACACACACACTCTTTTTTGGATTTTCTTTAATGTACTTCATTTTCATCGGGGCATCATCTTTCTTCCGTAAGGCAGCTCATAAATATCATTATCGCGATTGATCATCGCTTCTTGTCTTTGTGATGTGCAAGTACTCACTCTCGCGGTATTTGGGTTTCGATCGGCATGATGGGTTTTCTTGATAAAAGATCAACACTTGCTTAAACCCCGGGAATCGATCTAAAATATGCTTTGATGGATTATACCTTCCGGCCAATCAGTATTTGGAATTAATTCGAATGAACACGGATTTCACATTGATTTTGGCTCTCAAATCAGCTCACCGACAGAGCATATCCAAACATTAACAAAGATATTTTTTCCTTTGGAGTGGAGGAATGCCGAGCCCAATGATGAATTCCCAAAGCAAAGATGCCCACTCTCCAAAAGCAGGATAGGAGAGCGGAGGAGAGGAGAGAGGAGAGGTGGGCTTGGCATCTCGGATGTGCTTGAGGGGTGCGACGTGGCGGCGCCCGAGAGGTCGTCACGGCTTTGTCGTGATAAACAAATGATATTCTTGCAAAATTGGCTATGTATGAGCAAAAGGGGGGATTAACAGTTTAGCCAATCATAGAGGGCGGGTGCATCTTCTGCTTGGTTGATGACATTGGGTTTGTGCTCTTGTACAGTGAGGGAGGGAGGGCAGGGGTAAGACAAGGAACCAAAGGCCATAATCAAGGGCCACGAATGCTTCTCTCGCATCTCTTTTTTGTTTATCTTGCCAATCTTCATTCTGCGGCCTGCCGCGTCCCAAAACCCTAAACAAAGGTGACATTCTTGAAAGAGATTCGTCTGCCTTCTTTTGAGGATTCTGCTCATTAGTGTGATTCGTTCTTCCCAAAAGATCGAAGGTGAAGATTTGGTTTGCAAGAGTAAAAGTCTGATTAAGATAGCGAATGATAAACATTCTATTCCAGAATGAGTTCCTGAAACAGAAATAGATTTTTTTATTTTTGATTCCATGATGAGTTTCTGAGAAAAGAAACCCGTTTAATAACAACAAAAAATTATTATTTCTGGAACAGAAACCCGTTTGATAACAGCACAAAATTTCTATTTCCTGAAATAAAAACCCGCTTGATAAACAACACAAAATTCTATTTCCAGGAACAAAAATCCATTTTTTTAGAAATGGAATAAAAATGATTAGAAAATCCAAAAAATTCCTAAAAATCTCAAAAAAAAATCAAAAAATCCAAAAAAATTGAAAAATTCTAGAAAAATTCATCACAATTTCCAAAAAATAAAAAAAATTCAGATTTCGGGAAAATAGGAAATTTGTTGAATTTTTTCAAAAAAATAAAAAAATCAAAAATTTCAAAATTTCATAAAATGATTTAAAATACCTGTGGCCACCCACTTTTAGTGAAATTTAAATATTTTTAGGTGCCCAAAAAAAATCAAAAAATCAAAAATTTCAAAACTTCACAAAATAGTTTAGAATACATGTTGCCACCCACTTTGAGTGAAATTTAAATTTTTTAAGGTTCCCAAAAAAATTCAAAAACTAAAAAATTTTAAAACTTCACAGAATAGCTTAAAATCCCTGTGACCACCAACTTTCTTTGAAATTTTAATTTTGAGGTGAAAAAAAAGCAAAAAATCAAAAATTTCAAAACTTCACAGAATGATTTAGAATATCTGTAGCCACCTACTTTTAGTGAAATTTAAATATTTTTAGGTGTCGAAAAAAAATAAAAACATAAAAAAATAAAAAAATTTTAAAACTTCACAGAATGACTTAGAATGCTTCTAGCCACCCACATTGAGTGAAGTTTAATTTTTTTAGGTGCCCAAATGGTATTTTTGATTTTTAAATTTTTTTTCTGCACCCAAAGAAAATTAAATTTCACTAAAAGTGGATGGCCACATGTATTCTAAGCTATTTTGTGAAGTTTTAAAACTTTTGATTTTTTTTCTTTTTTTGTTTTTTTCAATACCTAAAAAAATAAAATTTCATTCAAAATTGGTGGCCACAGATATTCTAAGCCATTCTATGAAGTTTTGAAATTTTTATTTTTTTGCTTATTTTTTTTTTGGTAAGGGTATTTTTAGGCACTTAAAAAATTAAATTTTGCTTAAAGTGGGTAGCCACAGATATTCTTAGCAATTTTGTGAAGTTTTGAAAATTTTTATTTTTTTATATTTTTCATCACCTAAAAAAATTAAATTTCGCTCAAAGTAGATGGCTATAGGTATTCTAAGCCATTCTGTGAAGTTTTAAAATTTTTAATTTTTTACTTTTTTTTATTTTTTTAAGCACCTAAAAAAATAAAATTTCACTCATAGTGGATGGCCAAAGGTATTTTAAGCCATTATGTGAAATTTTGAAATTTTTGCTTTTTTGCTTATATTTATTTTTTTTGCATCTAAAAAAATTAAATTTCGCTCAAAGTGGGTGGCCACAGCTATTCTAAGTCATTCTATGATTTTTTTTATTTTTAATTTTTTTTATTTTTTTCGGAACCCAAAAAAATTTAAATTTCCCTCAAAGTGGATGGCCATAGGTATTCTAAGCCATTCTGTGAAGTTTTGAAATTTTTTTTTTGCTTTTTATAATTTTTTTGGCACTTAAAAAAAATTAAATTTCGTTCAAATTAAGTAGCCGCAGGTATTTTAAAACATTCTGTGAAGTTTTTAAATTTTAGATTATTTTTTATTATTTTTTTTTTGGCATCTAAAAAAAATTAAATTTCCCTTAAAGTGGATGGCTATAGCTATTCTAAGTTATTTTGTGAAATTTTGAAATTTTTATCTTTTTATTTTTTTTATTTTTTTCAGCACCTAAAAAAATTTAAATTTCACTCAAAGTGGGTAGACACAGATTCTAAACCATTTTGTGAAGTTTTGAAATTTTTGATTTTTTGCTTTTTTTTCCCACCTCAAAGATCGTGACTTCCAGATGAACATGTGTTTTGAAGAAAGAGTTCTCTCAGAAATGATTCTCATTTTTGGTCTAGAAATAGAAAACCTGCTTTTTTGTTGTTCAAATTTTTGGTTTAGAATCGGTTATGGAACAAAAAATTATTCTAGAAATAGAAAAATGAAATTGCGTTGCCAAATGGATTTTTGGTCCAAAGCTATTTCTAGGAACAGAAAACCAGTTCTGGACAGAACCAAAATAGTTATCAAGCGCTACCTAAGTATCCGTTTGTTTCATACAAAATAAGTGATAATCGCTTGTATCGCTTGAAAAATGCTCTATTTGTTTCGCGGAAAATGAATAATATAAAAAATATTTTTCAAAAAATAGTCTCTTATATCTGTTACAAAAATGAATCACCGAATAATACTTCCAACATCCACGAATATGCTGAGACATAAATTGATGTCAATAATGAAGAGATTTTCTATTGACTAATTATTTCAAGCATATATGTGATCATTGTTCTAGCGCTAAATTTGTACACACCTCAGGAACAACAATGATGAGGATTCCAAATCTACAAGATCTCGAAGACGAACCAAAAGACAATCGGCTTTGCGCACAAAACCTTGTCGACATTGCTTCGCTTCGCTCCTCCAAACTCTATTAGGATTAGGCGCACAAACATAATGAAATAGACAGTAAATGCGAGAAAAAAAATTGAGACACAAGTTTATTCTGGCTCACTTTAGTTTACCCATAAACTAGGGTTAGAAGATTACACTATCATTAGCACATCCCACCTCTTTAATTACAATTCTTTATTACAAGAGAAAGATGTTATATATATGCGGCACAATAGCTATTCATGGGCCAAAGCTCAAACTACTAATAAAATATGGACCTAAATTATAAAAGCCCTCTAGCGGTTTGAGGATGCCACTCTTGCGACCCTTGCCAGGGCAACCCCTACAGAACCTCGCCCACTCATCGGAGAGCGGGACCCTCGTGCCTTCTTGTTGGAGAATATGAACCACACCTCAACAAACTTGAGCTCTAGCGACCTTTGGCTCGGCTCGATTCATGGAAATCTAGCGAGCTCATCCTTGGCCTGTGGCCAATAGCTGGCTGTCATCGTGGTTGGTGACCGGCCGAGCAAAAAGGAAAAAGAAAAATAAAGAAAAGAAAAGAAAAAGGAAAAAGAAAATAATTAAAAATTTGATTTTAATTTTTTTTTATAAGAACAAATATTTTATTAACTAAGGATCTGAGCCTAAATGTCAAGGACTTGTGCACAATCCTTGTGGACCTGGGCTAGAGTGCCGGGGACCTGAGCGCTACCTTTTTATGGACCTATGCTTGGGTACCAAGGCATTGGGCACAAGCATAAGAGCTTTGAGCCTGGTCTTAATGGACTTGGGCGTGGGCGTTGGGGGCCTGGGCCTGACCTCAGGCATCGGAGACTCGGTCCTAAACATCAAGAACCTGAAAACTAATGTTGGGGTTCTCATGTTTAAGCGTAGAGTTTCGAGTGTAAGCATCGATATTTACTCATATTTTGAAAAATGTTTTCCAGTTTTTCAAAGAGGAAATCATTTTCCTGAATTTAAGCATAGGTTTTCCGTTGATAAGGAAAGCATTTTCCATTAACTCATTTTTCTAATCGAATCAAATACCGAAAAATGAGGAAAATGTTTTCTGTGAAACAAATGGAACCTAACTATCCAAAATTAATTGCATTATCGTTGTCAATCTGATTATCTAAAATTGTGACCATTATGAGGATGGTTGTAGCCTGAGAACAAAGGCCACTTTGAGTTGAACCGCCGGATTTCGAGCCGAGCTCAACCATGAAAACATAATACTCGTTCGAGTTTTGAACACCCACCGTGAGAGTTAGTTGAGCTCGAGCTCGAGCTTCTTAATACCATAGTTATCGGAACCGATCGATACCCCATTCGATCTATCTTTAAGTATAAACCAATCAGTAGATAATTTCCTCATTGCATGATAATCTATCCATTGCCCTACCGAACTTACAATTTGGAATGTATCCGTGACTCTATTGAGTCACCCTTTTTGTATTATTGATACTTATCAAAAGATGCAATTTTTTATCTTGTCGAAAGGTATAGTCATACAATATTTTCACTATATTCTATTTTTTACAATCCAAATATAAAATCGAGTAACGTGGAAGGATTTGTCATTGCATCTAAATATGATCCTTGTGTAAAGGAAATAATCGGTCGCAACATCTTCTTATGCAAACATGACCACCGTTGTCTTATTTGTCCCAAAGAAGCATTGACGTTCCTTGCCAAATTAAAATATGCCTAAGACAAAATAATAATTTTCGATAGGAAAAAGTGTCAAAAAAGTCTTAAATTTATTGCATTGGTACCAATTTAGTCTTAAACATTTTAATGGTGTCAATTTAATTCTAAACATTTTTGACTTAGTGCCAATTTAGTTCTTCTGCCTAATTTTAGCGGGATATTGCTGATATGGATGCCGACTAGCTTACGTGGCACAATCAATGCTGAAGTGGATAACTTTTAACAATATTTTAGTAATTTTCTAATTATTTTTATATTATATTTTACTTTTCCTTTTTTTTATTTTATTTTATTTTTTCTTTTTTCTTTTCCCATTCTCTTCCGTCTTCCTCCAACCAATCATCGAACCTCGGCATGTTTAGAGGCCAGCACTGGTGAGGTTGACCTCGCTGGCCTCTAGCAAGCCTCACTGGTCACTGGCAAGGGTGAGGCACGACTAGAGGTCATATCTCACCAATGACTAGCAAGGCTGGACCCTCGCTGGATCGGGCAAGGTCGGGCCTCAACCCTCATCGAATCGTTGAGGTCAAGCGACCGGCTAGAGGAAGGAGGAAGGGAATGGAAAAAAGCAAGAAAAGAAAAAAAAGGAAAAAAATTTAAAAATAAATCGAAAAAATATTAATACATTATTAAAAGTTGTCTACGTCAGTGCCGGCCAACGTCCAAGTCAATAATATCTTGCCAAAATTAGTCAGAAGGACTAAATTAATACTAGGTTAGGATTATATTGGCATCATTAAAATGTTAATAACTAAATTGACACAAATATAATAGGTTTAAGACTTTTTTGATACTTTTTCCATTTTAGGTGTTTCCCTAAACTTTACGGTTTGATTCGACTTGATTCTCAAATCATGATTCCCGATTCATAGATTTAATATGTCAATCCGCGATTCATATCTTAATAGTGCAAATTTGAGTGCTTATAACATCTATCGAGTTGCGACTTGGTGCAAGTCTTTTGTTAGCTTCAGACCATCCGGGGTGAGCCGGTAGAGCACGAGCTTGTTCATATTCAATGCTTCGATTACGTCACCTACTAACTCGAGCGCGAGAACACGGACACCGCCGTGCAAATTGCTTCAAAGGCCTACACTTGACCGGTTCGTTCACGAGACTTCTCGAGTTTTTCGCGGGCTTCCAAGTAATTTGGTCTCTGCGCTCGGACGCTTGGATTCTCAAAAGAATAATAATAAAAGAAATATAAAACAGAAACGTGAGGCTTTTGGAAGCTGAAAACACCCGCAAATCTTCTACTGTCTAGTCGTTCATCTGATTTAACCTATGGCTGACACTCCAAGGCCAATTTGGGCCACCGGCCCAGCAGTGTAGATGCCAATACAGATTAGATCGAAGATGACCTGGCTCGAATCTTCTTGGGCTCTAATTACTCTGTTTCAAAGTCTTCCACAACAATTTTGACAAACTAATAGAAGCTTGTACGAGAATCGGATAATCGTCTCGATCGGCGATGTCGTCTTGCAATACGGAAGTAGGTCGCGTTAGTTCTTGCTATTCATAAGAGTTCTTCTGATTGTGCATCGCTTCCTAACTCTTAAAAATTCAGATTTGTTTTTTGTTTGGAGCCCGTAGTTCCATATGGAGCGAACCGATCACAACATGTCACAAGGTAAAAGGAAAAGCACGTCGGAAAATGGTACATGCTTGTAACCCCATAACCTAGCAAAGATTAATGAAGAAATTGATCATGACTTTGGGAAATACTTGCCTGAAAAGAGAACAACGAACAGTTTCCACATTTACATTGAAGTTCCCATACAATACAATCTGAAAATGCTCCTATACAACAGTTTCTCTTCGTTTGTCTGGTCTCCGACATTCCATCCCATGATGTTCGGGTTCCGAAGCAAGCATCGGGTGCTCCCGGCGATATGGAGCCCTCGCCTTCGTCCCGGGAGTTCGACGTCTCGGCGATATGGAGCCCTCGCCTTCGTCCCGGGAGTTCGACGTCTCGCTCCGTCGGCATCGGGCATCGGCTAATACCCCACTCCTCCTATTTAGTTGTACATCTCGGTCAGCCTTTCCCACTCTCCACGCCGAACTTGCCATCTTTCTCGACGACAATGTCGACTGGTCCGCATGGCTTGGCTTCCTCCAGCATCTGAACCACGCGTCTCATGGTGGGCCTGAGCGAAGGAAGCCTCTCCGTGCACCGAATTGCGATCCTCAGCACCTCGATGGCCTGCTCCCGGGTGTGATCTTGCACGATCCTTGGGTCCATCAGGCGCATCACGCTCTCTCTACACTTCAAGTTGCTCGAGACCCAGCTCACGATGTCCATGTTCTCCCCGTACTCCGGCTCTATCGGCCTCTTACCCGTCACAAGCTCCATCAGGACCACCCCGAAACTGTAGACATCGCTCTTCTCATTGATCCTGGACGTGTATCCATACTCTGCGATATAGACCGTGCACGAATTATAAGCACTGAGCACTGTCAAAACTTTATTGGCTAATTAATCATTTTCTATCTGGTTTCACTCGAAGAGAGCTATCAGAAAGTAATTTAAGAAACGGAAATACAAGGGCATGGCCATGATAAATTCCTTACCAGGGGCAATATAACCAGGTGTTCCTGCTATGACCTGTGTGGAATCTTTGACGCCACGACCGGCTTGAAGGATTTTGGCAAGCCCAAAATCAGCAATCCGGGGCTTCATAAGCTCGTCCAGCAAGATGTTGCTTGACTTCACGTCGCGGTGAATCATGGGCCTCTCACACCCGTGATGCAAATACTCTAGTCCCTTGGCCGCCCCGACTGCGATCCAGTACCGCGTCTTCCAGTCCAGCTCCGACTTCCCGGACGAGTGGAGCCTGTCCCACAGGCTGCCATTGGGGAGATACTCATAAACAAGCAGGCTCAAGTCCTCGCTGGTGATGCTGCAATACAGCTTCACCACATTGACGTGCCTAATCGAGCTCAATGCGTGGACCTCGGATTCAAATTCTCGGGATTTTTTGCCGCCCTTACTGAGCATTGGGCTAGTACTGAGGTTCCTTCTCTGGGTACTAGACTCTGCCGTTGGGATGTTCTTCACGGCGAGTTCTTGACCGCTAGGGAGTTTCGCCTTGTACACGTTCCCGGAACCCCCTTTTCCAATGAGGTTCTCGTGCTTTATGGAATCAAGAATCTCATCCTCGGTGAAGGTTAATGTGTGGAACGACTTCACTTCCCAGGACTCTTCTCTTGACTTGCTGTCTCCATCCTTGTCTCTGTTCTTGATGCAAATGAAACATGCCAGGGAGGTCAGTAGTAGCACTGAAGCTATAAGGAAGCAAATCACGATGGTTCGGATGATCTTCGATGTGCCCGGATGAGATGAACATTGCTTGAAGGAACCGATTCTTGTGGCAGTGCATAGGCCGGGATTTCCGGAAAAGCTTCCATTGTATGCTTCGAGCGAGAGAGATTGTGGGATACGGCCAGTCAAACGGTTGTTGGAGAGATCGAGAAGGCTTAGTCTTAGGGAAGATAAACTTGCCGGAATCTGTCCCGAGAGTTCATTATCGGACAAATTCAGAGAGTTCAGAGTCAGCAAAGATCCAAGAGACGATGGTATTTTACCGGACAGCGAATTGTGAGCCATGTTAAGGTTGCTTAGTGAAAAACACAAGCCCAGTGACTCGGGTATGGCACCAGAAAGCATATTATCCTGCACATAGAGGCTGCTCAAACTTTTCAATTCACCGATACTCACCGGGATTCTCCCGGAGAATTGATTGTAACTCAAGTCGATTTTAACCAGCAATTCAGCTTCCAAAATCTCCTCCGGCAACTTACCCGACAAGCGATTATTTCCGACTAGTAACTGAGTCAATGCCTTGGCATTCTTAATATCAGAGGTGATTGGCCCTTCAAGCTGGTTCAAAGAGATGTCAATCATGTCCACATTTGGCAGTCCCCAGATACCAGCAGGAACAACACCCGAGAGACTGTTGTTGCTGACCCGAAAGCGTGTCAAGCTCAAGCAATTCGCGTAAGCCCCTGGGATTTCACCAGAGAAGCTGTTCTGAAGCACGAGAAGCTCCGTCATCGTCCCCTGCTTGCACATTTCTGGTGGGATCGTACCCTCCAAGAAATTCTCCGAGACATCTATGTAAATGAACTTCGCCCATGACCCGAGCTTCTGAGGCAGAGAACCACTGAACATATTCGTGTAAAGGGACAGATTGACAAGCTTCTGGAACTCGCCAAACTCCATTGGTATTTCCCCAGAGAACTGGTTCTTAAATAGCTGCAAAGAAACTAGGTTTGTCAATAATCTCAGTTCAGACAGATCGCCCTCGAGATAGTTCATCGACGCATCTAAGTACTCAAGTTTGATGAGGTTTCTGAATCCGACAGGGAACTTTCCGGTCAAACTGTTGCCATAGAGCTCAAGTCGCCAGAGATTCACCAAATTTCCAATCTCTTTAGGTATTTCACCGGTCAAATTATTAAGTGAGAGCTCTAAGCTTTCAAGCTCAATGAGATTCCCAATAACCGGCGAGATTTGCCCTTCGATGCTGCAATTCGTCATGTAAAGCACATTCAACTTCAAAAGGCTTACTATTTCTTCAGGGAAAGGAGTCCTATCGAAGGGATTGTCTCCGACACTCAAGACGATCAAATCCACCATGTTCTTGAGGGAACTCCACGGCAAAGCCCCGGAAAATCCACTCTTGTTCAAGTACAGATAACGCAGCTCGCGAAGAGACGAGATGTCTGGGACCGACCCTGAGAAGAAATTGTTTCCAAGGTCCAAGTACTGTAGCTTAACGCAATCATTCAAATCGCCCGTTGGCATGCCGTGCAAGGAGTTGAATCCTAGCGCGAGCTTCTCCAAGTTCTTGAGCTCGCAGATTGATCCCAGGGGGAGCATGCCCGCCAACTGCTGGTTTGAGAGATCGATCTCCGTCACCGACCCGTTGACATTGCAGGTGATGCCCGCGAATTGGCACGGTGGGTTGTTCGGCGTCCAAGAAGAGAACAGGTCTGGATTTGGAGTTTGGAGTGTGGCTGTGAGGTTCAGGAGTGCGTGGAGCTCGTCGGCAGTGACGGCCGAGGAGAAGAGGCAGAGGAAACAGAGCAGGAACAGAGGGGCGAGGTTTCGCTGGCCAGTTGACGCGGACATGATTGGCGCTGGAGAGAGAGAGAGAGAGAGAGAGAGAGAGAGAGAGAGAGAAGTGAAGTTGAAGGGAGATTGAAGATGGAGACAATTCAACCTAGGACGATTGTCTTCCCATCATCAACGCATGCTCTGTTTCTCTCTGAGCAGAGGGGGTTTGGCGTTCCTGTTTTCTGTTAATAACGGTAGATACGTGCCTCATTATTGGGCACAGACAATACAAAAAAGAAGAAGGTAATAATTGTGGTGGTGGTGTACATACAAGTCGTCCAACTTTGATTTTTTTTTTTTTAATACTCAAAGGCGACTAGGTGAAGCGTGATATTGCGTGTCGGAACTATCTTTCTGAAGTTTATTCTAGCACCGTCCGACTTGAATATCAATTTGAAAATCAAATCGAAAAAATCGAATGGATTCGAATCAGCCGAACGAACTCAAAATTTTTTATGCTAATTATAAATTATTTCTCTCGTCGTTTTTTTATTGGGTTGGACATCAAAGTGAGTCTTATATTCAACATGAAATGTCCCAACTCTTTTTTTTTTTGCCTACTTTTGTTCCGTACAAATTGTATACACTATTATTTTTTAGTTTGCCTTATTTGAACAGGATATACCTTATCACACACAAAAGAAAGGACAAGAAGTCACCTAGACATGCACGTTCAATGGATTAAGGTAATTGAATATTTTATATAAAAAAACACTTTTTTAATTGGGTTAATATCATGAAAAACTCTAAACTAATACACATAAATAAATTTATCCTAAACTAATTTTTTGATCATCCAAAACCACAAACTGATATACTAGTGACAAATTTACTCAAAACTAATTTTTTGACCATAAAAGATCCTAAATTAGTATTTTTGTGATAAATTTATCCTCCGTTAATTTACGTTAAATTGGATTAACACCATGAAAAATCACAAATTGAAACAGAGGATAAAACTCCAATATGTCAACTGTCACGTTTAATCCAATTTAGCAATTTGACAATAAAATTTAACCGAAACTAACGGAAGGTAAATTTATCATAGGTTTGGGGTTTTTGGTAGTCAAAAAATTAGTATGAGATAAATTCATCATAAATATATTAGTTCGGGATATTTCATAGTATTAACCATTTTAAAAAATAGATTAAGGTTGGGGCTTTCTGCTTCAGAAGTGGCTGACAGAAGCAATGTCTTTCTTTTTATCATGTAATGGCGATACGCCTTCTAAGCAATGCATGGAAGCTTCGCTTATTATTAAAGCAATAACGGGGGAATACAATTGACTTTTGTGATGCCTCATCCACATATTTTCTTACCTTTGTTTGAATTTGATTGGTTTTTTAGCAAAATGACAATGATTGGTTTTTTTTTCCTCTTCTTTTTTCCGTTTTGCCAATCGACCAATTGCTTATTAGTTAGGTGGCTTCATAGCATTTCTTTATTGGGAAGCGATTGACCGATGCAGAACGCGATCGATTTATTCCACCGATTAAGCCAGACCACCCGGGCATCATCGATGCGAGCACATCGGGGTCTTCCCTACCCGATGGTTTTTTTAGATTAATTGAGGGGTCCCAGATGGGTGTTTATCTACAATGAAATCTAATGATGATTCACCTACCGAAGAGGACAAGAGGACACTGGCAAATGCATGCTCGATCGGTCCAAAACAAGATTCAAACATGATGTGGAGGACAGTATGATTACATTGACTGATGAGCATTGAATATGCTGTCTCAAAGAGATATGGTCCGAGTACTCTGATGAACACGGTTCTGAGATGATGCACGAGACAAGGGAGAGTTTTAGTTGGATTTACCCTTGACAAAATCATAAATCTTCTAAGAAACTTAATGAGAGGACAATTTGATGTGCATTGTGTTATGATTATTATAAAAGCGAAACTAGAGATTCGATTGAATAATGAGGTGCTATTGCATGGATCCCCGTATTTTAGTCAGGGAAAGTATAAAAAAAGTCATGAACCTATTGTATTTGTACAAATTCAATCTTATCATTTCAATTGAACCATTAAGTCTTAAACTTTTTGCATTTACGCCAATTGAGTCCATAAAACCAAATTTGATCGGAAATTGCTGGTATGGAGGCCGACCGTCCTATATGGCACGACCGGTGCTACCATAAACAAATTGATCGGATAGACTCAATTGGCATAAATGTAAAATGTTTAGGACTAAATTTGTCCAATCGAAATGATAAAACTGAATTGGTATAGATGCAATACGTTTAGAACTTTTTTTTATACTTTTTCCTATTTTAGGCACATCTGCACATTTAAAAGCGGTGAATATTGCCGAAATTTTAACAAAAGAGCCTTCGAATTTGACGGTCCCCGTGAATACATAATAACACAATTCATACAAAACTTTTCCGGGGAAACATGTTTAATCTTCTTGGGTCGCTTGTCTTGTAATGCATATCTGAGAATAGTCTCTCAGCAAATTATTGGAAGAAAAGAAAACAAATTACTGCATTTCATGTTCTCTAAATGGGATAAAAAAGAAAGCTGGAATGTAAAAGCGAAAGTGAAAACTTCTCTAGGACAAAACGATTAGCAGCCCCTAATGCATACAAAACCTAAGGAAAACAGCACGAAAGTACCAAACTCTAAATGAAAAGCGAGGTGGAAGAAAAGTTAAATTTCAACATTGAACTTGGACGGTCTCTTTTCTTTTTCATTCCACAAAGTGTCCCCAGCACGGCAAGCAGCCGAAGCTGACTAAAGTGCTTGGAAACAAAGGAAACGTTCCACCCAAAAAGGCAAGGTAGACCGAGAAAAATGGAACTCTCGAGGAAAGAAACCTTTTATGGAACGTGCTTCGATGGCAACTCATGTTTTTTCTTCCTTTTATTTTATTTTATTTTATTTTATGTTTGAGTGATGTGTTGGTTTTTCAATTATTACAAGAATGAATTACGCGTGGAGGCCGAGTATTTAGAAGCTCAATTTTGCCTGTTTGTTTTTTTATTAAAAAATAAAAAATATATTCTTTTTGCCGAAATAGAAAATACCGTCTGGATTTCTAAAATCACAAAAATGTTAGATGCGAAATTACGTGCCAACATTTGCATGCCGTGAAAGTTTCGGATGTTTTGGATTGACCAATGGTCAAAATGTGTGCATCGCAAAATTGAAGTAGAATGTGAAGAGGTAAGTTGACAAGAAGTGCTAAAGCTAAAACTCGTAGAGAAAGTGTAATTGACTCTTGAAGCTTTTGAATGGTGCAATCAAGTCCTAAAACTTGTTAAATTGGTACGATCGAGTTCCTCCGTTAAATTTGTTTAATTTGGCTCAACGAAAAATGCCTATCAGACCACCTTTATTTTTAATTACTTTTTTAAGACACATGTTCGCTCTTATTTTATGATTCAAGAAAGAGAAGGAGAACGGGAGAAAAATCCGAATTAGCCATGATGATTCTTTCCTAATGATTCGCTTTGTGGTTTTCTGCAACCGTGTGTTTGATTTTGGTTGGAATGATCTCCAGCAGCAAGAATAACTTTCCAAAAGCCTAACAATAGAATCGTCGGAATTTGTAAAGTTCAAATAAGCGTTGGTTTTAAAGAAGGGTAAAAACTATCAAAAGTTGTAAACTATGCCCCTGTGACGTATTTGTCCTAAATTTTTTTTGTGACATCAAAAATTCTAAAACTTATACTTATATAACGCATTTGCCTTCTGTCAAAAGTTCTTTAATGAGACCCGTTAAAAATCTGCTTATATAGGCGTCAGAAAATCAGATAGTGTTAACATGAAGCCCACGTGATTTCAGTGAAATAAAAACGATATTATTTTGATTGAAAAATCACAAGATAAATGTGTCGCATAGATACGAGTTTAGAGTTTTTAATGTCACACAAAAAGTTTAGGGCAAATGTGTCACAATAAGCATAGTTTCAAGTTTCTGATATCATAAAATAAGTTTAGAGTAAATGCATCATAGTATGCATAGTTTTGAATTTTCTTATGACTTTTTCCTTATAAAAAATGGTGTGGGCTAGTTCATGCTCAGCAGACAATGTATAGATTATCCAATTCGACTAAGATTCGACCAAAAAAAGAAATTCGATTGAGGAGTTCTCGAGGAAATTACCTTTTTCAAAAATTAGTTGAAAATAATTACGGCGCATCGAACTATGTAATCGGACACGAGATCCCGTGCAAATGTCGTACCATCCAGTCATATCGACTACGTATAAAACATTTATCGGGGATAAGATTGATATACGTTGCTCGACATTCGATGTCTAAATGTATTAATTTATTAAATTAGGAGGTGGTATCCAGGATTTGGCCGCCGGAAATTTTGTTTTTTCCCGGGCCTTTTGTGCTGTGCAGGTCCTGTCAATCACTCATTGATTTGAGAACCCCAGTTCGTGTTCAATGCCCCCCCCCCCCCCCCCCCCCCCCCCAATTTGCCACCGGCAGTCCGTGTTCAGCATCTCTGGTGGACCTTTTTGTGTGCATTAGTCCAAGTGATGCTGACTATTTAGTTTGACTACTAATGTTCAAATCCAATGCATCGTGAGCAAAATGAGCACGTTTGTCTTCCTTGCCCGAGGCATTCATTCATAAAGTCAAATGAGGGGCCCTAAAAAAAAAACCCCTCGCCAATTGCAATTCGCAGACGCCCACGATGAATCTCGAAAGTGCGAGATACCTAATAAAAATTTTAGATATATATTTTTTTAGATATTAACATTTGGTTATCTGAAAAAAAGAAGAAGGAAAAGAATAAGAAATAATAAATGTGTGTTGGAAAATAGTTTGCTCTAGATACTCTTTGATTGCCATTTCATTTGTGTTTTTTAAAGAGCCACTATACACAAAGTTGCTTAGACCGGACCTTGCATAGTACTGGCCCACGTTTGGTTTCTATCACCGTTACTCTCTATTTGTTTGTTTGTCTGTCTGTCTGTCTCTCTCCTTCTTCTTCTTGAAATCCCTAAATCGACACCCCAAACAAAACTTCATTAAAAAGATGCATTCGGCTACATTGGGATTGTAGCCGTGATAGGTCATTGTTTGCAAGTCATGGCTATGGCAGAGTTTTTGTTTGCGATGTAAAATTTTTTTGGAATACTGCCCATTGTTTTAAAAGTTTAAGACTTTGATGGTATGTCAAAATTTCGTGAAACTAATGCCAACTGTTCAAAAAGTTTAAACTACTGGATAAAGACGTGATTTAGGCTCCGTTCATTTAGTGGAAAATGCTTTCCAGCAAAACATTTTCCCTCAATAAGTGAAAACATGAACAAAAGTAAGGAAAATAAAGAGGAAAACATTTTCCCCCACCTTATTATTTCATTCATTACCTTTTTCCTTTTTCTTCTTCTTTCTCTTTTCTATCTTCTTCTTCGGCTAGTCGTTGGCGATCAGCCATAGGTTGGCGAGCCTTGAGCTCACCAGATTTTGGCAAGGTTGAGTCTCGCCAGCTTGTGGCGAGGCTCCACCTTACCCAAGGTCGCCAGAGCCTCGCCGACATCTGGCGAGCTCAAGCCTTGCCTGTGGCCGGTCGCCAGCCGCGGCTGTGGCCGGCGACCTACTAGAGAAGAAGAAGAAGGAAATGTTGGAGAAATTCAAATGGCATTAGGTTAAATATCACAACAATACGGAATTACAAGGAAACGAAATTGTAATAACAAAATTGGAATCGATACAACCGAATACTAAATACCGAGGCCTGTGTTTGACACAGTTTCCTTAAAACAGATTCGTTCCCTCCCGCACGCGATTGAGGTTTTGCGAACGTCTGTCTCCCAGGATACAACGGTTGACAGCGAAGAAGAGATCGCGGCACTTCCAAGCTTTCGGCGAACTTGAACAAACTCAGAAACGAACACTATCGAAAACAATGCAAATGCAGAGAACGTTTTTCCAGAAGGAAAATTGGCGAACCGTTTTTCAGAAGGAAAACAGCGAACGTTTTTCAGAAGTTGCAGAGTTCAGCTCGCACTGAAAGAATGAATCCGATAAAATATATAACAGAGGGAAGAGCTGTTCGGGACTAATAACGGGCGATTAAATTAGCCGTTATAAAATCAATACGCATCAAGAATAACGGCCAATTAAATCCGCCGTTACAAAATCAATTGCGTCTGGAATAATGGCCGATTAATTCTGCCGTTACAAAATCAATTTCGTAACAGCTTGCTGTTTAACGCACCATTAATTGAGTCGGAAAATTAATTTAGAAGGCTAGCAAAATTGGGCTCGTCGCAAGGCCCACTTTTCGGTCCTGCAATAGTGTACGCAGGATGCGCGCTCGCGCCCAAGTTTCAGCTTGTTGGGCGTCGGATTTGCACCCCCCTGTGCCTGCGCGCGAGGCAGAGAGTTTGTGCTACAATAGTTACCACTTCATATAAGTGTAACCATATATAAACCACTATTTAGCCTTCTTCTTTTTCCAATGTGGGACTAGTGCTTTTCACTTCCTACTTCCAACTCAAGGGTGTTCTTTGAGCATCAATTTCTCATTCACCCATCCATCAATTTGTCCTAAATTTCTAACAATCCCCCACATGAATGAAAATTGTTTTAGTTTTGACTCTGTGATAATGTTCAACAATTGAAACCTGTATAGGATAGGTAGGTGTTACCCTTTGAACCTTTCCTTGTGAAAGTATATTTACTTTACTAGTTGTCCAGTAGACATGATATCCTTGAACTGTCCAGCTTTCTTATGTAAATGAACCATACACTTCACACGGGAATCATCTAAACGTTTGTTCAGTTCTCATAGTTATGTTCGTTTTGGCCATGAACATCAACCTGGTTCTGCAAGAGATTCTAAAGAATTTAGCCCTCGATTAATTCTCCTTTGAAGCGGCCCCACTTCTCTCTCACATAGGTGATTACTTAATTCTGAGTAATTTATTTACTCCACTTAAGAATCATTAAAGCAAAATTGCTATCCTTTCCCTTCACAATATCACTGATATTTTATATAGGAATGGTTTTAGGGATAACCCCCACAGTGACATCACTAAGTTTGTATAATTAGGTTGTCCCTTTGAACCTAGATCTTGAGATCTCCAGTCAATTAGGTTGGGTTTCCTTTATACCAACTTATTCTTTCATGGGCTTTAGTCCCATTCCTCTTGTCGATTTTTCAACTAACTCTCTATTTAACCCTTTGATTAGCGGATCCGCAATATTATCCCTTGACTTTACGTAGTCAATTGAGATAATTCCTGTTGAGAGTAGTTGTCTAATGGTATTATGTCTACGACGTATATGTCTAGACTTACCATTATACATATTACTCTGTGCTCTTCCAATTGTATACTTATTGGTGGCACAGGTTTTTGCCATTTTAGAATATCCTCTAAGAAATGGCGTAGCCATTCGGCCTCTTTAACACACTAGCTGTTCTTCTTCGTTCTGAGTTTTGCTTCTGAAGAATTACTGCATCTGAAGAATCTGCTTCTGAAGAACTACTGCGTCTTCGTTTGCTTCTGAAAATTTCAGTTTCTGCGTCTGCTTCTGAAGAATCTGCTTCTGCATTTGCTTCTGAAGAATATGCTTCTGAATAATCTGTTTCTGAAAAATTTTAGCTTCTGCGTCTGCTTCTGAAGAATCTGCTTCTGCATTTGCTTCTGAAGAATCTGCTTCTGAAAAATTTCAGCTTACGCGTCTGCTTCTGAAGAATCTGCTTCTGAAAAATTTCAGCTTACGCGTCTACTTCTGAAGAATCTGCTTCTGAAAAATTTCAGCTTACGCGTCTACTTCTGAATTTTTCTGAATCTCAGAACTTTAGCTTTTGTGGGTGTTCAAGAACTAATAAAGTCTGAATATCTCAGAACATAGATAATTTTTTTAACTTGAAAAATCTGAAAGACTTCATTCTAAGCTTCCAGAACATATATTCCCTTTGCGTTCAAATCCTCTATTGTCTTCTTCGATTCGAAGTCTGACAATCAGCTCTTCCAGGTTCATTTCCTTTCGCTTGTGCTTGAGATAGTTCTTGAAATCCTTCTACCCAGGAGGCAACTTTTCAATAATAGCAGCCACTTGGAAGGTTTCACTCAAGATCATTCCTTCAGCCAGAATTTCATGCAAGATCACTTGAATTTCTTGCACTTGACTGATGACAGTCTTAAAATCGACCATTTTATAATCAGGGAATCGACCGACAACAAATTTCTTTGCTCCGGCATCCTCTGTTTTATATTTTCGGTCCAAGGCTTCCCATAACTCCTTTGCCGTTCTTTTTGCACAATAAACATTGTACAATGAGTCATGTAATCCATTCATGACGTAATTTCATTCAAAGCAGTGGTTCAGTTGGGCTCAGGCGGGCCTGGGTGGCACCGGATAATGCTGGCACGGGCCCGTTATCCTTCCACTGATCGGCAGCGGGGAGGTTTTCGCTTACTCTGCGAAGCCAGCCTCACGCGGTCCCCTCCACTCTAGGATCCGCGTGGCCTGAGCCTTCGCCCGAACCACACGGTTCATCTCTCAACTTGGAACGGGCGGGCTAGAAAGTAGCCACATCAGGCCCGACCCAAAGGATCTGAACCCATGTCCCACCACAATGATGCCCCCAACTCGGGTCACAAGCCCTCATTACTGAGCTTGGCGAGTATTCCAGCCTCTCACGCGAGTGATCCAGGTTCGATTCCCGGAAACGGCGATTTGCCCTCTTTTTTAATTTCTGCACAAGAAATCAGAGTGCTTCCAGGCTTCAACAGCGTTGAATGCCTGCTTATCCGTTTCTCCTTCGGATAATTTAGGAGCATCCTCAGTCAAGAATCTCGCAAGATTCAAGGTGGTCAAATAAAACAGCATCTTTTACTGCCATCTTTTAAAGTTCAGTCCGTCGAACTTTTTAGGCTTTTCGCCATGGTGTACAGAAAACGTAGGATGAACGGAGGATGAGCCAGGCATACGGACAGCCACGGCATAGGCAGAGTCTTTGGTGATGCTGTCAGCAATCACATCGACACCATCATTTCGAGCAGCCACGTCCACGACTTCTTTCCCGGTAGCCATTTGAATTTTTTGAAATCACGAATCTGTTTTAAGATTGTTGGAGAAATTCAAATGGCATTAGGTTAAATATCACAACAATACGGAATTACAAGGAAACGAAATTGTAATAACAAAATTGGAATCGATACAACCGAATACCAATTACCGAGGCCTGTGTTTGACACAGTTTCCTTAAAACAGATTCGTTCCCTCCCGCACGCGATTGAGGTTTTGCGAACGTCTGTCTCCCAGGATACAACGGTTGACAGCGAAGAAGAGATCGCGGCACTTCCAAGCTTTCGGCGAACTTGAACAAACTCAGAAACGAACACTATCGAAAACAATGCAAATGCAGAGAACGTTTTTCCAGAAGGAAAACCGGCGAACCGTTTTTCAGAAGGAAAACAGCGAACGTTTTTCAGAAGTTGCAGAGTTCAGCTCGCACTGAAAGAATGAATCCGATAAAATATATAACAGAGGGGAGAGCTGTTCGGGACTAATAACGGGCGATTAAATTAGCCGTTACAAAATCAATACGCATCAAGAATAACGGCCAATTAAATCCGCCGTTACAAAATCAATTGCGTCTGGAATAATGGCCGATTAATTCTGCCGTTACAAAATCAATTTCGTAACAGCTTGCTGTTTAACGCACCATTAATTGAGTCGGAAAATTAATTTAGAAGGCTAGCAAAATTGGGCTCGTCGCAAGGCCCACTTTTCGGTCCCGCAATCGTGTACGCAGGATGTGCGCTCGCGCCCAAGTTTTAGCTTGTTGGGCGTCGGATTTGCACCCCCCTGTGCCTGCGCGCGAGGCAGAGAGTTTGTGCTACAATAGTTACCACTTCATATAAGTGTAATCGTATATAAACCACTATTTAGCCTTCTTCTTTTTCCAATGTGGGACTAGTGCTTTTCACTTCCCACTTCCAACTCAAGGGTGTTCTTTGAGCATCAATTTCTCATTCACCCATCCATCAATTTGTCCCAAATTTCCAACAGGAAAAAGAAAAAAAAATTAAAAATATTTTTAAAAAATATTGAAAGTATTACAAAAAGGAAAATCTTTTCCATATCAAACAACGGAAAATATTTTTTGAGGCTTTTTCAAATTTCAGC
>CM062247.1:26275852-26555416 GCA_031216285.1 Syzygium syzygioides
TTTTTCAGATTTCAGCCGAACACCGAAAAATTATGCCATTTTCTAGAAAAATGACTTCCGCGAAAACATTTTCCAGAAAAATGTCATATTTTTCACCAAACGAACGGAGCCTTATTGTTGAAATATTTTGATGCGTGAGTCATTGATGGTGAGACCGCATGGTATGCTTCTCATAGCCATTTCTTGAGCTTCCACAGTGCACCCTCGTCATCGTCGTTCGTGAAATGGATCCGGGGAAGGATGGCCACACCCTTGTACTCGTGATAGGTGGTTGTAGGCGGGTCGTCCCTTGCGAGTTGGCCATGTTTCTGGTGACCGTTTCTTAAGCTTCCATTACTTATCCTTGTCGTCTTCGTCCGTGAAGCAGAACCTGCACAGTTGGCCACATTGCGGTTGTAGCCGTCCCTGACCGTAGTCATGATAGGTTGTTGTTTGTGGGTCATCATTCCGAGCCGTAGCTGCGACGCATGCTGTTTGTGGTTTGCTGATGGCGAGACTGCATGGCGTGCTTCTCGTGGCAGTTTTTTGAGTTTAACGGCGCACCCACATCCTCGTTGTTCTTGAAACAGAGTCGGAGCAGTCGACCACATGGCGATTGTAGCCGTCTTGGTTGTAGCCGTGATAGGTTATCATTAGCAAGCAGTCATTTGCACACATCCTATCGTCTAGTGATTTCGACTACATACAATGTCTTCTTAACCGATAAAATTGTGTGAAGCACACGTCGACTCAGCAGGTTGCCTAAACACCACCTCAGGCTCGGGAGGCTATTATATCTGTCTACCCGGCAGTAGCCAGTCGAAGTTGACGTAATGTCTACTTTCACCACCTGAGACCCCCTAAGCTCCCTCTCTTTGTCTTCCCAAAAGAGAAGAAATATGAGAGGTGAGTCTCACCCCTCGGGGATTTTTCCCTTTATTTCTTCTCTCTTAAGCCTTTTAATGACTTGCTCAGGTCTAAATCATCCTGGTTGTAGCCGTGAATAGGTTTTTGTTAGGAGGCTGTATCGACTGCATACAAAATATTCATGGAGGATAAAGGTTGATAAACATTGTTCGACATGTGATATCTATGTATTAATTTATTAAAATTAGGAGGTGGTATCCAGGATTTGGCCACCGCAAGTTTGGTTTTCTATGCCTCCGTGGCGTGCAGGTTCGTCGATCCCTGTTGATTCGAAAACTCAAGGGCCCCCCAATTCAATTCCCCATTTTGCCCGGGCAATCCATCCTCTGGCGGGCCTAAACATTTGCGCCGGAGTCCAAGTGATGTTGTTGACCATTCACTTTGACTACCCACGTTCCAATCAAATGCGTTGTGGGCAAATAAGCATCTTGTCTTCCTTGCTAGGGTGAATCGGGTCCAATTTGGGCCGAATCGAAAATGCTCTGACCCAAAGTTATCTGTACCCGACCCAACATATATCCAACTCATATACGACTAGGCTCACATTGCTAAAATACTTATATTTTTAATCAAATATAAGAAAACTCATATCCAAATTCAGGTGAAAGCACAAAGCGTGCGAGTGCAAAATTGGGCAAAGGCAAGAGAAAATCATAGATGTGGGCTAAGTCTAAATAAATTGTGAACTCATATAACATCCATATTATTTTAGGTTATATTATTCTAAACTCATTTATTTAATATGATTAATCCATATAACAATTAAGCGCATTAAATATGAGTTAAAAAAATGGATTGTGACTCATTTTGACATGTCTATATCTTGCTTCAGCCCTTCATTCATGAAGTTAAACCAGAAAAAGTAAACCCCCAAAAAGAAAAAGAAGGGAAAACCCGTTATCGTTTGCAATTTGTGGAAGAGCTCGACGTTATTTTCGATTGTCACCAAACACTTGCTGAATCGCAAAAATGCGACGGCTAACTAGAATTCTTGAATACTAGCGGAAAAAAAAAATACCAAACAAACTTAATTGGGCATTTTATTAGATAATGGGGTCCTCCCTTTTAATTTTTAATTTTTTTTAATGTTCTGATGCGGCAATAGCCCATGGGTCGAGATGGCCACGGTTCGGAACCGGCGGTTCCGGTTCGTGGCCAAGTATGAACCGGAACCGGTTCATAATTTTCCTTTTTTTTATTTTTCCTTTTCTTTCTTTTTTTTTCTTTTCTTCCTCCGCTGGCCTCAGGCGAGGCCGCCCTTGCCGGCGTCGAGCGAGGGCGAGCCTTGCCGGCGTCGGGTGAGGCTGGCCCTCGCTCGCCCAGGCGAGGGCGAGCCTCGCCGGCGCCACACGCTGCACTCCTGCAGCAGCAGCAGTGCAGGTTGTGCTGCTGCTGCTGCACAATTGCAGTTTTTTTTTTCGAACTGGGCCCAGAACCGGCGGTTGCGGGCCGGTTTCAAATTTTATGGAACCAGAACCGGCCCCGTAGGCCACGGGTCGGTTCCGGTTCCGAACTGCGGGCCCGGTCAATGGGCCGGGCCTAGGTTTGATCGGGCCGGTTCTGGTCTGGTTCCGGGCCAAAATCGGCCCGTGGCCACCTCTACATGGGTGGGTGTCCTCGTTATTATTGAAAGAAAAAGAGAAATTTTTTTTTTTCAGTTTACTCACATTTGTGGTCAACGAACGGTCAACAATCTACATCGCGGTCCAGCCCGCGAACGCCTCTCTCTCTCTCTCTATCTCTCTATCTCTCTCTCTCTCCTGCTTCTGGGTGATGCTGCCATGGAAGCAAGACGAGGTGGAAGCGTTCGCGTTCGCGTCCCGCGTCCTTCGCGCGACTTGGGTAACACGACGACCTGGGATTCTTGTGGGCTGATGATCGAAGTTCGTTTTTTTTTTGGTCCAGTTACCATTGATTGCTCGTTTCTTCTTCTGCATTCTATTCGTTTTTGCTTCGATTATCCAAGCGAAGAAGCCTAGCATCGTCCTTACGTTGCGAACCTTTCGATGTCTATCTGGTCGGCATTGAAATACGGATGTCTTGTTGTTCGAATTCGCGATCAAGTCTGTTTTTTTTTTGTTTTTTGGGCACTTTCCATGATTGCGAATGATTGATTGAGGTTGGCTTATCTTCTTGGTTCTTCTTAATTGACTTCCCCGAGCAGTATTATCTCGGAGGTGAGGCTGTCCTGGACATGGGTTTTGCTCTTTTTTAGCTCGTGGGTGATGAGGAAGTGAGCTTGTCTAAGTCTGGCTCGTGTGTGAAATATGGAACTTTTGTCTGCGGGAAAGAATGCTTCAGACTAAGTATAGTCTAGCCAATCTGTAGTTATGAACATTATGGTTGGTGTTCATCGGGCAATGTTCTGCAGCTGCTCGAATGCCGTGGAGGGTTCTGAATTATGATAATCTGGTGTGGAGAGCTTAGACTCTTGAGCGAGGATTTGAACTAGTCGAGTACTGCCAAGTATTGCAGAGTCTAGCAAGATAGTCTATGTTAAGTAGTTCGCGGACTTGCACTTCTTTTGGTGATCGAATGGGATAATGGCTTACAGGAAGTCGGTGGTGGGTGTAACATTGAGTTAGCTATGATGATTCTAATTCTTGTATTCTTAATGGCATTGGTTGCTAATCAGTACATGCGCCAGCTCTGACTTTGAATTAGGAGATTGAGTGGCTAATAAAGAAAAGAACCATATAATGGGAAATGAAGGGGTGAATACTGCTTATTTGGCTCCTCAGATGGATTTTGTCCATGTCTGTACTTGCCATGAGGTCATGCTGTTGATTGATTAAGATCTGTCCACGATTTTTATCTACCTCTAAGGCTGAGTTTGCCAATGTTAAGTCATCTTTCTTTCTTGCTTGATATGGCAACAAATGGTTGTGGTTTTCATATTTGCCTTCAAGAACTTAGTTTAATCCTAGGCGCATTTCTTATCTAGTTTAATGTGCCTGATATCCGCCCAATCCTATTTAGCAACAGTCACTAATTGCCAGATAGGATATAGAATATCTTATAAATGGGCGACCCAACATGACCATTAGGTTTGACTATCCCTTTTGTCAAATTACCTCAACAGTCAAGTCATCTAGAAGGATATATTGAGGGAACCATTTGGGCCCTTTAGGCATTACTTCTTTCGAACATTTCTCAATTGCGGTACTCCTACCTGAATTGCTAGTTTTCATTTCTTCTTGATGCTAATCATAATTATGTGTTGAAGGAATCACAGTGGCAAGCCAAGTGAAGCCAGGTAAAAGCATTTCTCTTTGATCACATTGGTAGAGATATTAGCGATGAAAAGTCAATACCTGCTAGATAAAAATATTCAAATGCTTTAAGCCAAACTCGATTAATGTTGGAGTTATCTTACATGGCTGGGTAGGCTTTGATAAAGGAGGTAGAGAGGTGTGTGTCAGGTAGCTGACAATGGGCACTCCTTATTCTACAGTTGAATCTCTATGAACCGAGTCCTATTGCAATATTGTGCAAAAACTAGGTCGTTGCTTAGAAATGACGCACTGTGTGGCCCGAGTATATACTGGCTACGAAAGAGAATAAGAAAGCTGTGCGAGGAACGAATCTGGCAACAATCAATGGATCTTTTGAACACCAAAGAAGAAGAAAAGTATATGTGCAAGTTGGCTAGAGAAAGAAAAAGGACGAGATCTAAATAGGCTGAGATGAGTTAAGGACAAGGATGAAAAGTCATAGTCTTAGACGAAGCAGTTAAAAACAAATGGAGTATTTTCATAAGCTCTTTAATGGAATGTTACAAGAGAAGTACTTTACCGGGGGGAACTACATAATTTGCAAGAGTGTAGAAACTCCTATTGACAAATAAGGAAATGGGAAGTTTCTAGAGCTTTGATAAAGATAAAGAATGAGCAAGCGGTAGACCCATGGTTTTACCCATTGAAGGGTGGATGGTTAAAGGTGAGATCTCTATATCTTGGATCGTAAACCTTTTCAACAAAATTTGCATGAATGAAGGAAAAGCACTTTTATTTCTATCTACAATAACAATGGACGTCCAGGACTGTGCCAGGGATGAATGGACTAGCTAATGAGCCACATCAATGAAGCTGGGGGAGAGAATTATCAAGAACGTCAGTGGAGGTAACAGGCATGTATTTTTAACACAATCAAGTGGATTTTATCCCAGAGAAATATTTTAGAGGATTCTTGGAAAGAAAGGAGTACATATTACTTGTATAGAAGCGATAAAGTATATGTATGATGGTGCCGGTACCACCACTTAGGCCATGGACAAGAAATGCAAAATTTTCCTGGAACCATAAGGTGGGGACTGCCCCTCCCAAGAGTCCCTAAGATATTTTCTCCAAATATGGGCTCATGAAAGCTAAATGGGCGGTAAATCTTGGAAGTCTTGAACTGTTGCCTTAACACCTACTAATATATTTTCTTGAACATTATACCTGTACCGCAATATGGAATAAGTATGTGCTGATTTGTCTTTTATAATCTCCTTGTGTTACCACCACCACATTGGATCAGTGACATCAGAGCTACAACACCCGACAAGTGGTACCATAACTGGTATCATTAGCTTTATACAACGAGACTTTATTAGTATGCAGTCTCGATGATATCTTGTGTTGATTACTGGTTTTGCAGGCTTTTCAAACAGGGTTTTATCCGCCTGTGAAACTTCCTTTTCATCCTTTTCCTTGGCTGATCTCTTGTGAGGTTGTTTCTCTATGTTAGAATATTACTATTTTGTCATCTCTAGTTAAAATTAGACAGCTCATTCTTGAACAGTTTGATCACCATAGGGAACCATTTTGAATCTTCAGTAATACTGCTGAGCATTCATAGTGAATTCCATAGAAGCAACAATTCTTTGCTTATATGAAATGTTAAGTTTGCGCAATGTTAATAATTTCTACTGGTGTGAACTTGAGACATGTTGGACCCCCTGTGACATGTTACATTGGTATGTTGATTAATAATGCAGCTTGTCTGATTTGAGTTGCGAGCTGAAGCTGGTTAACTTATGATTTGAAATGCAAATTGTTGCTGGACAGACAATGAAACATTTCAATCAGCTTTAGTGGTGCCCGCATGAGACCTTGGTTGTAGATTTTCAATTTGAAATAGTTGGATTCATGCCAAATATGTGGAGAATGTTTTCAGGTAAAAGATGATATGTGGAAAGCACGTTGCTAAATGGCAACCAAAAATGAGTCTTCTGGCAAGCTTGATGATTTCTTGGAGGGAGGTATTTGATGATCACAAGGATCCAGACACTGACCCCCCAAAGAAAAGTCTAGGTAATGCAGACATACGTGCATATTATACAATTTACACTTTGTCAATCTTAAACATGGTCTAAATTCTTGACCTCTATATCCATTGTTTTTGACAAACTAAACTCAAAATTCTTTCGACTTTGAAGAAACTAATATATTTTGCAAGAACATCTCACTGGCAACACATCCATCAAGTCATCAGAGTATAAAATTCGTATGGACTATTGTTGTCTATTATAAGGGTTGGTTGCCCTATGTCTACGTCATATGTACTGCACGTGATAGATTGAGCTCCAAGTGTATCATGCATGATTTTATGGTTTCACAAGCTTACTTGTCTCTGTCAAGACAAACTTACTGTCTGTTCTGCACATCTCTAAAGATGGTGGAGGGAAATTCAACTTTTTGATTGAATATTTCACCTGTTTCTGAATCCTCCGGTTCGTAAACATTAGTTTATGGATTTCAAACCGATGAGGTGTGGCTATATACCGCCGAATCATTTTCTTTCTTTGGCAAAGGGACAGGTTAAATGTTTGATTGGATTATCTGCTGATTACCATCTATTGACATAATGCAAAGGCTTCTGTTCTGGAGCATCAGTATGCATTGATTGATAATAGATATACGTGTGGGCAACATCCAATGTTGATGGCGTGCCTTTTGTGTTTGATGCTTTGAAAACCTCATGTTCATGGGGGGCATTTTCACAAAGAGGTTGATGCTTATGCTTTTATCAGTGAGCAACTTATGCAGATATCACTGTTTGTCTCACTACTGCTTTCTAAATCTATAAAATTGCATCGTGGCTTTGATGTCTCGAGAGAGTTTATACTACTAAAACATCACAAGTTACAAATTCTGTTTCTGTTGGACATGTATTTCTATCACTATGAAATTCATAAATGAAGTAGTTATATGAGGATATTTGGAAGGAAGAGTCTTGGATATTGTGAAAGACCCATCACATTGTAGGCATTTTAACTTCTGGTGCTTTAAGCAAGTGCTAAATGAGGAAGTTTTACTTCTGATATTTGATCTGAATTTGTTAATTCTCCAGATATATGTTTCAAAAAGCCTCGTCATTTCTTTAGACCAGCATCTGATGAGAAACAAGGAGACGGAACATTCTAATTGTACCTCAGTATATTTGTGTGTTCAATTCATTCCCTTAACAATTTCAAGTCCTTTAAACCTTGCAATGCCAACTTAAACAATTAGAGCTGTTGTGGTTAAGCGGTCTTTCTTTCTTGTGCTTTTGACCAGTCAAGTCGTTAATCTTCAGCAGGGTGTAGCGTCCGGAGAATAGGACCATGGTCTTAGCAACTTGGTGGTGAAAACTTACCAGTCGATGATGTGCAGCTACATATCTTCTATTAACTTCACGTCTCTTTGCTATTGTTTGAGCTAATGCTCAAAAGGTGAGGGCTTCAGAAGAGGTATTTTGTTTTATCGATTTGTTTGGTAGAAATTTGTCATGGTAGAAGGCAGTTTTATTGCTCATACTTATTTTTGTCAATTGAGTCAATTTCTACGAGGTTTTCTATTTAAAAATTTTGCTTATTTTTCAAACTCAAAATTATTCAGTACTTGTTTTCTCATTCTTTTTTTTTATAGCATATTCTGACAAAAGAATTAAAATTCGGATTATCAATATTTGTGCAAAGATACACGAGTTTTGTGAGAGTTGTTAGAACAATAAACAGTAGCACTGGATTGAGGATCTTTACAGTCGGAACTGAAGTGGTACACATTTTGCGTGTTGGGAATTGTGGAAGACAAACTATGCAGGAAGCAATTATCTTCACGTGCTTGATGGCAACTCGGGTATAGTTTTATAATATGCTTGGTGGGGTATACTTTCCACAAAGAAAGAAATTCTCATTAAAAAATAGATGCTACTTTCTGGAACTCTTAAACTTTTGCCTGATCATTATGGATTTATATGTGAAGTAGAGAGTTGCAGATCCAGGAAATACTCCCCCAGCTACTTCTTTACCAACCATAAAAGCTGCTGGTGGTTGGGATATATTCTCCAGAAAGTATCATTTTCCTTTTGATGTAAATGTCATTACGCATGAGTTGCCTAATCATGGAATTGGAATCTCATGCATTTCTTTTCCAGCGAATTTGTTGTATGAATTTGGTCAATTATGCTTAGTGGTTAACAGCTCGCATATAAGTTGTGCTGCTTGAGACCTTGATAGAGACAATATTTGGTGCTCTAAAATTCCAAAAAGCTTGATTGATCATGGTGGAAGGCCATTGGCGACCTCTCCTTTTCCTTCTAGCTTGCATCTGAATCCTGGAATAAGTTCTTTTGTTAATGCACTTATATGTATCTACGGAAGTATGTCTTGCTTTCCTGCTGCTGAGAAGTATTACTGTGACGTGCTTTTTGGGTATTGTGTTGTAGCTGCTGGAGTCTAAATTTATATTTTACTTATGAAAGCTGTTAGAACTTTTGTTTTATCTTCAAGTGTCTTCATTCTTGTTGGGTTTTTAAACTGAAGTTGATCTGAAAGGACTGAGCAACAAATGCTTGAATGTTTATAATACGTAGGTCGAGGGGTATGTTGGGCATACTTGACTTCAACCAATCTCTGATTACCTGTACAGAGTATTTAAGGTGAAACAAATGTCAGGCATTTATTCTGTATGATGGGTTTGTTCCAGGTTCAGGCACCAACCTTTTCAAGAAAAGTTGGGGGGTGAGAACCGGAGGAATGAGGGGATAGAATCTGTGAATTTGATTCTAATCTCGAAGGGCATAATCTTTTAATTAATGTCAAATCCTTGGCAGGTCCCGTCACTTTTGCATATCCTTTTCGCATTGAGAGTTGCATTACAGTGTCTAAGTACTGTGTTTGCTATGATGCACAAAATTCGGTCTGATGGCCACTATGTGATATTTTTCTCTTTTGGCTGCAATGTATCTCTTTGATACACGTGCAGTGGCATCTCCTCCATGTGATCCTAGAGCTTGTCCATTTCCATGAAAACAGTCTGGTGGGATCTGCCCTCTTCTGTTAGCCCCACTTCCCCAATTGGGGATGATAAACCCAAGATGGATCTTTTTCACTCTTATTAATCAGTGTCGTGCTTTTTATCTCTGCTCTTGTTAGCCCCTATTTTTAACCAAAATGGGCAGGCATTATTGAATAATTAGGGACTGACTGAAGTGTTTATCTCACTAAATCTGGACCATTTTTTTTCCTTCCCTTGTTTTTTAACCTTCATGTCACATAGCTCTCAATCTCCATGTAGAGCCACTCGGTGAGCTGGAGACACATGGACACTGACATACAGGATGTGGATTTCAGGGAAGCTATTTCTTATTCAAGGAAACAGAGGAGAAACTGGTGCTTGGAGTTGCTCAGTCTGAGATAAAAGGCAAAAAAAGTTGAGCTGCTTTTTTTGCTTATTGGGGCAGGAGATGGTGGTGGGAGAGTGGGAGGGGCTTTCTGTTTCTTTTTGCTCAGAAGACGGCCATCTTTGGTCCTCTTTCTGAGAGACAGTCTCTATTCTGTTGTGGGTGAAGGGATACAAATTAAATGGTTGGAATGGGTGCACGTAAACTCCTCTGTTTTGCTCCCCTTTCTTCCATCTACCGGTACTGTACGCAGCCATTAAACTCCCCTTGTGGTCCCATTGGGAACCCATACACCAAACTGCACGTATCCGTCAGTATGAACAAATTTTCATTTTAGTGCAAAGAGTTGCAAGGGATTTGATGATATATATTAAGCACGTTTTATTTGTAACTAATTAGTGCAAGTTCTTGGGCCAACATGTTTAAGTAGGTTAGTGTATCAGAAAATTGATTTGACCAAAAGGAGACTGTCAAATGGATCAATTAGAAGTATTATCCCCCGACATTGTTTAGATTTACTCTTTCGATCACTGACCTGGAATGACTTTACATGGAGATAGGATGAGTTGATATCTCCCAAATGGATCACAGATCTCAGCAAAAGACCCGATGACATTGTTTAAGTAGACCCCTTTGATAATTGACCAGGAATGATTTTATAAGGAGATATGATGAGTTCATATCTCCCAGATGAATCAGAGATATCAGCCATATCCCCCTCCACTTACTCCCCAGAAATGACCTCCCACCACAAGGTTTTTTTATATGCATATATTCACCTCACTGCAATCCAAGCACTTTTACCTCATTCAGACTTGATTGAGAGAGAGAGAGAGAGAGAGAGAGAGAGAGAGAGAGAGAGAGAGAGAGAAAGAGGATAAGACCCGGAGAAGATTTCGCACGCGGCATGTTACCTCTCAAATATAGCAACTAGGAAAGGCGTAATGGTGTTGCAATAATTGGCACCAGTTTGGCGCAATCCGAGCCACCGTCTCCATTTAGCCAGCATGATCGAGACGGGAGGGTTGTCATTCTCAATGGGGATTAATCGGTGGCTAACTGGCTTTAGATATCCCAACATGCAGGAGAACATACAACAGTTGCAGACATGGTAGTGGGTTTGCATCACCATGGGGGGATCTTGGGGCAAAGCAAGAGAGAGCCATGAATGCATGGAGGATGACATGCCTCCCTTTAGTGCATGCAAACATCTCCTCTGCTACCAAGTCATGAAGCAAACTCAACCATGTCCCCAAAAACAAACACCCCCAATTATTCCCCTTGTCATTTCTGGCAGGCGAATTTGCTCTCTCCACTTGGCCCCCCCTACCCCCACTCTTTTCTTCAAGATAAAATTCTTTATCGAACCTTGGTACGTTACGAAAAGAAAGGGAAGATCACACACCTAAAAGCCACAAGCTTCATAAAAACATTATCCCCTCTGAAAGTGCAAAAACATAAAATACTTGAGGTCTCATCACAGTAATCCCACCCATCCCAAAAAGAGGATCGGCCACTACTGCCATATAGCCTTGGAAACCTGTACGTTCTCTCACAAACAGTCCAATGTCGGTTTGAAAATACTAATTATTTCCCCACCAATGCCTTCTGGGGTTTTCGCCCCGCCCTTCTTATATTCAGATAAAGATCACACAGCTCAGTTCATACAAAAAGTGTTGCCACTCACTTTCCTCCTAATCTCTCAAGTGTGTGCTCAACTAAGCTGCCAGGCAATTACTATATTCAATCAACCAAGGGCGGACTGGCCTTAGCAGCGATAGGGGAAGGTCTACGCGAAAAGGTAACTACACAACGCAGTAATCTAATCACGGGCCGTCTAACTTTACATTCACCCTCCACTGCGAGCATGACCGTGACCACGTAATAACCTAACGAAAAAATTACCCATGGCTAAACCAGAAACTTATATGTACTAGGGTTTCTTTATAATGGGTGTATTGTATAAGTAGCGCACTTGGACTTCCTATGCACTAATTCTGTCTTTTTTCAAATTCCAAGAGGAGGCCCCTGATGCATTACATATAAGTAGAGATAAAAAATTAAAGATGCAAAGAAAGGCGCACACTTTTGGCGGGTCGTCGACACGTCCGAAGGAGGAGAACCGAAAGCGGGCCCGACTCACTTCCCCCGGTTGTGTATATATAGACGGCTCCTCTTCCCTCCCCTCTCATGCCAACAAAACTCTTCATTGAAGGCTCGAAAAAGAGAAAAAGCTCACCCTCTAAAAGCAAACAAACGAATCTGCAACAAAACCCAAAATTTTGCACAATCTCGTTTTTTTCATTCCCCTCTCTGTCTCTCTGTCTCTCTCTCTTTCTCTCACGCACAAACATTTGAAATAACATTTTCTGTGTTCATTTGTCCGCTAGCAATAGTATCACCACACACCACCATCATCGTTCATTCGTTTCATCAAAGCTATCATGTGCAACCCGAACCCATCTTCGCTTGACTTCCCTGAGAAGACCCTACTCAACAAGAACCCCGATAAGACCACCATGGACCTCCAAGATGACCTCCACAGATGGCCTACGCCTTCCGAGGTAATAAACAAAAGCTATTATTTCCACTTTTTTGCATGCATGAACATGATGCTCGAGGAGATTTGCTAGGAAAAGATGGCCATGCAAAGCTTTAACATGTTCTTTAAATTTTCTCAGGCTTTGGAGGAGATTAAGGCCATAGGGAAGATATCCGGGCCGACGGCGGTCACCGGACTGCTCCTGTACTCGAGGGCCATGATCTCGATGCTCTTCCTCGGGCGCCTCGGCGAGCTCGAGCTCGCAGGTGGGTCCCTCGCCATCGGGTTCGCCAACATCACTGGCTACTCCGTGATCTCCGGCCTTGCGATGGGGATGGAGCCCATCTGCGGGCAGGCTTACGGCGCGCGGCAGTTCAAGATGCTTGGCCTCACGCTGCAGCGCACCGTCCTCCTCCTCCTCTCGGCCTCCATCCCGATAACCTTCATGTGGGCCAACATGAAGGAGATCCTCTTGTGGTGTGGCCAAGACGAGGAGATATCATCCACAGCTCACACATTCATCCTCTTCTCAATGCCTGACCTGTTTTTCCTCTCTCTGCTTCACCCACTGAGGATTTATTTGAGGACTCAGAACATCACATTGCCTCTGACCTATTGCTCAGCTGTTTCGGTCCTCCTTCATGTCCCTCTCAATTTCCTCTTGGTGGTCCACTTCAAGATGGGCATTGCTGGTGTTGCTATAGCCATGGTCTGGACTAATCTCAACCTCTTCGTCTTGCTCTCGGCCTACGTCTACTTCTCGCGCGTGTTCAAAGACTCTTGGGTCGCCCCAAGTGCGGACTGCCTTCGGGGGTGGTCCTCCCTGCTCGCCCTTGCTGTGCCGACCTGCGTCTCAGTGTGCCTCGAGTGGTGGTGGTACGAGCTCATGATCGTGTTGTGTGGCCTGCTCGCGAGCCCCCGTGCCACCGTGGCTTCCATGGGGATCCTCATCCAGACCACCTCGCTGGTCTATGTGTTCCCCTCGGCTCTCAGTCTCGGGGTCTCGACCCGGGTTGGGAACGAGCTCGGCGCAAGGCGGCCATCCCAGGCCCGGATTTCCGCCATCATCGCGCTGGTCTGCGCAGCGGGGCTCGGCCTCGGGGCGATGCTGTTCACCACCCTGGTGCGGCACCAGTGGGGGCGGCTCTTCACGGGGGACGCTGAGATACTGGAGCTGACGGCAGCGGCACTGCCGATCGCAGGGCTCTGCGAGCTTGGGAACTGCCCGCAGACCACGGGATGTGGCGTCTTGAGGGGGAGCGCTAGGCCCACGATTGGCGCCAACATCAACTTGGGCTCATTCTACCTCATCGGCATGCCGGTGGCGATCGTGATGGGGTTCGTGGCCAAAGTGGGCTTTGCAGGGTTGTGGCTTGGCTTGTTGGCTGCTCAGGCTTCATGTGCATTGCTCATGCTCTATGTTCTCTGCACAACTGATTGGGCGGTTCAAGTGGAGAGAGCCAAAGAGCTCACTCAACCTCCTCCCTCTTCTTCCTCTTCTTCATTGCCAATCTCATCCAAAGGGTCATCAGCTGATTCTGCTCCTGTCTCTGTCGTCATGAACCAAAAGGAAGCAAGCGGCAATAAGAAGAGGGCTAATCTTGAAGAGATACTTTGTGTCAACGAGGGTGGTGATGATGATGGGCATATTGTGAACTCAGCTTCATCACATGAGACAGACCCTCTGTTATCCACTCCAAACACAGTGCACTGATGGTGATTCGCATGTTAACCATTATTCCCTCCATTTTTGCAGATATCGGTCCTCTCCTCCTTAGTGGTTGTTGTATAAAAAGAACCAAAAAAACCCAAAAAAAAGAAGATTAGATTCTCATTGATCATCCCACTTAGTGCTATTGTAGAAAGTTCCTTTCCCCCTTCGTTTTTTTCTCTCTTTTGTTTTGGGTTGTGCCTATTTTTATTGACTTTCTTTTTCCCCCATCTCGCTGTATATCTTAATGGTTCTCTCGTCTCAATACAATACTGACACAGTGGAGAGAGAGAAACTTAGGCTGTCGGTTGTTTTTGAGGCGATGGAGAGAGAGAATCTGCCTAACAATTTTGTTTGTTCTTCCCTTCCATATAAGGCAACAACACTTGGCTGCCTAAAAAGGAAAATTAGCATAAATGCCCCCTTTACCTTTGGGATTTACAAAATGAAGCGCGCGCAAGCATACGCATCGAGGTTTAAATCTATTATATTATTCCTGAAATACCTTAGAGAGCGATAGATGGGCCAGAACATTTTTATTTAGGGAAAAATGATTAGACATCTACTGCTTACTACCGTACCTCCCCCCCCCCCCCAATACAACTAGGTTTCGAACAACATTATGTGAATGTAGTGCGACGAATTGCTTTTATCACCACCTCAAACAAAGCGCGGAGTGCTTATTTGCAGATGAATTACTGGAGAAAGGGTATTACCATAAATATATACAGGGCACAGATACAATTTACGATACGCTTTGTGAAGAAAGTTACTTTCAAATTAAGAATGCTACAAAACATAAAAAAGGATCTGGTTGTTTCATATATGAGGAGAGACCGGAGTCTTCGAGGGTTTCTCGTGTACTCTAAAAGTATGACGCTTTCGTTGGCTCAGGTTAATCACCAAATATAAAGTGTCATCATTTCCAAAATGGGAAGGAAGAAACTCTTGACGCTGTATACATAATAATTAATTCGGATGGATGGTAAATAACCTGACACGCCTCGAGAATGCTTTTTCTAAGTGTGCATCCCAGTGTCCACCCCTTGGCTACCTCCAATGCCCAAAAAGCTACACAGATTTTCACACGTATCATGGATGGCACAAGCGAGTGCCCAATAATGAGTGAGGGTTGAAGATAATTGGGTGGGTGGGTGGAGGCATACAGGGGGAGAGGAAGTATGCAGTGAAGGGAGTGGAACTTGGAGGAGGATGGGGGGGCCCCTGTTGAGAAATGAAGAAACAAAATCTAAGCAATTATTGAGTCTGTCTACTTCTCTTATGACAAAAGCAGGATCACAGTGCTCCTCTCACTTCTGCCCTCTGCAGTTCCCCTCCCAAAACCTTTTGTTTTCATCTGCCACCCCCCCACCCCACACCCCCTCCCTCTTCTCAAAATCAAACACTCTTTCACCAACAGAACCATTTCTATCAACCTCTTCCGATACCCAATGTTCCATGGGGGAGGACATCTCAATGGACTTTGTTCGTAATAATGCAACAACACTGGTGAAAAACTTATCTAGGAACTTGAAATTAGAAATTATATCCAATTGCTCCGTTTACCATAATTGCTGGTTCTTGTCTTCTTCTTCTCCGTCCGTACATGCGCATTTTTTCTTATGGTTTATTCGGATTCACATGAGAGATAAGGTGTTATAGTGTCTGACGTAATTGGTTTATGAGTTTTACAATGATTATATGAATAAATATTTTTTCTTTGCCAAATTATTTAACTTGTTAGACATGTCTTTAAGTCTTATGCTATTCATGTCCAAGATATTTTATCGGTTGCTAAGTCTTGTGCCACCTCTAATCAGGATTACCCGTTTTGAGGTCATGGAGACCCGAATGAGTTGCGACCCGAAGTGAAAATTATTGTCTACGGTGCCCGAGTGGGGCCTCCCTGCAAGAATTATCAGAATAATGGGCTCCACACTCACTTCTAACACATTCAGCTGCAAACAACCAAAAAATACAGATCAACTGATCAAATCTATACATTATCATCACTTTAACCTCCATTGATCATGTGCTTCTATCAACATCGGGTGCATGATATGGATGAACTGTTAGAATATGTTTTGTACTTTGAACGAGGCCCCTGCTTTATCATTCTTTAGGTTCCCCATTATTTCTTTTCCTCCTAGAGCCTTAAGCCACTTATTCTCTCCCTCCTATTATTCTTCTTGTTGTTCTTTGTTTTATTTTTATTCTTTGCCGCAATTGCCTGTGGAAATTGTGGCAAAGAATTGTCTTTGTGATGGGTGGAATTACGCCAATTTTCCAAAGATGCTAATTTTTTTTCGGTACTGCAAATTCACAAAAGATAAAAATACGTGCATATCTATTTCTCTTTGGTGCGTACAAATGAAAAGCCCTAGTGGTCCAAGAGGCAACAAGTTTCTTCTTCTCCTCTCTCTCTCTCTCTCTCTCTCTCTCTCTCTCATATTATGGATTTAGGAAGATTAAAATATTTAATTGGGTCACTATTAACACAAACTCACACACACAATCCTACCGCAAAATATTTAAGAAAATTCAATTCAATTTTAAAATAAAAGAAGTTGCTTAAAAAAATTCAAAGCGGCTTGACAGGGAGAAGTGCTAAGGTTTGTGTATTGACATCCAATAGCATTTGCATTAGAGGAATATCAACAACACATCCTACCATTACTTTATTAATCATTTGGGATGAGATAAATTCTATTTCCAAATTTGACACTGTATTGGTTTTCGAAGACTCTTGTGTACATCCACACAAACCATGCTTTTGCTTGACGCCGACGATGATAGATATTGTAGAGACATGGTTGGTGACAAATGGTTGTGCCTTGCCCTTGAAAGTTTAGCATGATTGGTGCTCGGAGAGAGCGAATTTTTCCCCTTCGAAACGGTCCATTCTCGCCATATGGAACCTTCATTTTCAAGTAATTTCCTCGGCATTGAGCAAAGCTAAGCACTAGAAAAACGGACTTTCAAGAAACCCTTTGGGGAAAATATTTGATCACCGCCAATATATCTCAATATGATCAAACTAATACTATTTTGGTTAAGAAATCACCTTCCTTGAAACGCACCCTAGAACTGCTCTATTGCTCTCTGACAAAACCCTACAAGCAAATTGCAAAAACCTTTTTCTGATTTCTTAGCTCCCATAGGTGGGAATCTCCTCAAAATGGCCATCGTTTTAATTGGGAATTATTCTCAACCAAAACACCCATCATTGTCGTCAACATCATGGTGACTTGGAATCGAATAACCACGAGCCACGTGTCATTCCAAAGGGACAATACTAAAAGCGGCCGTTGACGGAGCGACAAGTGTCTAGCATCTCGTAGTCACTTTCCTTAACTTAGTGTCTAGTTCAGCAAATTGCACGAGAACGCAATCGCTTTAGTCTTTTTTATATTGTGTTAATACATTATCATAAGACAAAGCCAGACAGAAACCAACCGCCCCACCCCATTGGCAGAGACTAGTGGCTGGTTGATGCACCACAGACTTCAACAGAAAAGAAACACTAAATTAGGGTACTTTGGATTAAGAAAGACAGAAAGTGAACTCTTTGATTAAGAACACAAAAGAAAATATATTAATAAAATAAAAGCTTACTAAAGAATGTGTTTAAAAGCAATCCATGAAGTTCCTGGCCACAGGCGGAGCTAAATCTGGCAATGGCATATGTGCTCTTTTTCCTAAAAATGTCTTTTCAAAGCACCAAAGCGCACACGCACGCTCTGGTGAGAGAGAGAAGTTCAAGTGGGACTTATCTTTTCTGCATAAATATATAATAGTTAGTTGCTCATACTAGTAGTGCAAGATTTAAGCTTTGGCCAATGTGGCTATGAAATCTGACACTCTATACCATAACAAGTGTTGGTCTTCTCTTCTAGGCAAAGACCTCTGTGTCAAACCCAGCTCCGTTTATTCCTCCATTTCTGCCGAAAGTCTTCTCTTTTCAAGGGTATTTTTATCGTTTGAAAAGTGAGAGAGAGAGAGAGAGAGAGAGAGAGAGAGAGAGAGAGAGAGAGAGAGAGAGAAGTTGGACATTGATCCTCTAGCCATCTCACTAAGTAGTTCATGACCCACATTTGATGCCTCCACCAGAGGCAAAGTTGATGTAGTGTCTTGAAGTTTCGTTGGATTCATGCACCTACATTTGTGCATTTTGTTGCGTGCTGTCAAAGATGTTTTGCAGCTACTTTCCATGTCCAAGACCAAGTTCAAGATGCATGCGCCTCATTGTTACCCTTCACTGCCTTCTCAATACCGTAAGGTATTTGCGCATATAGCTAATTGCTATGTGCACGTAGTTTCAATTAATAAAAGGAGCTCTAGAACATGCATAACAATGGATAAATCGAATTTCCTTCTATGCATGGACCCCCTCTTAGTGTTTGATCTCGTTCCACTCATTGTAAATACTCATAGGACAATTGATTGTCAGGTAATAAGACATGGGGATCTCATTGCACGCCGCATAAAAAGCAGAGGATGTTTTAGATGATTCAAGTCCTAAATGGTAGTACTGCAAGCCTTCAAATCACTTTATCATCCCGAAAATTAGTACATATATGACTGTGGATGACCAGCTTGTTTAATGAGATTAACCACCATTTTATTAATGGAATGAGTCTAAACAGTAAGTCCGGTACATCGTGTCTACGTCTAAGAAGGATGTGACAGATGAATATGGCTTGTTATGACCGTGGATGACCAGCTTGTTGGGTCTTCCGTGCTGTACTCAAATGGAAAAGAAGCCTACTTCCAAAAGATGGATCACGTCTACGTCCCAATTCAAATTCAAAGATGCCAATCGTGTGGTTTCGATCGACGTAGTCCCTCGCATAGGACACACCCCACAACAGTTTCCCCAATGCCTTTCCTTCTAAAGGTCCCCCTTTCTGTTTTGTGCTTGAGGACCTTTTCTATTCTTTTCTTGGTAGGACCATTTATATATTCATTACTTAATCAACTATACAATGCCACTATAAATTTGTAGTTCTACAAGCAGCTTCATCCGCCTGTGGTGTCTTTGTTTCTTACGTTGGCGGTGTATGCGACGAAAATCTTCGATTTATTTTTCTCTTTTTCTGTTTTTACTGTGAGATGGACTTCATCTGTGTCGTGTAGAAGCACTCACAGAAAACGAAAACGAAAGAGTCTGTGTTAAGGGCACGTTTGGTGACTATGTTTGGGGGTGCGTCACCTAGTGGGGTGTGGGTACCACTCGGAGGGAACAATGCTAGGGTTTTTCTTTCTTGCGATTCGTTGCTTGTGCTGAAGAATTTTCGCAATCAAGCCTTGACAACTAAAGGGCATGTTCTTGTCCCTTTAGAAGACTCCGGTGCATTTTGTGTCCAAATTAAAGAACCGACCCTTCACTTGGGAATGTCCCAAAAGCTCACACATGTAACTGTTCTTCCTTTGGCCCACTCTTTTTTGTTCCTTTCTGAATTCTCACCCCCCTCCCCCAATGATCATGCCCTCCGTACGTATCGGTGCGGTCAAAAACACTTAAATCTAACTTAATTTCATATGAGATTTGCATGATCCGACAATCTTCGTATCCTTATGGTACATGCACAGAATACATGCAATTACATCTTTTCCCTCTCTTTCTCTCGAACACATGTACATTGTCAGCGCACACAGAACATATTAATACATTTTATATAGCTTTGGAGACAAAGTCAACCTCAATTAATTAAGAGTTGGATAAGAATCTACAGCCGACCGTCTTGCTCCACTACTGTAAAATGCAGAGATAAGTGAGAAAACGTTCTTGTTTATCTTCGAATTGAATATATTATTCTGGGCGTTCGACTAGTCGAGTCTTTCGTGGGAACACGTTGGTGATAAGGCTCAAAAAGAGTGGCTCGAAGCTGAAACTAAGAACATTAATCAATTGTGTCATTGCATGTGTCTTTCTTCGCTTTGACGTGAGAAAATAAACAAGTGGCAAACGCCGCTCCTCCCACTTCTTAGTGGCCTTGACTTTATTTTGGGGTGGTTTGCTTTATAGCCATGCTAATGTTTGACCCACGTTCCAATATCACTTGTTCTTTGACTATGTCTTTGTCGGTGTTAAAAGCAAGATTACATGCTCTATGAACACGCAGAGGAGAGAGAGAGAGAGAGAGAGAGTCCGAGAAGCTATGGACTCTTATTGTTTTCTTCTTTTTTAAGGGAAAGAAACTCCTAAACATATTGCTAAGAGGATGCAGAATAATTGCTTTTCTCGGTGGGAATTTGGAGAAAAGTCAAACCTTGAGACCAGATAATGGAGTATTTTCAGATTCACCATCATGGGTCAAAGCCCTAATTGGTCAGAACTGTGTGCACAATTCATAGATGATCACTACATGGCATGGCAGATGGAATGGTGAACAAGGATACATAATCAACGTAACATACGGAACAAAAAGATGAAGCGTCTCTACATGCAGTCTTTCACAAACTGATGCAATAGACCAAGTTAGTGTTTCATTCAAACCTCTCCTTTTTGGCCAGACACAGAAGGTCCTAGTTTGTGTCTTGAAAGCCACGCAACGCATTTGTTACCAAAACAAAAACAAGGAAGAAGAAGAAAATTTGCATGCTCCGACAAGTAGAGACTTCTCTTTTCTAATGGTTGGATTGTAACTCCCATTTGTTTTTGTCAAATGGAACTCTACAACATCATTTTGCTCCAAGAAATTGTTGCGACCAACCCAGCAACGTGAATAAAAGAAACAATTTGAGTAAGAGGTAAATTGCGCTAGTGAAACCCGAAAACAGAGGATTTATGTGGTTCGGCGGTGAATAGATTGACGTGATGGTTCCTTTATAACAAGTAAAGAGGAAATTACAAACGTTTGAAACATTTATATTCAAGTGTTTTTCAATACTAAATAGGTCCAAAACCCACAAGAATCAATCATAAAAGAGGAGTAGTCTCACACTTTCATTTGTCTTGGATGACGGCTATAAAAAAAATCTCTATAGAGGTCCAACAAGTTGCTCTACTAAAATAAACTCTAAAGTTTGGAATGAGATCCCATCGAGGGTCGGGTGCTACCAAAATAAGATTGAGCATGTGGCCACTGCATTGATAAACACAATAGCTACTAGGCACTATCCGGAAGCCTAGCTAGCTTTGTCCTAAAACCCACACTTAGTCGATAACTCAATTATAATGGAACCATCTAGTTGATCTCTCTATGGAATTAACACTTTCTGTAATTTACTTCTTGCTCGAATGTTTTCGTTTGTTCACGCTTCGCATTAGCTGTAATGGAATGGCGAAGATTCAACATGGATAATTTGGTTTTTTTTTTTTTTTGGTTTTTGAAAATTCAGTCTCACTTGAGTATTTACATGGATTGATGGAGATGTTGCGCATGCTGGATGAATACCCACTATGAAACGCAAGTGAAGACAAAAGACAAGGTTTTTGCATGTAGTATTCTCTTTTGAAAATCAAAGGCACTTCAGGAGGGACGCAGGCGCCGAAGAATGCCGCACCTTTGATTTTCTAGAAGAAAGCATGGCAAAAAATTTGTCAATTTGCTGGTCATTTTCTTGAAGAGACCCCTTGAGGTGAAGAAGACACTTACTAGGATGAGGTTAACATCTGGTCCTCAAGATTGTCTACAAAAAACACTCAGGAGCAAAATTCAAGGAGTGAACGGAAACCGGAATGTGATATGCGAAAAAGACTCGAATTTTAATTTCATTGAACATGTTCTTTCAAGTAGATAATGACAAAGTTTGTTCGCCGGTCCAAGGCATCGAGGGAGATTCAAAAGGCGATAATCGAAGAATAGGACTGGCAATGTCGGACACGACGTGATGATTTGGCTTTAGCCATGAGGTGTATCACTTGGTGTTGCAATGGAGGGATGTGCACGCCAAAGCTTTGCTTTCAGCCCATTGGCTTAGGTCCACATCCTCGATAGTGTTGTATATCCACTAATGGGTTACTCATGTCGATTACTTGTTCGCAATGGACTACTTCCTCTTGGCTAACGTGATGCAAGAGTCGTTCTTTGAAATTCGTTCAGCAACTTCACCCAAATTCACCATGCATCAAGTCTTCATCTAACAGGATTCGAGTCGTGGAAACCTCATATTCTTCCAAACATAAAATCTCAGCTGATTCACCGTTCAACCAAACCTTTAAAGTCTAAATCGTCGGTTGTAGATGAAAGGCATCTTAATAACTTAATGCACACGCTTGAAACTGGAGAAGGATATTAGAAGTACGAAAAGTTGTGTATAGAGCACACTTTAATGCAAAAAATTTTCGCTACATCACTAAAGTGTTAAATTGGAGAAAAAACGATCATTTAAGTGCCAACGATCACTAAAGTTGACCAAAAAAAAAAAGTGCCAATGGCAAGATATTCTAGCCAAAATTAATATGTGATTTTTTTATTTTAATTTTTTTATATGAGTTGGCATTATATTTAAAAAAACCCCCTCCACATGGACCTGCAAAACGATGCCACTTCATCCAACGTGGCACCCTAGTCCAAAAACGACGCCGTTTCATGGGTCAACAAAAAACGACGTCTCACCAATAGTCCCAAAATGACGTCGTTCCACGACTCAACAAATAACGATGCCCTTCCATTATATTCAACCCTTGGTCATCGTGGCATTTCTCCCTTTGACAGTCTTCCGTCACCGTTGCCGTCGCTCGATCACTGTCGATTGTCGTTGTCACGCCCCGCACCCTAATCAACCCGAGCCTCGGGCAAGCGACAACTACGAGGTCATTTAATCACGACATCCCAGGAGGCGTCACCAACCCATCCTATTGTTTAATGAATAAGTACACGTAGAAGCGAAAACCAAATCACCCAATCAACAATACGAAAGGGATAGCATGGAAATACATACACAAAAACATGCTTGATATATGTAAATGCCTTGTTAACAATCGGACGTTAGCAAAATACAAACCCATGACTATGGGCCTTTCTCCAATTCAAACAGTAAGAGGTGAGGGGTTAAACCTAGTTTCTCTATCAATGAGAGCAACTACCAAAAAGAACGTGGCTTCCTCCATGTTCGGGCATACTATGGCTCCTCTAAGGGGTCGTAGTTCAGGTCCGACTCTAGATTGCTGATGAGACCGTTGGGGACATTTGATGTTGAAGAGTCCCACGCGCCTGGCGCACTCGGCGATCTGTCAAAGCCCCGGAGAGGTCCCCAATGCTCTTCCCCGAACCAAACATACCATGCCTTAAAACGATGAGAAATTAAGTTGCAAGCCCCTCGTCGACCTAGATAGTCGTTGTACACTCCTCATACACCGTATCCGTTCCCGGTGCAACAAACTTGACCACCTCTACGTCTTGGTTTACCGAGACACCAAAGCACATAATCCAAATGCCTGTACTAGAGGCCTGAAAAGGGTTAAGCAATAACACATGAGTAAAACTCAATAAATTCCTCTAAGCCCCGTATAGGAGGATACCTCGCCTCGGAAACTCGAAAGGTCACCTCATACTCACATCATGCCAAATACACAATCGAATGATCACACATGAATACTTACGTCCCGTCGGCACATACAATTCACACAAATAATCACATGCGAAGCCTCGCTTCCAATTGGCATGCGACAATTACATATAGTAATCAAGAACACTTTATATCATATATCCATACACAATGCATCCACACATGTTTTGATTATTATGATCGCTCAGAGCCACAACCGACACTAGCATCGATGGTCTTTCGGTGTAACCGGACATCGTCCCGCACCATCGGGTATAGCTATGGCAATCGACCTCACTCAAAGGCGGCATTCAATTAAGAGCTTCGTTTTGAAATCCATCCGCGATCAGCAACCGAAATCCATTCGGCATCTGAAATCCATCGGGCATCGTCTCTCGCAATTATACGGGTATGGAACCATTTATGTGATCACGCAAGCACATCAAGCACTTAAGCCAATTATTGTCTTTCACTTTGGCCAATGCAAGAGTGTTTAATGCTCACATGATTAAAACATCTAAAATCCCGCTCACATAAAAATGCATTAAAATAATCACATCAAGGTTAGTCATATCTCATTGGAAAGCTCATAGTCCGTAGGTCTTATCTCCAGAAGACATCAAGCCACGACTCAAACGTTTTCACATAAAAAATAGTGCATCTTTGAAATTGGGTAAATCTGGGTAGTTTTGCACAGTAACAGAAGTCCCTTCAAAATAAATAGTAAATGAACTCAAAAAATTCTAAATTTTGGATATGTTACAGAAAACACCTTAATAAACATTTCTTATAAAGAGCCAAAAACCTAGTTCAATCTGTAATCATGTTGTTTTGTCATTCAAAGTCAAACCCGAAATCAGCTCGTGAGCACATATTGCTCCATCTTAAAAATATATCTCTTTCAGTACCCAATTCACCTTCAAAAGCCTTGAAATTTTTATATGTCATAGAAAGGAAAGTCCTTAACAACTTTTGTGAATGAAGCTTGTTTAAAATAGATCTGAAAAAATTTATAAAAATCGAAAAGACGTGAAGATCACAAAAACTGTGTTTCTGGGCAGTTTAAACACGGTTTGAATGTGAGCTTTCGTACGACACAAATCAACTCCAAAAATTCCAGATTTAAAACATGTTAAACGTCAAGATGTGGTGAACAACTTTTGTGAAGAACACAACCCCAAATTCGACCCACAAAGACATGTAAAAAAATAATAGATAGAAGAGGTATTGTAGTTCCAAGCTCTAGGTTTCAAAACAAATCTCAAATTCGACCCACAAAGACATGGAAAAAAATAACAGATAGAAGAGGTATTGTAGTTCCAAGCTCTAGGTTTCAAAACAAATCTCAAAGATTCAAGTCCAAATGGATACCCACGAAATTTTGGCTCATCTAGCTCAATTCTAGAAGCTTAAGTGGACATGCAACAACCGCTATCACCTTCATTCAATAAGCCATACCCATCCTTCTCACATGCAAGTCATTAGAGACTCAAGGTCACACTTGCACACTCAACCTAGGTCCGAAACTTGTAGAATAACATCCTATCCATGGATTAGAAGCACTATTTACTAAACTGGTTGGACTACGGTCAACGACGAACAAGCGGCGATGGCGAAGAGGGTAGCGACGGCGTCACTATGGCGCGACGGTGAGGAGTGGCTTGGTGGACAACGTGGTGATGGTGAGCGGCAAACGACGACAGCGTGCAACAAGGATGGCACAACGTGGTGGTGGATGGCGGTGGCGAGCAGCGGTGGTGGCGGTTGGCAGTGATGGTGGCGTGAGAGGGAGAGAGGGAGAGAGGGAGGGAGAGAAAGAGAGAAATGAGAGTGTGAAATGAGAGAAATGAAAGGCTTCTCCCTTAAGTGATCTTGCAAGAAGACTCTAATAATGCAAGTGCATTAATGGTTCAACCACCAAACCTAGCCCTAGTCTCCTTAATTTGCTCCCAACCAAGCAATCTAATGGACAGGAAGCCATCTAGCAAGCTTCCCCAACATGTCCCACTCTTAGGTAATCATGGCTTGCAAGGTAGGCTCAAGTATATAGTTAGGGACTCACTAGGGAAACCAAACTAGAAACCAACTAAGTTGGTCTTTTCCCTCTCCTCAAGTGGCGCCAACCCCATACAAACAAGACCAAATTTTGGTCTTGCCTCAAACAAAGCTTCTAGAAAATGCATTAAATGCAAAACTATAGGTTAATAAACATAGAACACCAATCATGCACATAGCACATTAATGTGCAACTTTCTAAGAATTGATCAAGGGTCAATAGTGGTGAAACGAGGTTTACCCTTTTTCTTGGTTCGAGTTCACTTGATCAAAGATTAACGTCTAATGATACTTAATTAATCATCGTCGGATTGAGGATGTCACAGTCGTCACTCGCTCTCATGAATCCTCCTGCGCAGTGCTTTCACGCAACACCTTAATCAAAACAATATCAATTCAGATCTCAATTGACTGTTGAAGGGCGGAATCTACAAAACAAAGTGACGAATTGAACATGCTCGCAAGACAGGCATACGACGCGCAATGTACCCACTTCAAAAGAAACACCGACACAGAGAGGAAGAGAGGATTGACACAAGGTCGAACCTATCAAGAAATGGCGAGAAACGAGAGAGACGTCACCAATCTTTGTATGCTGTGCTAGGGGAAGGAGCACCCTCTCTCTCTAGCTTTAGGGTCTTATTTGGGGGAAAGGCATTCAACGACGTCTTTTGTGCCTTAAATGCTAATTGGATCCTTCGGCGAGTCACGTTGGCTTAAGATTTTAATTAAAAAAAGGCAATGCCGGATTTCCGACCAAACAAATCGAAGTTGGCGTTGAAAGATCGTTTTTCAAAAAATTTGGTACTCAAGTGATAAAAAAAAAATTTAATATTAAAGCGAGTGTTGTACACAACTTTTAACACTTTTAGCGCCCTTCTCCGCACTGGAAACTCTTATCCAACCATCATAGCCCCTTCTTTCATCCGTATAACTAGTTAAGGTGTGAGCTTAGTATGTGTCTAGCGTTGGAACGGAGGAAATTACAAAGAAAGTCCTAAACTCATTACACTTGTGTTAATTCAGTCCTAAACTTTTTAATTTAACCAATTTAGTCTTCAATCTTACAACAATTTTTCAATTGAGTCCTTCTAGCCAATTTGGCCAGAAATCGCTAATATGGACAATTTTTGTAATTTTCTTTTCTTTTATCCATGCTCTTCTTTTTTCATTGCGCCAGCAAGGGTTATGGGCAACTCTTGGAAACCGCGAAGGCCCTCACCTGCAGCCGGCAAGGTTTGTCAATGACCCTCATTGACAAAATGAAAATAAAAGCAAAGAAAATATATAAGTTCAAAAAATAATAAAAATTTTAAAAAATCACCAAAATTGTCTATATCAGCACTCGTCATGACATGTAGTATAGCCGACGTCCACGTCAGCGATTTCTAGCTAAAATTGACCGGAAAGGACTTAATTGATAAATTGTTAAAAGGTTTAGAACTAAATTGGCCATATTAATAAGTTTATGACTGAATTGGTATAAGTACAATAGGTTTAGAATTTTTTTTATAATTTCCCTACTGGACCAGGATAGAAAGTTGGTCCCAACCCATCTACAAAGTAATTTTTATATAAGATAGAGTTCGATTTTCTAGGGACAATAGTGGAAAAGTTAACAGATAGGTCACCTTTACAGTCACTCTGTAGAATTGTACATGAGATTTTCACCTCTTACGGCTCCTCGTTCATTTCTCTGGAAGAACCTTTCGACGTTTTAATACTAATGCGATTCTCTTTTTGATTATTACATTCGAGTAATTTCCATTGGATACAGCGGTCCCATGCACACCGGATAATCACCGGAGCACGCAAGTCCGTGCTCTTAGGATTGGCTCCAAGAGAATGAATTAGGACATCGGGGGGTCTAACATGAATTAGAAACACAAAAGTTCAATTAACATTAGTCTTGACCAATTATATCTCTCGATTGATCCACATGAGCGGTAGAGATGTTTTTTTCATGTCCATAGTGACCCAACCCAGCCTTGGAGTGCCCAATATCGCAAAGACTGTCAATAGGCCGAGTTAGGCTTGAACTTAATTTTTCAACAAATTCTTGGGGCCCAGTTTTCTGCATGTTGAAGCTCATGATGTTCTAAATATCTTGTAACTTGTTCACGTACAACTACTGAAGACAATGTTTTTCTGGGTCGATCACTGTTAATTGCTTGTTCTTGAAGTCTATATGCAGTTCAAATGAGAGAAATCTTACCTCCTTGCCTTTCCTGGTGATTCGATCGTCGGCGCCGATGATCGAGCCAGGGCCAAAAGGCAGCCCTAGATGATCCTAAGGTGTGGCTAAAATTAGCAGGTCGATTTCAAGCCATCGTTATGAACAAACTATCGGTACATCTGCTACCGACCCGATAGGCTAAAGAATGACGGTGAGATCAAGAGTTGCCACTATTTATGAGGGTAGGTGCGCGGTTTAAGTTAGATTTTGTATCGATTCTTATGAGCTCCACGTTGTCATGACTATCATGGAACATACCAAATTAATATGCAAACCAACTTATTAAAACTCCTTGTCCCATTAATTTCATGTTTAGCGTGGTGTCTTGCAAATGGGTCGTGTCTGAACGCGATCGGCCCCCATACGTTGGTCGGCCGGAGCTGTATCAGGCAGGTCGGAGTATGATATGACTTTCATTAGGCCCAGAGACTCTGTACCAGGCCAAAATTTGGGCTTGGGCTCAAATAAGCCCAAACTCTTTTTGCGAGCTATGGTTCTTCGTCATGGGCTTGACCGTTGAGCCCGCATTCGAATGCCCATGCTTATTGAAAGGCACAAGCGAATATCGTCTCGACCTATTCTCATGGCAATCACATTTTAAGACAGCGCGCGACTCCAATCGGCCCTACTTAAGAGGAGGCAGAATGTCATGTGACCGATCCGATCACATGTCTTCATTTTTTATGCTTGTTCGAAAATCACGACAGGTAACGCTCTTCGTATTCCGTCAAGGCGTCGCTCTCTTCATCGTTCAGTAGATCGGGTGCTTGATTCTTTACTTGTTGTATGGACTGGCGACGAAAATCTCCGTACCAAGACATTAGCGCAGTGCGATGTGAAGTGCAGCATCCGCAGTCGACAATCATATTTATCCACTCCCTATGGCGAGCGGAATTAGGATTGAAAGGGGAATGAAATGCTTTGAAAGATTGAAACACCGGTAGAAGTAATTCGTACGTTAACATACTTGTGTGTAGGCGGCTTAGGAAAGATCTATGTACACCTTTCATCTCTCAAAAGAAGAAACGGAGACAATACAAACGCGACGACAAGAAAATAACAATACTGGGACAAAGCGATGGTGGGAGTTAAGAAGACCAGCAACTGAGTTCGAGCGCTTCTTGAAACCTCGCTGCTGCTACAGAAGATCTCGAAGCCGGTGACGTGGAACCGAAACCCTGTGCCGACTCAACGGCAGCTTCAGCTTTCGATCGTCCGCTGACGCCAAGTTTCCCAGACACGAAGCCCATGAAGACATTGTTGTGGCCGGGAGCTCCGTGATCTGGGTTTCGAGGGTGAGACCTCCGTGCCTGATCAGAGTGGAGGGGCAGCGTGAGCATTGCTGATGTCGGAGACATATTTCTTGGCTCAAGACTCGAACTCAAGCTCACTCAACAACGTAAGATCAAGAAGAGGGAGCTCTCGAAAAAGAGTGAAGTGGGGTTTCTGTGGTGGATCTTGATCGATGGTGTGAAACAAACAAGCAAGCAAGTCTGGGGGTGGGGTTGGCGTTTATATAGAGACGAGAGAGAAAGAGAGAGAGAGAGAGAGAGAGAGAGAAAGAGAGAGAGAGGTTCAATGAACTGAGGGTTGTAATAACAGACAACAAAAGAAGCAGAATCTATGGGCGGTTCTTGGAACACCCAATCCAACATGCCAGTTTAAGGAAGAGTGAGCGTGTTAGTTGCTGCGGATAACGACGTTGGTGGGCAATCTATCTATCTATGGGCAGATCTTTGCTGGGTTTGTCCAGGCGGCCATGGTTTCTCTCCCTTTCTCTTGCTCGGTTTGTCCAGGAGGCCATGGTTTCTCTCTCTCTCTCTCTCTCTCTCTCTCTCTCTCTAGTCGGTGCGGATCAAGCTCTTATCTTTTGAGTCGTTCTCCATTTCGAACAATTCCTCTGTGTTTTCAAAACAAAAGTTTGTGCTGACGTTCTCCTAAAAAGAAATGTCTGGGCCTTTTGAGGATATTTTAGGGGAAAATAAGGAGAGGGGGAGATGAGTCACACAATTCAAGAAATGAAAAGGGATAATCACAACTTCGACTATCCTTTGTTTAGTGAAAAATATGTAATTTGAATAATATTTTTTTAAGAATGATCTAAAAGATATTTTCATTATCTTCAATAATTTAGTACATAGTGAAAAATATATATATATTTTTACTAGTTATTACAGGTGACATGAGTGATCATTTTTAAGAAGGTATATTTTTTGAATCATTTATTTTGCGTGAGTTAAATGCACTCTAAGTTCAAGCTATTGTTTTGTCTAGAATGAGAGTTAATTTGGTGATACGAAAACCGTTCATAAGTTGTTGAAATGGAATTATTTACTAAAGAGCAACTATTTGGACATCATTTATGAATTTGTTTTTCTATTTACTTCCCGTCAAAATTTGAATGGTCTATTAAATTTAGGTTTCGTTCGTTTTGCGGAAAAATGACGTTTCCGCCGGGAAGTCATTTTTCAGGAAAATGACCATATTTTTCGATATTTGACTGAAACCTAAAAAATATCTAGAAAATATTTTTCATCATTCGGTATGGAAAATTTGATTTGATTTCTTCCTTGAAATTTTTTTAATAATTTTTATTTTAAAAAATTCAAAATTTAAAAATTTTAAATAATTTTTTTATATTTCTTTTCTTTTTCTTTTCTTTTTCCCTGTCAGTGGTTGGCCACTGTGACGACCGACAATTGGCCACAGATGAGGCTCAGCCTTGCTCGTCCAAGGCCGGCAACCTCGAGAGAGGCCGAGCCTCACCTCGCTGGCCTCAGGCAAGGCCGACGCCTTGCCAAATCTGGCGAGGTAAGGCAAGGCGAGGCCTCGTTCGCCTGAGGCCAGCGAGCTCTGGCATGGCCTAGCCTCGTCTTGCCATTATCGAGCGAGGCAGTATCTAGCGAGGCGGAGGCCAAGCCTCACTTGTGGCCGGTCCCTGGCTGTCACCGGGGCTGGCGAACGGCTGGAGAAGAAGGTCCAAAAAAAAAGAAAAGAAAAGAGAAAAAGAAAGAGAAAAAATAAAAAATAATTTAAAATTATAATTTTAAAAAAAGAAAATCAAAATAATTAAAATGAATGATGAAAGAATGAGGAGGGTTTTCACACTTTTGACGGTGTTTTGTCCATTAAGGGAAAATGTTTTTCATGGTTAGTTTATTTTGTGTGAAACGAACGTCGGAAAATTCAGAAGAATTTTCCCTAAAGTTATTTTCCGTGATATGAATAGAACCTTAAAATATAGGGAATATGATCTATCATATTACTCGCTTTCAATTTTGATCAGCGTGCTTTATTTTGTGACAAATTTGTTCTCCAAACTAATCTTCAGCCATGATTTTCATTCAAATATAGACGGAAAATGCTGTAAGCATCAAAGATACTTATTTGCTGACATTGACTAGAAGAAAAAAAAAATTGGAGGGGAAACTTTAAAAAATGGTAAATGTACTGCTCCTTATGTGTAATTCTGATCATCGGATTTGATCCCTAAAATCCACTTGGTCATGATTTAATAAATTTCATATTTTTCATCCAAATGTAGATAAAAAAAGTTGAGAAAATGATACAAATGGTCCATAAATTTTTAATTTATTTAACATGATCCCCGAATTTTAATATAATGTGTAATGTCGTTCCCAAACTTTTAAATTGTTCAATGTGGTCCCTGAACTTTTGATACATACTCAATTTAGTCCCAAAACTATATGAAAATGTTCAATGTTGTCTCTAAACTTGAATTAATGGAAGAATAATATTAAACATTTTTATATAGTTCAAGGACCAAACTGAACAAGTACGAAAAGTTCAGGGATCACATTGAACATATCAAAATTTTAGGTATCATATTAAACATTGGGCCAAATTTCAAGGAGCACATTGAATAAATTAAAAGTTAAAAGATCACATTATACATTAGGTCAAAATTCAGAAATTATTTGTTCTCCCAAATATTTCTGACTAATGTGGGAAATAAACACGTGGCCTCAATGCGCAATAAACTATCAAAGTACAGCATTCATGACAAAATACGATAAAAAGTACATCATTTGATGAATAAACATATAAAAAAATCATGACTCGATTGAATTAATATATACACATTGAATTGTAAATTTTCTAACTAATCAATAGATCTGCTCGTGATTCAGGAGATTACTGATTTGCCTAATAGATACATATCATCTGAACATCGAATCAATTAAACCGAGTCGAGAATTGAACTATTTTAAAGCTATGGTTTCTTCTCTATTTTTTTTGGTCACTTTTTCCATTTATTTTCACTAGGAATAATGACACAAATAGTCCTTGAACTTTAACTCAATGTGCAATTTGATCCCTGAATTTTTAATTTATTCAATGTAATCCCTAAACTTTAGCTTAATGTTCAATGTGGTCCCTGAACTTTTGGTACATATTTAATTTAGTACCTAAACTATATGAAAATGTACAATATAATCCCTAAACTTGAATTAATAGAAGGATTACATTGAATATTTTCATAAAGTTCAGAGACTATATTGAACATGTATTAAAAGTTCATGGATCATATTAAATAAATTGAAAGTTCATAGATCACATTGAACATTGGGTTAAAGTTCATGAACTATATTAAATAAATTAAAAGTTTAGGGATTAAATTGCACATTAAATCAAGGTTCGGGGATTATTTGTGTCATTTCCCTTTTTACTTTTTCCTTCCTTGATGACCTTGAACAGAGCTACTGCCCCCCATCTGTCATCGATGTCGACAGCAATATGGACGCGCGCCTCCATTCACGAACTGGTCAACCACCACCACGGCGTGGTGTCGCCCCCTCTTGCTGAGTCTTTCTTATAACACCCCAGATCTACATTGTATAATATTGTCTGCTTTGAGTCCATTGACCCTCACGGCTTTAAAACGCGTTACACAAATATAAAACCCCAAGCCTTATAAGTCAGTCCATGACTCCCCCTAGGCGACATGGGACAAGAGAGGCTTCCTCTCTCTTCCTTGTGCCTCATGGCTTTAAAACGCGTTACCCAAATATAAAACCCCAAGCCTTATAAGCTAGTCCATGACTCCCCCTAGGCGACATGGGACAAGAGAGGCTTCCCCTCTCTTCCCTGTGCACGTTTGAGGATCAAGGCATAGATGCACTGCCATCCCTTCTCCCCGCGCACCATCGCTTGCGCTATTACACTCTCCACCCCTTATAGGCACAACGCCCTTGCTGTGGCCCCACATGCGGTCAAGAGTTGGCTCTGATACCAACTGTAACATCCTAGACCTACACTGTATAATATTATCCGTTTTAGGTCCACTGACCCTCACGGCTTTAAAACGCGTTATTAGGGGCAAAGGCACGAACGCATCACCATCCCTCTCGCGAGGGCAATATTATCCTCTTTGGGGTGTAGGACTCACATGCCCCATCCCTTCAAGGCTTTGTTTTCAGCACAGTGGAAACTTGTGCGAAACGCGTTTTAAACCGTGAAGGCAAGTGGACCTAAAGTAGATAATATTACACAGTGTAAACCCGGAGTGTTACAGGTGGTATTAGAGTTGACTCTCGACCGCGTGTGGGGCCACATCAAGGGCGCTGTGCTCGTAAGGGGTGGAGTCTGTGATAGCCCAGGCAGCGGTGTGCGGGGAGGAGGGATGGCGGTGCGTCCGCACCTCGGTCTTCGAACATGCGTAGAGAAGGGAGGGGAATCCTCTCTTTTCCCATATTACCTAAGGGGAGTCTTGGACTAGCTTATAAGGCTTGGGGTTCTATATTTATGTAACGGGTTTTAAAGCCGTGAGGGTCAGTATGCCTAAAACGAACAATATTACAAAATGTAAACCCGGGGTATTACATCTTGAGCGAGCATAGGCTTGAGGTTTTGAGCCTTTGGATTTTGTTCAAGCATTTGTTGCCGACCGACACCATTCTTCAGTATATTTGCCTGTGTTTTGCATGGATTTCACGCATAATTTTTATTTTAAAATTTTATGTTTGTTATATGAAAATAGTGGAGCTATAAAAGCGACAATAATCATAAACTAACTAAAGAAGTACACAATGAAAATAAATCATTTAGAAGATAATTGAATATTATGGGTTCATTTTCCGCATATACAAGTTCACTTTACATTTACCAATAATTTCCAACACAATATTTTATAAAAATTGAACTATCTTTGTTTGATTCGAGTCAATCGTTTGCTCATTTCTTTTGAGTAATTATTGTCCTTTAAATAACTTTTACAACGATATCATATTTTAATACTTGTTTTATTGGATTGAGTCGAAGTGATTTTACTCTATATGGTGTATTATTTTGTAAATATATCGCATAACATGTAATGCATAATAGAATCGATTTTACTTGTAATTATAGATATAGTTTCTTTCTCATTCCCACAAAGTTTACTAAATATATTTAATTTCTATAACCATATTAGTTTTTTTTAAAAAGCACCTCTTAATTTTTTTAAAGATATTTTCTTATTCTCATAGATCAAATTTCGCTACTTATTGTTAAGAAATTTTCCTTCAAACTTACACTTTTTTTTTCTGAAAAAATCTTAAATATTCATTTGGAAAAAAAAACTCCGTCCATTAAATACTATGCATTTAATGGGCAAAAGTCGCTTTAAATAGGGATAATGACACAAACAGTCCTTGAATTTTGGCTCAATGTGTAATTTAGTCCATGAACTTTTAATTTATTCAATGTAGTCCCTGAACTTTGGCCTAATGTTTAATGTAGTCTCTAAACTTTTAATTTGTTCAATGTAATTTCTGAACTTTTGGTACATGTTCAATTTAGTTCCTGAACTATATGAAGATGTACAATATAGTCCCTGAACTTAAATTCATGGAAGGACCACATTGAATATTTTTATAAAGTTCATGAATTATATTGAACATGTACAAAAAATTCAAGGATCACATTAAACAAATTGAAAGTTTAGGAACCACATTGAACATTGAGTTAAAGTTCAGGGATTACATTAAACAAATTAAAAATTCAGGGATCAAATTGTACTTTTAGTCAAAGTTCAGGGACTGTTTGTATCATTTTCCCCTTAAATATGATATATTAGGCTATTGTTATACTATATCACAAGTCCATTTTTTTTTTAATGTTAAAGATGCAAAGTGCAGGGCTTATGCATGCAATTGATGGGAAAATCTGACCAGGAATGCATCCCATTAATGTAGTTATTTGACCAAAAAAAATGTAGTTAACAAATTTAACTAATTGTAGTTAACAAATTGCACCTCTTCCAGATATGGTAGATCATGATTTGTCTTCCATAACTACAAATAATAAATAAATAAATAAATAACTCCTCGGGTCAAATCTGCTTTTTAATAATCGTCACAACACGTTAGTGGCTTCACGACAATTATAATCAAAACTGAGTCAAAGCTATTATCGGAAAAGCAGGTATCAAAATCGTCAAATTATAGCAATGTCATCAAACATTAAAAAAACAGAACCTTCCGAAGACTAGTATATTGAACGAATACGATGTCATCAATTACTTTACTCTATATAAATTTATGAATCTCTGACATGAATAATGTCACCTTTTAATCACAATGAAAGAGAAGATTTATTCATTATAATAAGATTACTTTACTCTATATAAAAATGGTGAATAGCCCATGTACAATTATATGCGGGGAGGATCATACATGTTCGGGAGTCATTGAAAGACGAGCCCCGAAATGTTTGGTGCAAAGATTTGCAGATAATCGAGACTTTCCCGACACGTGATTTAAAGATTATGCCGAAAGTTACCGCGAAAATAAATTGGAATAAGCGCAGTATATTAGGTGAAAGTTTGAATTCCCCAACATCAAGCCAAATACCAGAAGGGAAACATTCGTGAATTTTCTACCTTTTTTCTTGAGGAGGTGATCCGACGATTATGGCAAATTAATCATTATTGAGCGTAAAAGCAAAACGCAAGCTACAGAACGCCGTGTGGCTCATAAGTCTTCCGACAGGGAGAGAGCTAACGTGAGAGAGTGAGTCACCAAATCAAGAAGGCACCGTGCTCAATTCGATCCTTCCCAGAAAATTTTCAACCTTGGAGTTTCATCTCTATCTCAAATCTCCCGAGACAGACAGCTCGTGTGCAAGCATCAGTGTCTCTTTTCCTGTCTCTCTCTGCATATGCCCAATCGGTGCCTTTGACAGATTCACTCGGAACTTTGAACGCTTCAACTTCATTTGCTACCCTCTCTCTCTCTCTCTCTCTCTTCAAGAGTCCACAAAAATCCTATCTTTGTTGCTGGATCTTGACCGCCTCTCCACTCTCTCATTTTTTGACTCTTTCTTTTCATCTGGGTTTCTTTCTTTTTTGTGGGGTTTTGGCTTGATATTCTCTTCTCTGCAGTCTCGTCAATACCATCTCCTGCATGACCCGGTTCTCAACTCATTTGTATAATTTCGCAGATTGAACTTCTTCTTTCTTTCTTGGGTTTTCGGTAGGGTTTCGGGCTCCGATCGGTTGGATTATCTGTTGGGCATTTGTTTGGGGCGTTGCTCAGGAGTCTTTTAGTTTACTTCTTCTCTGCTGAGTTGAGGAAATTTCTGATTTTGATCATGTGAGTTGGATCATTTTCTGATGTGCGATGTCAATGGCGTCGATCAGGAGAACTTTGCCTCCTTATGATGATCGCAATTACCCGAATGGTGACTCCTTTTTGTTAGGATCATCACCAAACCAGAGGCCTTTCTATGTTTTGGGCAAAGCGTCATCTGCTTCGCTGGGTTTCGCCGCATCGGGTATTATAATCCGCAGAATGTTCGCCGCCTTTTTCCCGGGAAAGTACCCGAGAAAGTCTCCGGCGTTGTGCAGATCATTTTATAGGTTTTTGTTGTTTTTCGCACTAGGATTTTTGCTGGGATTGACCCCTTATGGGCATGTGAACGACTTGCGAGCTAATCGTCCATTGGAGGTTAAGCCGCCTCCAGTCAATGTCCGGTTGGATGGTGAAGCGGATCAGTCGATTGAGCATCGCGATTTCATCATTAGAGCTGTTAATGTCAGGGTAGAAGAAAAGGTTGAGATTAATTTGGAAGAGGGTTCGAGTTTGGTGCCTAACAAGCAGCTCATTGTGGTTACACCGACATATAACAGGGCCTTGCAGGCCTACTTTTTGAATAGGCTTGGTCAGGTACTAAGGCTCGTGCAACCTCCATTGTTGTGGATTGTGGTGGAGATGGATGCAGCTTCGATGGAGACTGCAGACATATTGAGGAAAACTGGGGTCATGTATAGGCATTTGGTTTGTCGTAAGAACACGACAGATGTGAAAGACCGGGTTGTGCATCAGCGGAACAGAGCATTGGAGCACATCCATCACCATCAACTCGATGGTATTGTGTACTTTGCAGACGACTATAACATTTACTCAATAGAGTTGTTCGAGAACCTGAGGCAAATTAGGTATTTATAAGTTTTACAAGTTTCTTCTTTATTATGTTGCTTCTGTTTGTAATGATGGGATGCCATTAAGAAGCCCTTTTTAATTGTCAATCGTTTTCATGGCTTGTATCTGTTTTTAATTGTAAGTATCTTGCTTTAAGATATGGCATCTTTGGACTGAAGGTGTATGTCTCAGAACAGCGACCGTTGGAAACTCAAAGATGAGTTCTTATGTTTTCTGAATCATAATTAGCCTTGCTGGCAAGGGATTAAGTAGCCCATAACGGGAAACTCCATAGGATTGTAGATGTGTTTGTTAGTTACTTTATGCCTGTTTATTAGCTTACAGTAATTTTTTTTTTCTCATTCGTATTGGCGAACGTTTATTGCTGAATCTGCTACTTAGGTTCTTTGCTTTTGTGGTTTCCTTCTTTGCCCATCTAGTTTGATTGATGCGTATGATTGCAATCAAGTTTAGAGTCGGTGTACATCTTTCATCCAATATGCCTGACAATGTTGACAATCAGGAGTTTGTTAGGATACCGCACTCTGCAGCACACTCATAAACCTGATTTTCCTTTGGCTGTTCATGTTTTGTGTTTGGCCCCCTTAACAGTCATCTCTCACATGCTCATGACTAGTACACTTGAATTTATGGAGACAAGTCTTGCATATTCTTTAATCGGAGTTGTATGTTTTACCTTAGTTATTAAGTTTTACTAATGCACCATTACACTATCTTCGGTGCTGATACTTTTTTCCTCATTATTTGAATCTCTGTTTTAGTCTTAATCCATTTGCTTTCCGCTCACTTTTCTTTTTATTGATTTTACAGACGTCTAGATGGCAACCCGTGTATTGAGCGGGTTAGCCATAAAATTAACACTATTCTGATAATATTTGAGAATATTTATTTTTTTGGTAAGGGAATGTTTGAGAATATTATATTCAATATTATATGAAAATTCATCAATGACAGCTGGATGTTCAGATGTACTTAGTGGATTTAATTGTGCAAGGGATACTTGAACAAAGTTGGTGTAGCGAATGAATACTGTCATGTTGAATTAATGAAAACGTAGAAAATGAGTTGTGATTTTATAGTAAATCAAAACATAACTTAAAGCAAAGTGAAAGTTGAAATCACACTTAATAGCTTATCATATTGACTTTATTTTAGTTTCCTAAACCACATACTCAATAGCATTTAAAAAGTCCATAAATATTAATGGAGACAAATAATTATGAGATGCTAGGAGTTAGGTAATTAATTCTCCTTTGGTTGAAAATACTTGATGGAACACTTTTGCAGTTGCTTGGGTGGCGTGTGGGTGGCAGAAAACAATTCTTGCAATGAGGAGAAGGCATCTCTGGTTATTTAGAGTCTTAGGTGCCAAACTTGTGGGCAACCCTTAAGAAAGAGTTTGTAATATTTGCATTCTGACTCTTCTGGCATGTAGTGTACGTGTGTATCCATAGTGGAAAAAGGACTTGTTGAAGTCTATTCTGTCCGGGCAAACTATATAATGGGCATATAGTAAATGAATATATTTCCTGTCAATTGTTGATCTGTTATGTAACTGAAATTTGCATATGTTATATAGGATGTCCTGACTTAGCTCTGCTTGCCTTTCAGTCGTTTTGGCACTTGGCCTGTTGCGATGCTCTTGCAGAGCAAAAACAAAGCAATATTGGAAGGTCCCGTTTGCAATGGAAGTCAAGTAATGGGTTGGCACACAAATGAAAGAAGTAAGAGACTCCATAGGTTCCATGTCGATAAGTCTGGATTCGCTTTCAACAGTACGATCTTGTGGGATCCAAAGAGATGGCACCGTCCCAAATCTAATCCAATTCAGTTGGTGGACTCTTCAAAGGAAGGTTTCCAGGTAATAATTGGAGTCCAGAAGTAACGAATGTGACTAGTGTGCTCGATATATGATTTATGCAATTTACAGTTCCTCAATTTCTTTTGCAGGGTACAAAATTTATGGAACGAGTGGTAGAAGATGAAAGTCAAATGGAAGCAATTCCTTCCGGCTGCTTGTTAATAATGAACTGGCATCTCCATTTGGATGGTCGCGGTCTTCCATACCCCCAAGGCTGGTTGCTTGAGAAGAATCTTGACAATGTTCTCCCTCTAAGATGATGAGAGTTCGAGTGTTGATACCTTTCATTGGAGAAATGTAGCAACATAGAACGAACTTGTGGATGTGTCCCCAGATATTTCTTTTTAAGGTCATACCTGGTGAAAAAGAGGAGAAACACGAGCAGATAAGTCATCTCTCATGTTTGCTTCTGTAGAGTGGACAGGATGGGCTGGTGTTGGTGGTGGTCGTACAAGCAGCACCAGCTGGTGAAGCGTCAATGCCGATCGAAGGTGCACAACACACTAATCGTTCTTTCTCAGAATGAATTTTTACTTTGACCTTCATCCTCCAGCACAAGGTTTCCATATTCCGTTTCTTTTCTTTTTTGAAATCTTATGGGTTTAATTGCGCCCGTTCGATGTGATGCAAAGGTACGTGGTGCTGGTTTCCTATCGAGGTTGGGATGGTTGCATATCATTCATGTAATCAAACGTGGGCAAATGTCCTCCAGATTAGAAATGGAAAAATTTTCTTTGCTTTCCGGCAATTGACACACTATGCAGGTTAAGAAATTACCGCACTTTATGAAGGCACGATATATGTTCATCCATCATTTTGACTCATTGATTGTCTATTCTGAAAGTTGCTGATTCATTGCTATGAAGTGGCCAAAAGGAAGTCATGCAGTGAAAACTGAAAATAAGTAGGATTGAATTCGCATCTGGTACTTGAGCAGCTGATTCCTCATCTGGCAGCAAAAAATAGAACTGCTCTTCATTAAAAGGTTATTTGTTTGATTTTTTTTGAGGTGAACTCAAGCTTATACAGAAAACACAGTTTTCCAGAGCCCATTCATGTTCATAATATGTAACAAAATCCTGGCCAGGATCACCAGGGACACGAACATAAACAACAGCCTGTTGCGTTCGGTCAAGTCCCATTTTCTCAAGCTCGTCAACACATTGATTTGCTTCTCAAAACCATGTCAACGACGCAGATCCTATATTGTTGTTGCGTCTGGAGAAAGCATACTGCATTCATCAAACAATGTTTTTCAGACGACGGCGTGGGCAATAGCAAGAGCATCGAACTGCAATTCTTCCATAGTTTAACAGAAACTACTGTCAAACTGGAGGTTCTAGTCCTGCCTTCGGGTGCCCAGACTTGCGCAGCAAGGGCGGAAGCGGAAAACCAACAACAGTCCAAGCTTATATTTCATCTGTCTCGTGACACTCCTCCTGCCCATGCCTTTCCCAGGGTTTTCTCTGTTCGGGCTCTACGGACACTGGATCTCTGTCCTCCAATTCTGTTACTTTCTCTACCGCAATGCTTTTTGTCTGCAGTTCTTTCGCTAGTTCCGGCCATCGGATGCGTGTCCAGATTCTCAATCGCTTCCCTCAATAAGAGCCTGCAAATACCCTTCATGAAACCACACGTTTCGATGCAACAGCATCTACCGGAAGGTAGGTCGCCGCGCGCCGCGCTTGTCGTTCTGACCACTCACTACGACGGGATATGGCTGCCCACGAATGACTATACTCACATTTTGCCACCAATGTACAAAATATTGATGTGACTGGAATACTGTAGAAAAATTATTATACATTACATCGGATTTCAATTACCTTTCTAAATAATGCCTTGAGGAGAATAATGACAAGAACCCATCGAAAAGTGAAATAGAACATTAAGTGACTAGGTCATTCTTCGTTAACGTCAACAGGAAGACCCGAATGTCAATACAATGCTTATCCATGGTGATTGGATGATCTTGTTTTACAATGTCAAACAATCAAAAAGTATTTAAAACAACTCCTTGTTCAAATGTGTGCTTCTTATTATTTTGTACAATTTGGGAGTTTGTGTCTTGGAAATTACAACATACATCTCCTCATGTTAAAATCGATTACAGAAATGCTTAATTATTTCATAGATTCATGCTTGAAGATTTTTTTGAATTTTTATCTTGGAGGTTAGAAACTAAACAATTATGCTTAGGTTGATTTTCGTTAACTTAGAATGGTTCAATGAAGACAAAATGAAAGTTTTTTTCCTTGTTTTCTTCATTTTTGTTTGGTTATCGTAGAAGAGAGACTTTTCAATACGCATCGTCGTTAGTGGGGTGGGGTAAGGGGGACGTAAGTGGTGAACAATTTCTTTGAACGCTAGTTATCTTCATATTAAAGTAATATTCTCGGCCCAATACCTTAGAAAACCTCATACTTTATCTTTTATCCCAATTTTACCTTTTATTTCATAAAGAATCTGAAATTTTAGGTCTAGTCCAAATTCTACCATAAACTTACTTTTTGTTTCACATAAAACCCTCAACTTTACGACATATCCTAATTCTACCCTAAACGCTTCTTTATTCTATGAAAAATCACCAAGTTTAGGTCAAATTGACATGAGCAGGTGGTAGTCTTCTGTATACAACTAAAAGAGAAAACAAGGAGAGCAAGTGAAAAAAAAGAGAGGAAGAAGTAGATGATAGAAAACTAAAAATTTGATCAAGGAACTGATCAATTTGATGACAATAACGATAGAGTCCTATTCTACATGTCGACATCGGAAAAAACTTGTGTTGGGCATCAGGTTGTGCCGGGTCTGGGATTAAATTAAATTCTTTTACTAAATAAAAAAAATTCAAAAATGATAATTATAAATTGAATATATAATTGTCATATTCAATAGAATTTGCAAGAAATGCAAATACAATAATATTTTAGGACATATTTATTTATATCCCAATATTAAGAGCATTTCAAAAATCATTTGAGGAAATGAATGGAAAACACTCACTCAATTAAACATAAATATAGTACAATATATCATTAAAATTGAAGAACAAATTATACGTACAAGTGCCCCGATAATTATTACACGTAATTTACACCCAAGAGAATTATAATAAATTCAGTGTTTTCAATGCCAATCCCTCATCATGATTGGGATGATTAGGTGTCATTGTCCTCTTGTTCACGTTGAACATGTTCGACCATTACTTTGTTTTTTTAAGTCAAACTGCACCTATTGTCTTTCATAATCCATTGGCAAGTATTGAACGTCGACTCGAATGGTACCGTAAGCACCATTGAAGCCAATAAGTCACGAGCTGTGGTGGAATCAGAAACTGCGAAACTATGCTCTTTCATTACTGTAGAATGTTGAGTTGTCTTCGCCAACTCTTTCAATGTTTTTGGAGTAGCTTGTTGTCAAGTTCGTTTTCAACTCATTGGGAGACGAAGACGAAAAGCTAGCAGAAGGCCAACGGTGTTCTTCTTATAAAGAAAAAGCCATATGAATTTCTGAGTGCACCATTTCCGTCTATGGATTGGAGTTCGTCATATTGAATCAACTAGACCCAATTCCTCACCATCGCCAATATCTGCTTCACTTAGACCTCCTTATGCAATCCCAAATGTTCGCAATATTGAACCAGGAGACTTTTGAGCCCCTCCAACATGAATTGATGATCCAAGACAATGGATGGAAAAAAAAAAGTTGGAATTTTCTTGTAAAACATCTGAGAATTTCTCCTTCACGGCCAATACTGCTTCATTGGAGAAGGAATCACCATTTTCGTTTGCTAATTCAACTGACATCATATATAGAAATGAAACGTTGATGGATAATCATTATGCGACAAAGCATCAGTTGCATTGCTGAAAATCTACAAGAAGGCCCTAAAGACTTCAACAATTCTCCAATATTGTATTAACGGCGGGAGATCAGCGCTTCCACTATGAATAGTGGAGTATAGCGATAGCACACCCATACATTTGCATGTTTTCTTCAACACTTTGTACGTGGAATTCCACCTTCTTCTTACATCTAACGGAAACTTCTCAACTTTCTTTGCTTGTCATCTAGAGGACCTCTAGCTCTCGATGCCTAAGTGGGGTGGATCTAACATTTTGAATCCATTCACATATGGTGGCCACAAAATCGTACAACTGCAAAGATTGTTTTGCACGCGCCAGTTAATACGTTAGAGAGGTGTTCAAGCTAGCAATGTCTAAAGTGATGTGGAAGAATTATCGAAGATGCGAAACACTCATTGTCGGCTCTCATTATTTGGTATTCATTTCAGAAGTCATGGGGAAAACTAACTTCTAAATTGTAAGAGTTTGATGTAATTTCCATTCCTCACTGACCTAATGTTCGGAAGCCACATAGTAGCTCCATAAATCAAAAGTGAAAGAGATTCAAAAGTTACCCATAAACGATAGATATTCCAAATTCGCCATTTTGTATAGCAACTTGCCATTTTTAGTGTTAATTATCTGGGGAACGAGCCTGAATAGAGTCTGCAGAGCTGTTCAGTGAAGCCAACGGGTTGCTGATACAAGCTCCCTTTGTCATCACATCTCTGTATCGTGTCCCGCTTGGTGCTTCCTCAAGTAACCTATCCCATTCGTCGGACAATAAGTAGCCACATACCGTGCAAACTGCCTTCTTAACACCATTAGTAACGACTCAACCCGCAATCCAGGCACTGGACGTTCATACCCACCTAACCACTGCAATTACTGGTGTGTATTCTTGGGGATATGTGATTTTTCAGAGAGAGCGACTTGGCCAGAACTAGCTTCTGCATTCGCCCCTAAATTCCTCCCAATTGTCGAGTCATTGTGTCTCGTTGTCGTCTGATGGCGGAGCTGATGCGAAGACATCATTGTCGCAGTACTCACTAACTCCCATGATAATTGCATAATGAAGTACGAATTGAGTAAGGATGATCGGAAATGGTTATTATTGTCATTGTTCTCTATGACGATGTTTAGAGCCCAATCAAATCATTGTGACGAGAAAATGAAATCACTGATATTAACAAACTGTTTTAAAGAGCAATTGCGTCAGGAAGTGGAGTGAGGATTGAAGAAAGCTAAAAAACGATAGGGGAAGGGAGCCAATTTACAAAGGGTATATGCCTTCTCTCCTACCAGTCAACCAGCCGGCCGTCGGGCGTTCTACGATCACTCGTCAAGTGGCCCCAAAAAATGATTTCATGTTGTGGTTCCGACTTAGGAATTCCGCAATAAGAAACAATTGTCGGGCCCGAACTAGCCCACGGGCTTGACCCGGTCCGGGGTCTGGGGTCCGGGTCTGGCCGTGCCCCAGTTGGCATGGCCCATTGGCCACCCCTAACAGCAACAATAAGGCCGGGTCTGGCCATGTCCCAGTTGGCTTGGCCCGTTGGCCACCCCTAACAGCAACAATAAGGCCGGGTCTGGCCATGTCCCAGTTGGCATGGCCCGTTGGCCACCCCTAACAGCAACAATAGGGATTCTTCTGGACTGAGCCAAATTATGGTCTGAAGATGTAAATAGATGAGGAAAAGTTTTTTTTTTGGTAAAGAAAAAAAAAAGTTTCATATTTCTGTAACTGGTAAAATGCCATCTAGTGCACTATTTCTTTTTTTCGCTTTTTAACTGCAATTTTTGGAATCAATTATTTCTTATAATACAATGATAAGAAAAAAATTCAGAGCCTATCCCAATAAGAACCCGATCATCCGAACTATGATGAAATATACAACTAATGTACATTTCCGGAGCAGCAGCAGCAGCAGAGGGATCTCAATTAAACGGTGATCCCTCCCGGAGAACATAACGGAAGCAGAGCTGAAGTGGCCCCTTCAATTTGACAAGGCCATCAGCCGCCATAACGAGCCGCCAATTTACATCTTCTACTCAAAAAATTTGAAGAACCAAATTTGCCAACCTCCTCAGCCCGTCTGCTGCCGTATAGCACAGTTTGGCCAGTCTATCAAGCCATGCATTTATGATATCACGTCATCGTTGTTCCATGGACTGAAGAGCTTGTGCCTGAGGTCAGAGAAGATGAGACATGTGGTTGGTCGACAGTTTCACTTGTGAGGCCAAGAACCGACAGAGTTGTCCTGCCAACAATCACAGTTTAAAAACCAAGTAGAAAACAAGGACAAAGTTATGCACTTTAAACTTCAATTGGAAAAGAGGACATCGAAGACCTCGAAATCATAGGGAAAAGCCCCTAACAGAAGACAAAATTGAAGAGAAAAATCGAATCAAACTACTTAAAGCAAAAGGCCTAAATAGTCTATGCAAAAGGTAACCCCGACATTCTTCCACCATAGGGTCAAAACAGAAAGAGTACTGTTCATCACACTGTTGATCCTAGCCATTCATGCATCAAGATCAAGTTTATAGCTAAAGTGCAATGTCAAGTAAACAGTAAGAAATTATAATTATGGACAATCAAGAAATACATCTTGTTGGGCCTTGTACCCTGCCAGTTTGATAGCAAATATCAGGTTCTGAGGTGTATAAAATCCATATTAAGGAGATGAGTAAACTGACAACAGCTGTAAGTAGTGAAAGCGAGGACCGCAAACAAATTAAAGCTCCCAAGGACTCTGCAGCACCCTAAATTTTCCCAATACCGAATGAACCTGCTTCCAAAAGACGTAGCCTGACAGATTCTGCCGAGGAACTAAAATTTGGTTTATGCAATTTTCTATTTTCTTTTCGAATTCAACCCAGCTACCTTACCAAGTTGGCTGTCCACTCATTTACAAAAACAAATCAACAGTCGATGCAAATGTGCTATTTTTCTACAAATTAAAAGCAGTACCAAATCATTGAAGACCAACATTTGACATACTCCTACATTGGTCATGGCACAAATCGCTCTCCTTATTATTAACAAGATCAAACTACTACAATCCAAGTTTTTTTTTTTTGGCTGGCAATTCAAGTACTGCAGATTATTGAGATGCCAAATCTGCTTGCGGCGCACCTCTCTTGTTTTACTCTCAGATGGAAGTACAAGAAAAGAAAAATGTCTGAAGGAGGAGAACAACAGCAACGACAAACTGTACAAAGGTATAGAGCAAAAAGTACCTGGGTAGTGAAGCTCTAATATTTGGTTGACTCGCAAAAGCAGCAAGAGGCCCTCTCAAGTTTGCATATTTAGTTAAAGAACTCTCAAGCTGTGGTGGGGGCAACTGCAAACAGCAAAAGAAGGGAAGATGCTGCTTACTGAATTAAATGGAGGGATTAAAAGAATTCAAAGAAAAATATCGTAGGCACCTGCAACAATACACCGAAAGAATGTGGCTGCGTCTGGGATACACATTTCAAGAAGCCCACCCAAAGCTTAGGCATCTTCCAAACCTGACATAAAAGCATAGATCATGTTAGCTTCCACAAATCAAACTTATCTAAGCCATGCTATAAAAGAAAAGCTAAAAGGAAGATGAAGCCAGCATACCTGCTTACTAACCAGCTTGGAGAGTATCTCCATTACAAAATCGACCTGTGTTTACAAGCAGAAGAGTCAAGTTTCATGCAAGTCACAGAAGTAATCCACTACTTCTGGAGATATATACAAACACCACTATTCTGAGGCTTTTAGACAATTAAATCAAAAGGCATCAAGAACAGGAGAGGAGACACTGGAGCAGACTAAGCAATCAATGTGCTTAACTATCCATAAAGCAACCACTTAATAATAACCTATATCAAGAAAGTCTGCACGCAACCACTTAACAATAAACTATATCAAGAAAGTCCGCACAAGTCAGAACTGCTTCAACTGCCAGTTTCCCATCATCTTAGAGTAAAGTTTGCTGAGGGTCTGAAGGTAAAATAAAGCATCTTTAAAGCAAGGGATACTAGGATCAGTTCCCCGCACCTATACAATCATTTTTCGATTATGGAATTTAATAATATATTATTTAGTCAAATTTGAGAGAATTCAGCCATTGTGCTGAGAAAATTGAGCTTGCAAGTCCCAACATGTCGCTTCCTTTATGTGTTTCGCTGAAAGGACCTTTACTTTTCTGATTTTCTTCTTTTTTGTTTCAGCTCCACGCTCTCTTTCCTGTCTATAGCTCATCAATCGAGAACAAGTGAACTTTAAGCCTTTAAACTTGAAGCAACAACATTACCAAAATTCTTTCATATTTTCTCTTAATTCCATATTTCTTGTCTACAAGGGGATTGATGCATTTGCGATTAGCCAAGAAAGTCATTGGAAAAGGAGACTGGCTGCCCAAAATTCAATTGCTATTAATTCAACTTAGCTCATCCAATCATATAAGAGATGTGCTTTCTGGTATTTCTACCTAGCTAAGCAAGTGAAAGTATCAGCCGGACAAATTGAACTAATATTTAAAAATAGAGTAAAACCCCCAATGGTTGACCACCAAAAAATTAAAACAAAGAGGCAGTTAAACTAATCCTATCATTACCATCGACAGTGAAACAACTAAAGCCCAGAAAAAAGAGTTACCAGTGCAGGAAAAGCGTCAATTGCCTGAATAACTGTTCTCATGAACAGAAGAGGCAATGGAGTTCGATCAACCTGGAAAATGGATAAGATTTTGTCCTTTAAAAAATGAACAAGATATGTGTCCCGTAATGCATCATGCAAAAAACCACTCACCATCTGGTGCAAAGCCCTCGCTAGCACCTGCTGGGTAAACACCGTCCGTTGCTCAAAACAAGTGGAGCAAGCGTCTATTACCTGTCAAATAAATGACCAACCTTATAGATGAAAGTCAATTCAATGTTGTAATGCTGCCTAAAGCATCAACCTGAAAGTTGAAACGACTACACTCCATGCAACTGGCAATTTTTAAATACTCAAATAGATGTGCCATAGTTAAAAGAAGGCTACAATTAACTATGAGGTTTCTGATCCTACAAAAACATGCTGACACCATGAAGAATATGGCAAGGCTGCTTCTTTTTCTGCTAAGTGATGCTAATTTTCCTTTGCCAATGACTGAGAACTAGCCTGAGGTCTTCATGCTCTCGTATGAATAGATCAACTTTCAATGTTGAGAAGAAAGCCTGACTATATGATTGGTGGTAAGGCCAGGCGAAGTAACTCAATTAAGACTCAACTGGTCAACCTATCCACTTCTTATGATTAAACTAAGAATTTCTACAAGAAAAATGGTTATCTTGCCTTGGATGGGCAACTTGATAGTGCTGTATAGTACTGCAATAAGTTACTTTCCCTAATTTTCACAGTAGACTACACCATTTTGACCCACTAACCATATGAGGAACAGGAATTCAGAAAAATGACTAGTTTCAGAAAATTGGATTTAGCCGTAACTGAATAAGCACCTAAACAGGCAATAAACATTTATAGTCTCATCCCTTACATCCTGGACAACTTCCAATAATATCTAGACTTTAACTGCACATCACAGTTTGGATAACACTATTTGGCTGATGTACCTATTGGACGTGAACTCTGTCTTCCTTTTAATATTGCCTACGATAATGTCAAGTATATTTGTCACTTCATAGAAACTGAGCATCTTAGCAACTCAACTACTGCAACGAATTTAAAAAAGCAAACAGCTAATTGACACAGTTATAGAAGTTGCATATTTTGATTACTAGCCCAAGGAGATAACTGCTCCCAATGGTCAACCCACCTAAAATTCCTCACACTGGTAAAAAACAAGTCAATCCAACAAGATTCTGTTCAATCAATCAGACATTTTTACTCCAAATTGTTCAGTCAACCAGACTGTTAAGATGCTTCATTATCTTGGATTCTTAGGCACACTGGCTCACTGTCATAGTCGCACTTAAGATGACACAATACTAAGAAAGTTGCATATTTTGATTACTAGCCCAAGGAGATAACTGCTCCCAATGGTCAACCCACCTAAAATTCCTCACACTGGTAAAAAACAAGTCAATCCAACAAGATTCTGTTCAATCAATCAGACATTTTTACTCCAAATTGTTCAGTCAACCAGACTGTTAAGATGCTTCATTATCTTGGATTCTTAGGCACACTGGCTCACTGTCATAGTCGCACTTAAGATGACACAATACTAAGAAAGAGAAAACTATTCAGCTAGTCCCCCCACTGAACATAAAAACTCTATTTCTCATACAGTCTACAAGAAAAGCAGAGTGTCCAGGAAAAACAGCAAATAAAATAAGTGCAGTCTACAAGCACAATACTTAGGTATATGGACATTTATCATTTTTAGCAAACTTTGAGCATTGAACCTCTCAGGCTCAGCTGACTTCAGAGGCAGTTATCTTAAAGAACATTCGCCAAGGAATCAAAATTATCATGAGTGCTGCATAGAAAAGAGGATACTGGCAGTAACTTTGGTAGAACCATAAAGTATAAGGGAAAATGACTGCACCATACAACCACCAAATATAAGAATCGGGGCTGCCTAAGGAGTTGCCTCTATCCTACCAAGTGATGTACTCTCCATCATTTATTAGTATAATGTTGAACTAAAGGTAACTCCAAGTCAATAGCAAGTCAGGAAGGTCAAAGGGCATCCTCCAATCCAGGGATAATCAAGAGAAAACTAAGCGAGGCTGATCACCAAGCCAACCATCCGGTCTTTTAAAGTTCTGTCTTGAGCCTTGAATGAACTACATTCGATTCCTTTGCGAAACCTGTTTCCATCCTTGAAGCCTACATTCAGTGCTTTTTGAATTTTAAGTTGCAGTATATGCAGTTATATAACCCTTGAATTATAGTGGCTTTCCGCACATGGCACTGCCTGTGCAGCCGCAACAAAAAGAGTCCATTGCTTATCAATCAAGTTGAACATTTTTCCCTGTAGGTGTTTGGACCCATTCTTTTTAGTAGGAGACACTATATTAAGAACAAATAAAGTTTATAGGCACAAACAATGAAGACTCTAGTTTTGCGAAGAGCTTCCAACTGAATATGGCCATCTCCTTCAATGAACTAGCAAGCTAAATCAAGATGAGTCACCTTTTTCAGTGGAACACCATCTTTCTCAGGAACAATATCATGTATGGCAACCAACACTTCTGCCGGCGTCAAAGCAGGACCAGTATGAGCAGAACCCTGCCATTAAAGAACCTTCAGATTTTTTGTTGAACCAAAAATTCATAATTTTTTTCTTTTCATTCTTTGTGGACCATAAATGGATAAATTTTCCTTTATAAGGTCAAAAGAAGACATCTGCTAAAATCTAGAAGTTAATATAGTTAACTAGGCAAGACATGGTCACATTTAGACATATTAGATACCACCATAAAAGTAACATCCACACATGAATATTTCACAATTTTGTTTGAGAAGTATGAGCGCATCTTCTGGCATTTACATCAAGATCGGGTCTCAGTGCATAAAAATGAAGAGTACCTACTTTTTACAAAAATGGCTCTCTGTATAATCGAAATTTCTACGGTTACTTTCCCTCCAAATCGACCAAAAGGATGCCAGAGGGATCAAATGCATCTTCTCTCTCTTTCCTTTCTCAATGCATATACCCACTGGGCTCTTAGCTGTTCTTGCAGTCTTCGCACTGACCCACTGAACGCCTAACAATCGACCAAGCCAAATTCCACAACATTCTTGACCAACCATAATGGAACAGTAAAAGTTAACAGTTTCTGCTGCCTCTTTACAGAGGCAACACCTATTTGCCATGATTTGACCTCGGTTTTGCAAATTCACCCATTCTTTACTTGACAAAATTGTTGTGCACACCACTTATGTTTTGTCAAATTACTCTAGACACCATATTGGAATCCATTGGATCCATGAATTAATGAAATACAATCAGATTGCTTTCCTATGTACCTTTTCCAGTCCAGGTAAACTAAAAAAAGTGTCCTCGAAAGCATCACTTCAAATATCATTCTCAGATAAGTTCCAATAATTAAGGACATAATTCCTTTAACATAAAATTTCTAGATTGAAAAAAGTTCACATTAAATCACCTAATCATATTCTATAAATTTAGTGGATTCACTGGTTTTAACAAAATGTCAAAGTAACTAATCAAAGCATATTGGTCTCCCCACCATTTTTCCAGAAAAAAGGTGTAGGAATAGTTTGCCTAATCTGGTCGTGGAACAGGCATGTTAATCATAGATCAGAATGTCAACTTTTCAAGTTGCAAAAGCTTATAGCATAAGACTGTTTTGAGATTGGAAGTGATTTTGTTTAACCTTGCCAACTATCTCGATCGTCCATTCCAAATCTAATGTGCAACATTCATCTGAAACCAAATCTAACTATCAACCCTCACAGAATAGATCAGTCAACGTACTCTGCAGTAGAATAAGTGAGGCTATGCAAATGAGAATAAGATCACAATAAAGTGCCACCACATATGGATCACTATGCTCTTTACAATGACAAGCCAATTTATAAACTTCTCTTGGTACCTGTAATATGTGGGCAAGTGCCTTTTGGAACTTTTCTGGAGGAAGGTTCACCAGTCGAGGGAAGATGGGTAAAACCTAATCACAAGCATAACCAGTTTAAGTTTCTATTTGATGACGACAAGTAAAGCCAATAAAGCTGCTTTCTACCAAACGATTGACGGTCCAAAGATTTCTCGGACTCAATAAGAAAATTGCAAGGCACAGTGGCATAAGAAGATCAATCTAATTGAATCCCCCCAGTGGGAAAGACTCAGTTATTTGTGATTTCCTCTCTTACGAAGATCAAAAGTTGCAACAAAAAGAATTGTGATCAGGCACTCATAACATGCAGATTATTTACATTTTGAAACTGAAAGACAAATGTAGCAGGGATGATAACAGAGTCAAATTCGTACATAGAAATATACTGCTATACACTTTAAAATCAATTGACAGTAATTTATTCTGAGTTTCATTGTGTTAGCGGTATACAGCAAAACACAATCATACCCGGAATAGTAGTGGGTTCCCAAGCAAATTAATACATTATGCAAGAAAAATCTGAACTCCTGCTATTTAAATGGTGGACATGCACAATTGGCTACAGGCAATATTTACTATGTAATGGAAACATCTACATTCTACAAATCATTTCTTTTTCATGTCATGGAAGCAGTTTAGTTAACAAGCAGTTGGAATTAACATAATCACGATATTGTAGATCATAAACAACTAACTAGTTCAAATAAAATGGAGGGAGAGAGAGAGAGAGAGAGAGAGAGAGAGAGAGAGAGAGAGAGAGACCTCGCTTTTGGAAAATGAGGGTAACATTGGGATAAGGATCGAAACATCCTGCGCAAGGAATACTGTTAGTGGAAATTTAAGTACACAAATTTTTGAATTATGTAGTAAGAGGTAGAGATTGTCATAAGAACCTTCAGCTTAGTTTCATATAAGTGTTTGACGGTGGTAATCAGATCTGGAGAAGGTACCATTTCCTCGGTCAATATTTGCAGCACCTTACACATATATAATCATATTAACGACTTCAAAAATACAAGATCCATATTAAAAATAAACACTCAGATGTATAACAAAAGGATTATACCAGCATCAAAAGATTTTCACTTCCTTGAGGCGGATCTGATATTATTTGCAGCAATTCAGAATAAGATGACCCAAAGGCCCGTATAAGAATTGGGATATGGCGATGCACAGCCTGCGACATTCGAGGAAACACACAACAAAGCAAAATGTTAATAGCAGTTAACCATTTCTCTTCATACTTTATTGTGTCTGAAGCAAATCGGAAATCAATAGTAGCGATGGGCGAACCATACTTTTTCACCAATTAAAATCTCATATTTGAAATGCACACAAAATGCAATAAACACTTATGATCATTCATGCTGAAGAGCACTCTGCTGACCATGTGCAAAGTGCAAGTTATGACCAGCATGCAACCCAATCCAATCCAATGCATTCAACATGCTGATGCACATCAGCATGCAAATAACTATTTATGCAAATCAGAATGCCATTCTCACTCACACGAACTTAGAAACACAACAATAGCACGGAGAAATTGGACAAAGGAAGAGATCTTCCTTTTAAATACTAAATGAGTTCAGTAAATGAGCGTTCAAGTCTATATCAAACAAAAGAGCAGCTAAAGCTAATTTAGATATTAGAAAAGCACCTGCTTTACAGGTCTTGGTGCTTGACCATAAGTATCAAACAAAAGGCTAAGTAGGCTAGGTTTCTGCAAGAAATAATATATCAGCATATTTTCGATATAGAGAAAACAAAGGACAAAAGAAACATCTTCAGTACGGAATGTATCGTCAACTATTCAATATGATTCAAAACTCGACAAGACTATTGGATATTAAGCGGGCAACTACTGACCTTCATACACAAAGCAAAAAACAAAGAAACAAGTCGTTGAGCTTCAGACAAAGATAAAGAAGAGATGCCCTGGGCCAGGGGTTGTGCACCACCCATAGATTCACTTTCAAAAGTTGCAGCCTCTGAAAATGGAACTTGAGAACCACCGCTGGAAGTATTATGGCTTCCAATCTGTTAAAAAGATATGAAAAGAATTTTGAGCTGATTTGTGAATGTAGGAATGAGTTAGGGTTGTCAAACGACTAACAGATTTTTCATGGGTATAAGGTTTTGGCAGTTTGGGAATGATTTTCAAGCCTGCGATACTCAGACAAGCAATCTTGCCTGAATCCGCATCCCATATCTTAACAAATATGTCAGAATTTCTAGTCCAAAAGCTTAAAATATTAAAAGGAAGGAGATTACATGCATATGAGCCATTATGAAAGTGTATTCAAGCAGTGTGGATATCACTTCAACCCCCATCTGACAAGCAAAATGGACTGAAACTTTATGAACAGGAAACCACGTGTAAAATTAACTTAACTATTACACCAAGTGTGCAGAATGATACGATGTTAGAATCTCCAATCCAAAAGCCGATGTTAGGTGGAAGGAGACCATATTTTTAACCCTATTGTAACTCTGTATTCAATCAAGGGGGATAACACTCCGTCAAAATCCAATACTAACGCATGTATTTGTGACTTAAAATTAGCGGTCACTAATACAACCTAGAAGGAGCACAAAGACAGCAAAAGTATCAAGCAATACCTCTATTGCACATTGGAAAGTAGACTATTCTAAATGCAACTTTACTACTATTTTAGGCATTCTTCTATCAAAACAAGATTGAAGGAAATAAAAAGAGCAAAAGCAATGTTCCATACCTTGCCTTCATCCGGCTGTTCATTCGAGCCAGGTTGGCAAACCTCAACATCTGAAGCATTCTGATTAACAGCTGAGAATAACATACTTTTTGCAAAATGCTCAATAGTCTCAGCAACATAACACAGCTGAAAGAGTTTGTTAGCCACCTGTCCAAATGCAAACAGAAGAAAATAGCATGAAATAACAAACCATGTTCTGACATCACAACGAATGATCTTTTGATATATTATAGAACCCAAATAGTCAAAAAATCCACAGGAAAGGTCAAAACATGTAGATACATCTCGAGCTTCCTTACCAGACGAATAGCTTTAGCCCGGATTTCCTCTTGTGAATGAAGAGCACACTGCCATGAAGACAAATATCATTACAAGATGCCAAGAGTAAGATCCTAACCAGCTATAACCATGAGGTAACAGCTATAACTGCTAAACAAGTGTCATATTGGGAAAACATTCAACTTTTTAAGACCTCATTGTCTATCTAAGAAATTTACAATCAGATGTATTCATATTATCTTTGCCAACAGTTTCTATGCACATTCTTTTGCAAACTTACTATTGTCTTCAAAGTTAAGAAGGTAGCTTACATAGACAGATGGTGTCCTACGGAATAGACGACATTGGCCATGCTGGGTCAATTACTTACCAGAGAAAGGTGAGAAAGAAGATGAGCTATTATCACTTTTTGATATAACAAAAACAAACTATGCCTTTTCCCAAAATGCAGAGGAGTGCTACATGAATCTTTTTATGCCATTGTGCTCGATTCTGTATTAACTCTTTAATAAGCTCCAGATAATCCAATCTGTTCATATTGTCTCCTTCCACATCATCTTAGACCATTCCTTTCCCCTTTACCCCGGTTTCCATCTACTAATCACACCTCCTCACAAGAGCCTCCAAAGGTCTTCCTTCAATATGACTAGATTATATATGGATGTAAAGGGTAATCAACAGTAATCAATAATAAGACTCAAATCTGCCTTTTCTGGAGATTAGGAGGTTTCAAAAATATGTTTGTAAGAGAGAAAACAGTATTCTACTTTCCTTTTCCACAGAATCAAATCTACCAATAAGCAAACCATTTCAAAATCCTTTTTCTGCCAAAAATCCCACAAAAGTTTAACTAATGAACCTTGCAACAATATGCTTTAGAAGAAACCATGCGATAGAAATCCACTACGTCATAGTTGTCTTACTTCATGAAATCACAATTAAAGATTGAAGGAAAAAATCAATTTGTACAAATAAACCACTACATTCTGCTGAAAATTTCTTTTGAGGACAAAATCACTATCAGTAGAATCCTGGTGAGTAATCATACTTTCAGTTCTTCCACAATCAAGTGAGCAAGAAATTGGCAAGCCATAGTATAAGAAACCAAACACGCAAAGCAGGCATAAATTGAGGAAGCCAAGAAACAGCAATCAATACAGTCACAAACAGGTAGCTCCAGTAAGTTCATTAGTTTCATAATTTTCTCCGTGGTGCTGAGATTATAAGATTGAAATGTTAGAGTAGACCCACAGAGTAACAAACATCTTAATAAAGATAATCTCATTGAAAAAGATTACCTTCAAAGCTATATCCAAGCAGGATTGCCTGTAATGAGGACGGCCCAAAATCAAACTCCATACAGCATTAAGGCCTTGGGTGACACGATCAGCATCACGCAGACTTTTTCCTTGGTAATCAGCAATGTCAGAATTGCAGAGATCATCTAGAAGTTTCAACACAGAACTGGGCAAAACTGGAGCTTCACCAAGAAGTCTACTCAATGACTTGTCAGAAGCAGGAAACTTGAGTAGCAAAGATTCAGCCTACACAGAGAATGCATCAACAACAAAGCCTCACAAAATAGGAAGTAACATGCAGTGAGATAAACAAGTACCTACCACTTCCAAGAGAAATTTGTCGTATGTGACAGCATATGCAGAGCTTTCAGCCAAATCAGATCCAGATATAGAATGTAGATAATAGAGGACTTCCAACACAAGCTCATGGCCCTGAAAGAGGGCCAGGTGAGTATCGATTATCAGACAACCAAGTTAAATGTAATACCGCATGATACCAAGTCATCAGCAATAATCCAAAAAGTAAAGGGAAATTCCACCGATAAGTATAAATGGACAGACATGATGGGCCAAATTATATGAATTGCCTAAATACAAATTCCTTAACTTTAGCTAGCATCTGACAAATTACACAACAGACTCATCTAGATAAAAATCCTTTGAATTCTAGCTAGCATCTAATGAAATGCACAACATAAAAAATAATTGAACAAGCTCAATCAAACTTAAATTATTCCTCAGGAAAGTCTGTTCTTCGACATATGTGCATGGGGTGTCAACTATGAAAGATCGAAGGCCTATAGTCTTGAGATTAGATTCATAAAACTGCAAGGAAAATTAGGCCACACGACATCTCAAGTATCCTACACAAGATTATACATTTAGGGACAGGAAAAAACAGTTTCTTTTTCAAACCAAAAACATGTCCTATATAAGTACCAAGGAGGTAGCACCCCCATGGAAAAGTTAAAGAGAGAAAAGGAGAGGGTCTACAAAGTATAACAGACTATCCACAATAAAAAGGGGTTTTCAGTGACCCAAAAGCCAAGACCTTTAACCATCTATTCATTACCCCCGAAAAAAGAAGAGGCTAGACTCCCAAAAAACCTCAAGTTTCTCTTTCTCCAAAGAATTCAAAAAAAGTTTTTGGGAGATAGCAGCGAGTATCAACCTTCTCTCTTTGTTATCTACAAAAAAATATCCAGTCCAACTCAAAAACAACCAAGCAGGATATTAGGAATTTCTAACTACTAGCTTTGCAAAATTTGGCGATAGAGTCATCCAGTACCCGAATATACCTACGGGAGAGGGCAAGCACTAAAAACTGACGAAGGATGAAATTTGCCAACTTCTACATTAGACTTCAATGTAACATTTAGCGAGATAATATAAGAACCTTGCCGGATTTAAGCATGTAAAATCAGACAAAAATGCTTGGGAGGCAGTAACCATTAAAAATTTGGAAAAAGTGAAGCAAATGAACCGCTAAGGTCCCAAATGTGAAGTACCTTTTGTAATTGGTAATCCTCAAGGATATGATTTTTCAGCATCCCAACTAAATCATCAGCAGCAGCACTCTGAATGAAAATTATATGTTAGCAGCACATGATTTGTTGATAATATCAAAGAAGATGAGTTTTAGCGCTGCCTAGTATTCAAACAAGAAATGGCAGTATACGAACCCAAGCTTCACAATGCAAATTCTATATGAAACTTGAAAAAAGATTACAAACTGCACTTCATCATATACATCCTCTTATATTGTAATTTCTACAAATCCAAGAATAATTAAACATTATACAGCATCGCCAGTATGGAAGAGCTTTTAGTTTAGGTTTGCGATGATTCAAGTCCCTATGAAGCTAATATCATCGACCCAGCAAGTGTAGAGACAACCAGAACCTTTGTCGCATTACGACACCAAAAACAAGCAGCATACTTGTTGTCAGCAGATATCCCATTGTTGGGCCCAAGACAACATAAGAAGGGCAATAAAAGTAAGAGAAGGAGCCAAAAACGCCACTATTAGGCATACACAACAAATATCCATCTTCAGGCTCACTGTGGAAGATGAACTTCCTCTAGAAATTGGGGAAAACCTAATGATGCTAATAACATAGTCACCATGAGGCATATGACATGCCTAGAAATTGAGACAACATGCATTATGAACTCGATAAAGATATATTATAGGATGTCCTTTCCAATTTAAAGTCCGCTTGCAAAAGCATTGTTACCATCGATCCCCTTCAAAAGAGGACCAAGTTAACAAGGATGTTTCCTATGAAAGCTGAAGCAGAAACATTTAGTCACATAATGTTGCATCAATCGCAGATCACACTTGTTGGGATCTAGCTCTTCAATGATAAATATTTCTTGGTGTGAGAAGACACAATTTTGCATGAGTTTCAAGAATGGAAAAGCTTCAAACTCCTAAAACTATTGATCATCTTTGAATTTTTTTCCCGTGACACATAAAAAAGTGAGAGTTTACAGGCAAGACGAAAAATCTTGTTCATAATGCTTGTAATGTCCCTAATCTTCTGAATAGACTGTCTTCCAGCATATTATAAACATTATAGACAAATGGCTCCATAATTTATAAATAAGGTTTCTCGCACCAAAGAAGAACATACTTGCTGACCAGAAGAAAAAAGCACAGACTCAGCTTCTTATGGGCAATAAAGAGTCTGCCTACCTGAGCAACAAGTCTAGCAATTAATGACATCGCCGTAGACCCACATTCTTTCCCATTTGGATGCTTGCATGACTCAATAATCTGCTTAAACAACAATTTTCTGACATTGGCTTCCTGTTCCCCATTAAGCTCAATATAGGATGGAACGACAGGTAGGTCCTTTCCTGTCTCCTCAGAGGCGGCAATGTTTGCAACAGCTGAAGGACACTGATCTAATTCCACATTTGTTGGTGTCTCAGATTCAGCCATCTGCATGTCCTCTGCTTTCACTATATCATCCTCAGTTATTTGTTCAGAAGAAAATGCTACATCTGAAGAAAGACCAACTTCAGCAGTAGGTTTAGTTTCCTTAAAACCAGCCTCCTCTTTTGGAATTAATTCACTGGTATCATGCAAAGATGATCCCAAAATCTCATCATCACTTTTCTTTTTAGATATTAAAGGTGATGAAGCTGTTTTAACACCCACCATAACAGATAACTGTGGCTTATTCGAATTAAAATCATCCAATTTAGATTGCAGGTCTCCAGAGTCATCCACAGTGGGTAATGCAGCCTCAGGAGGCACTGCTAATCGTGGATCCTGGCGGCGGGGATCCTGGAACATAATTAACATCTTTAATGTATTCATTCATCCCATATAAATTACCACATGACATCAACTATAGTAAAAAGTTAAGAAAAAGAAGCACATGAAAAATAGGCGATAGAAGCTGTTTTACCCTTCTTGGATCACGTTTAGAATCTGCAGAGACGCTACTGACAATGGATGTTTCAGGAAATGATTCGCTGGTAATAGAAGCAGTAGAATATGGTATCTGCGCAACAGACATTGGAGATGGAATAGAATTTGCAGGAAGAAAAGAAGGTGCCGTAACTTGTACTGGACTACCTGCAGAACCTAATTGTCCAGTTGCTTCGGATTTCCCAAGCCTTGTTAAAGGTGGAGGAATCTTGGGCAAGTGTTTCATATTAGTTATCACAATATCGGCTAGTAAATCAGGATGGATTTTGGAAATAAGGATTTCAAGTGATTCGGCGCCTCTTTCTCCTTCGGCCAGCAAAGCACCGATCATAGCAATCATTTGTTCCACAGGTGACAAATCACCGTTTAACATTGAAACATTGGACGATACACCATTTGCAGAGGTGGAACCATGGCCAGAATCCACTGTTTGTTGACCTGGAAAAGTTGAGTTGTTATCAGCAATATATCGACCTCGCTTGGATGCAACTTCCAGATCGTGGGCTAACATTTCTTCATCTTGAGAAATTGGCCTTTTCTTAATCAAACTTCCAAGAGCGGACATTTGGCTTGAAGAATGATCTTCCTGCTCATCAAATTACATCGATGAAAGAAAGGAGATTACACACTTAAAGGTTAACACTCTTCAAGAAGAAATATGATACCAGTTTTTGAAACAAAATCAAGAAGATTCAACCTTGACCAAACGGGCATCACGTGATGCACGCTCAGCATTTCTAGCTAACTTCTCCATTTGCCGAATTACTTGCTCTGCCGCATCCCCTGCATTCATTGCTCGTAGAGTCCCAAGCAATCTCTCCCTAGACTGAAAATGGAAGCCAATGCAACTTATCAGGCTTAAGTTCGTCTTGAAAAGCATAAGATATTTTTTGAGCTCGTTCTTTTGAGCTACAGAGATGTTCAGATCAAGATTCTAGGAGCAGTATATCCATAAGGAGCAGGACTACCTTGTTCAAACATGCAGATCAACTACCAACTTATTATATGTGCAAGATTTAAATACCAGATATAGTCTTTCAAACATGCGGGCATTCAAGCACTAAACAACTACCACAGAAATAAGATACAGCTACTATAGTAAATGAAGTGAGAACCCATACAAAACAAATAAAAGGGATGCCCAAGCTCAAGTTAGACAAAGGCTTTTAGAGACAAAAACCATTATTCTCGACGGTATATAACAGCAAAAATTATATCTGACAACAATTCAAGCCAACTTTCACTGACAATGATCCCCAGAAAATACTAAAAAAGCATAAGACAACACTATGAAGATGTACGAACAGTTAAGACAAAACAATTATACCTCTAGAATGGCGGGACTAGTACACCTAAGAAATCCTAAAAAGGCAGTTCTCAATGAATAACGAACACTGGCAGCATGATATCCCTTCCCTGTTTCACAGTTTGAATCGAAAGCAAGCAGTGCCGAAAAGACAGTGCCGAAGTGTTGCAGCCTCTTTCTTCCTATGGATGCCAGACTGTCAAAGTTGAGCAACAAAGACGACAATTAGAGAGAGAGAGAGAGAGCGAGAATAATTCATAGAGAAACCATATGTCATCCCAAGCGATGACAAACGAAATGAGACAAGACAAGATCAGACATAGACAAATCAATCAAAATTCACCCACGGTCAGGAATGTCAGGAATGACTACACAACACTGACTTCAAGGAAAAGAGGCCAATCAACAGAGAAGTGCATCATACAACGGTTTCCCATTTCTATTCCTTACTTCCTAAGCATCATCCAGCAGAAAGCTAGATGAGCTACATATTTGGAGCTGGAGTTCTCAAAGTCTAGATATCAGATCACCCCAGAAATGTCACAATTCAGAACACATTTATCATGCCAAGACGCCCAAATATTAAGCCCTTTCAACTCACGTTTAAAAATACCAGCAATTGATCGACCTAATTCAAAATGACAGGCCCACCATGGATAGGATATAGTGGAACATTTCAAACCACAGAGGCACACTTTACAATTAACATCATCATTGTAAAAAAAATTATCAGATGGAAGGCAACCATAAACACAATGCCCTTGACAACAGATAAAGTGACACGGTCAAGAATGATAGACTTTTATGTCAAATAGTGTAGCAAATGCAAGTCCAAATTGCAGTCGACAGTGATAGCAAGTGGCTTAGCATACATAAAGTGAAAAGTTCATTTAAATGAAGAAGGTAATATCCAGACCCAACAACAAGAATTCAAACACGTACGTCTAAAACTCAATGAGGATAGTAGCACTCTCAGAGCAATTACCATGTTCCTGATAGCTGTTTTTCTAAAGCTTGATTTAAATACACTGGTGAAGATGGAAGGGCATCCTAGATTATGGAATTATCAAAACATCGTAGAGCACAAAGCTCTGTATTCTCCAAGGTAAAGTGGAGACTTTAATTTCAAATGTTAAAGAAATTTGCCTAAAGGAAGAATATGAAGTCTAAAGTCCTATCATTAAACATGGTATCTGGAAATTATCACTTAAGCTTCTCATCCATCAAGCACCAATCTATCTAAGGTAGAGCAAGAGGATCCCTTAGTTACCCAGAATATACCCAAAAGGTGCAGAATAAACAAATGTAGGCCTCATTGGTCATGACATGTAATTTTTCACTATTTTCTAAATGAATGACGAAGGGATGACAAGTGTTGACCCAAGACCTATTAAATCTTGCTGATGGTGGATTTCCACCAGGTCAAAAGACATTAAGTAACCGACTTCTACGCTCTCGAGTCTATTGTAACACTTAAATTTAGATCACACGTTCATCGAGCAGCTCAGCTTGAAAATTGGTTGGCAGTCATCCTACAAAATTTTACATGGTACCGAAGCAGGAGGTTAGGTGTACAAATCTCTCAAAGCCCCTTACAGGGTAGGAACAGTCATGAGCAGTCTCATGAGAAGATCAACCAACTCAATATAGCATAAAAAAGTTAGCATCTATTCATTCCCCACTTTAGAAACAATAAAGAAAATCCCACGGGCTAGTCTAATAGTTAAGGACCAGAAGGGTGGGCGTAGAAGGCACATAATACAAGTCCAATTTATCAAAACAGCCAGTGCAAGCAATCCTAAATTTGAGGCGACCATTGGACTTCGGCTCATGTTTTATTTGACCTATAAGTTGAGAGGGGTATTGCACAGGCCCGTGATTTACCTACCTAAGATGAGTTTCCTAATCATTGAAAAAAAAAAAACAACCAGACATATCATTGTCAAGATACCAAAAACTGTCAAGGGAAGAAAGAAGCAATACGACAACTGCAACATTTGAGAACACAACATGACAATTTCTAGAACAATTAATCTTAAAGAGCTCCATGCTACTGCACACGACATTTGAAGAGAGAACTAGATAGTAAGTCAGATGCAGGTTATAAGCACCCCAAATCTAGCCTCAAAAGGTTGACAACACCAAAGAAAGTTAGCACAGTGGTTTTTGCTATGCATGTACCATGACTGGGAGTAATGGAACATGTAAAAATTCGCCTTGTTTAATAAAAGGCAAATAAACACCTAGCAAGAGAAAAAAAACTTACCTACAACTCAGGTAAAAAGATGAAAAGTTAACATGCAAAGTCCATATCCATCAAAATCCATTCTTAAAAATAAATTAACTTGCCCTTGCTCTACAATTATTAGCTAAAGAAAAGGCATTACATGCCAGACATGTCCCACTTCCTACCCTTGTGATAAATGACTCAAACATATTGAATCAATTGCCAAACACTATACTGAATAATTCTTGCAAACGACCTATCTAGTTCTATCAGCACCGACTGATAAGCTGGACCAGTGCATGGGCCATCTACTGAAGGATCTCCACGGTAGGCTGTGATTACATAAGTTATTATCACTAACCATTCTCAAGTCATAATACTCTGCAGATAACCAAAGAGTGTCTTTTGTTTGTAATCTGCGTTGATTTTGGCATAATCAGTCGAGATTTGTTACATCTAGCATTTTGGCTTCTAAAAATGCATACTAATAATAGTACAGATATCTGTGTAAATAATGTCAGCAAAATCAAAAGTGATTTCACTCATTTTGCAGATGGCCAATCTGGAAAGGACAAGTAGATGCAAATCAGCAAATCAGACATCTCTTCTGGATCTGCTTTCCTATAAAATACCTATCTGATAATTGATATGGCTTTGGAGTAATCATGACAAGAAAAGGAAAGAAAAAAGTAAGTATGGGAGTTTAAGCATTAGCTGAATAAGTCCACCAATATTTTCATGCAAAGACCCATCAACGGGGTTGAAAAACCGGCAAGTGCAAAAGATCAAGCTAAGCATATCAAGCTCTGAAGTTCCCAATAGTAATTAATTCTGATCATTGAATATATAAAATGTGTATCAGCTGTCATGAATAATTTGTACACATTCAGCTGTATCCAGGTACAGCAGAGAAAAACTCAAAGAACGGTGTAGTAAATGGTCTATACGCCAGTTTACAAAGCATAAACTGCATCAATTGACCAAAGTTTCTCTGGGCTCAAGGATGGCCATTATCCATTGCTTAACAGTTCTACATTGGCCAATGGTGCTCCCAAATAAGTGCAGACTTAACACTTCTAGCCCTGCTGTGACTTCAAATATCTGAACCACCATTGCTGCAGTATCCAAAGCCATTAACTCCACAAAAGAGAGCTGATCAGCAGACTGCACTATTATCACGCACAAGCAGCAGATGTTGTACTACCTGTTCCAAGCTTCAGTGACATCTCCAATGTTTTCAAGATAGTAAAATGGGTGGGTAAAATGCGGTTCTATCCGCTACCTCTACACAATTATGTGGCTTCACTTATTTTAAAGTTATTTAATAACATCAGCAACATGTTAAAGATTATGATATAGCCATAAAAGCATTCATCATACAAAAACTCACAATTCTAATGAACTACCAACTCAGTGACCACTAATTGGAAATTGACTCAGTAAGGAACTATACTAAAGCAAGTACTACAATCAATTACCAGTCATATTTGCAATAATTGTAAAACTCAAATTCAAAATTAATAGCATAGAATTCATACAACTTTCATTACATCTGTTGGGCATTTTGGCATGTGGGTGTAAACTACATTTAGCTGGTATTGCAACACAAATGTATGTTAAATAAATAGTTCCAAGTACAGGCATCAGACATACAATAGCAGACATGACACAAGGCACCTGCCATCTATAGAATGCAAAGACCAAAAACGTGATCAGAAAGGACAAGCACTGGAATCACTGAATATAGGAACAAGCAGCAAACATGAACATCAAAATCTTCAGGGCAGAATTAAGGGTCACGCTTGTACATGAAGTCATAACTCAAACAGCAATGAGCAAGAAATCCCAGTGTCTACCAAACAGATCAAAAACATTTTTTAAACTCCAATTTCTCAAAGACCAAAATATTTGATATTATTTATGCCTGATAATACAATAATGACAGAAAACAAAAAAAAGCACCATCCATGTTCCCTCCATATACCATAACAGAAAGCACATTCAACTGGAGTAGTGTGTAATATCGGTACAAGCTTCAAATACGGGTCGCTGTTTCTACAAGTTTTCCTATGATGTCCATTTTTTACTATTTATTTTAATTATAACTAGTTTCAATTGCTCTTTCATCTCAAAATCATCAGGCTGTCATAAGTCTGCAATATGTATTTTTGGCAGCCAAACGATTCCTTTCGAGATATAATTTGCGTGTATCTTCGCAAAGGTCATCAACAAATTAGATAAAAGATAAATTAAAACACTATCTTTTTCACTCTGAAATAAGCTTGTAAAGGCAATAAAATGACTACACTCAATAAACAAGTACGGGACGCACATTTTTCCAGTTCTGTTTTTACGAATGGTGAGAATTTTCTGAAATTGTTCTTCACAAGCCCTCAAAAGAACAGACTTCAAAGGACGACAATCAGTAATCTCCCTGATTCTGATAACAAGCATGTCTAAAAGGGATTGAGGGTTGCCAACTAATAATCAGCGGGAAATTCCTTTCTCAAAACAAAAACGATCAAGAAGCTAAGAAAACTCACCCAAAGCAACAATGAAAAGCATAATAACTCCAGGAAAATCCTCTCTCAAAGGTTAAAATGCTAAGTACACTATGTAGAAGCAAAGGATGCAAATAAAGTTCTAGAAGCATCAGCATTAATTACAAGCAAGCCCAGTTACTTTACTTTGCTCTTTGGCAAACTCATCAAGAGAATTGTCCAGCAACTGACCCACCCCAGACACAACTCAGATCCCTGCTTGTTAAAATGGTGCATTTCTAATGTTCTAATGTTCTGAAGAGTTAGGAGTCAGATTCCAAAATCATTCTAACAGACACTGCATCCAGCATCTACCAACTTTAAGCTAATTTTGAAAACTAAAATGATGATTCCATCATCCACCAGTTATTACTGAACCCTATGATTTCACAATAAGGAGAATATGTCAACAGATATAATGCAAAGAAGAACACATACAAAGGTGCTAAAGAATTTTACATTCAGCGTGAAGACTAACAGAACATTCAAGCTCACCAATTTATAACTGCAATTGCCAGACACCCCGGAAGACTGCTGGTCACGGACAACATATCCAATAAGTACTCGAGAATCATCCCTGCTTCTGACACGAACAAAACGGGATCAATAATAGAGTGACTCCCAGTGAGCCGTGAAATATTAAACACCTGTCCACCTGTTTCAACCAAGCAAAGACCAATAACTATCCCATCAATTTCCTTTAGAAAGAATCAAATCTGACAGAATAGGGTAAGCAAAAGGACAAATTGAAATCTCCATACCAAACTGCAAACTGTGAAACAGTAAGCTTCTTATAGTAAGGACCAATACCTTCTGGCAGAGGTTTTCCCAATTCATTGTTGTCGGGTGTGAAAAGTAAGACATATCTCTCCAAAAATTTCAATGCCAACAATCTTGTACTAATAACGCCAGGCTACAATATGAAGTCCATAAATTTTCTAGTCAGACAATGGTATTCTTCGACATCAATAGTAAAGATGCTAATATGGACCGAAATGGGTTTTAAACAGCCAAAACCCCAATAACATAAAATCCATCAAGCAAACGCCAATTACAATAGAGAAGTGCAGGTTAATAAATATATAAAGAATATAACAAGCTCCCAACAAATGCCAGTTATCTATTTGCAATTTCACATGTAGGTCTATCATAAGAAAAGAGGATTTTCTACCTAGCACAATAATATATCTAAGTTCAGAATAAGCCTTTACCCAAGAGCAATCTAAGATTTACTTGCTTGAAATTATGCATTAAAATAATATTTTTTTTTTCATGTATCACACAACAAACAAATTAGAATCATAGATAAAATCATAATTCAAACTACACGGCATGGCATAGCTAAGCAGTTGCCCTGCTGCTGTCAATTCGGAACAGCAACAGACTGTGCCTTCACTGGGTATTATGTGAACATCATCAGGTTCAGTGAGATGAGAAAATGCAGGCATGGAATCAAGTCAAATCGAATTTAGATAAGAGGCAGTTCTTCACTGTCATATTTCTCTCCATAGTTTCATTTTTCTAGAGACAGAGAAGAAGAGCCCTCAAGAGCATTCAGTAGACTACCCATGTTTCATACATAGATGGTTTCAGCCTGAACACTTTTGGTAGAACCTTCTATAAAATGCTTGACCGTGCTAGACTATGTAGCTAATTCTCTTCTAAATGATAACAGAAAAATGTCAGCACCTCCTTTGTTCCCTATAGTGACGCTTCGATATTAAACATAAAAAGAGAAGATTATAATAGCAATAGTAACAAAATTGCAGAGTACATAAAAAACTGGGTGTATAACTATAAAAAACGCATTAAGATCTAAATAAGCATGTGTTCTTAAAATTGGAGATCATATAAAGTCCTCATATAAACCAACTGTCAAAATATCATAAACACATGTTCCAATGCTCATATATAGTCAATTAATAGAAGGATCATCTAACCTACTCCTGTCTTAGCAGCTCGGACAGTACAATAGTATTCGAGCATTTCAAGGGAAATGAATCGTGAATTATCAGTTCTAAAACAAAGACAAAATATTGCACAAATTTTTTTAACTCATCAAACTCAAGCAAGAAAATTAGTCTTGACAAATATGCACGCTAGCTTATCATGGTATTCCATCATACCAGGACTGCTTGATGAAAACTTAGAATTCTGCCATAGAAATGAATGTTTATGTCGTGAAATCATAAAATACTGAAAGAACCTTAAAAATGTAAGTTTCATCAACACACCTCCATCGCCGTGGCAACAATGTTATCTCTGAACTTGAGCATGGACAGCCAAATATCTTCAAGCCATCTCTCAATTTTGCCACAGATATTAAGCTGTTTCCAACAAAATGGCCATGAATCAGCTTTTTGAATAGTAAACCCTTTTTCATACTTTACAGCAATAACTATCATTTTAACAATGTAAAGAATCCTAGAGAAGTACTACAAAACATACATGACACAAACATAACTACCATTAAGACAGTTATTTAAAGTAGAAGCTCAATGAATGAAGTTATAACTTATAAGAGAATGGAAGGATCCACCATTCTGCCATTCACAAAGAAATGACATGTACCATAGTGTCACTGAGATTTCATTATTCCCAAACATGCAACCTACTACAACAGCTTTCTACAGTAAATTACATACAAATGAAACCAATGTAGGGATACAACTTAAAAGTACATTCAACCATCTGCAAAACAATACAGACAAAACTGTGCCAGAGTGGTATCACTCAAACATCTCCGAGTTCATCAGCAATCCAAAACAAATGGCCATCAAAACTCCTAATTTAATGTGTGTGTGTGTGTGTGTGTGTGTGTGTGTGTGAGAGAGAGAGAGAGAGAGAGAGAGAGAGAGAGAGAGACAAGAGTAATTTAATGTGTGTGTGTGTGAGAGAGAGAGAGAGAGAGAGAGAGAGAGAGAGAGAGAGAGAGACAAGAGAAGACCTGCACTGCCATCTCCTCTAGAACTCTGCAAAAGATTTTGGTACCGCTGATTATACATTGCTTAGCAACCGCAGAGTCAACATCTCTTAAATATGCCAGTAATACCGGCATTAACACACAAGAATGCTCCAGCATTTTCAGTCCAAGTTCTTCAATAGTCCTAGTTAGCATTAAAATAAAATTGAATAATAGAGTTAGAAATGCTAGATAAGCGCCGCAAAACAAGAACGATACCGCAGCAACATCAGTAAATATAAGAACTCAACCATAACTAGTGATGGTCAATGAGATAAAAGGGCAATTGCATATCAAACAATGGCTTCTAGTAACACATACTGAATGACTCATATCTCCAACCAAAACTAAGAGGTGTGATTGAAGCCTAATTTCCACTTCTCCCTCTTGCCATGACAAGCAAATACCCAGACAAAAGAGAATCATTGTTAAGCTCTCGGTACATCAAGACATATCCAGTCCATAAGTAAATTATAGGATAGGGGCTTAGACAGATTGAGAAAGTTCACTAAAATATTCTCTATTTCTCCCAAAACAATCAAAATTGGAAGAAAAATGTTAGACAGAATAAAAAGTTCCATAAATCATATTAAATGTAAATCCTCCAGCTTCTCACAGATGACATTTATCAAAGACAAGATCAACTGAAAAATAGCAAATCTGTGCGATGCAGGTCAGTAGAAATGATGGCGGTTTTCGCATGAAATCAAAAGACAATAAAAAAGGAAGAGTTTTTCCAATCAAATCTAATACATAGATCTCCACAATCAATTCCATAAATGATGATATAGCTCCACAAGTAAATATGCAACAAGAAGGATCAAATCACATACATAAACACACAACAGGAAGATAAAAGCAACAGGAGTTAGGACTCATGAAACTAACTCGATAAGAGATTTTCGGATAAGGCTGTCCGGTAAACACCGGAGCTTGGCCAAATGTCGGAAGAGATTGGACGCCAAAGAAGGGTCAACACACAGTAAAGCATGCTTAACTCGCTTGAGATAAGCAAGTTTCACCATCAAATTGCCACGATTGTTCACGGCAGCAATGAGGGACAGAATATGGTCTCTTGACGCCATGTGATGGGGAATGAGCACTGTTGGAGGACTAAGGAAAGCTAGGGTTTTGAGGAAGCTATAGAGATATGGTTTGGGAAAAATCGCTCTGTTTTAAGGGAGAGCGCTGAGGGCACAAGAACGCCGCATTAAATATTACAAAGTGGGAAGGATAATGAAGCGCGGTGATAGGATTAAGGAAAGATGCCCTCAAGAGATTCCTTTAAACCAAATAGAGCAAATAAAACTTATTTCATCATATTATACTGCATTAGTAAAAATTAACAACATTTGTATTTGATAATCCTACGCATTAAATATTTCCGGTCAATCTTCAATATCTACACATAAAGACCATAAAAAAATTGATTGCCCATCTCATATCTCAACCAAAAAACACTAATAATTGATGTCTTCCTTTTTTACCTCCACAAATATTCTCAAATGAGTTTGAAAAAGGCAAGTACACATTTACTTATTATGTAGACAAATCATGATAGGAGATTTTAATCTCCACTTTCGAATGTGCACCCCCAACATCATTTACCACTCTATGTCTTTAACATGACAGGTATTCTTACAAGTAAAAGTAAGAGACGTTTGCAAGAAAATTAGAAGCAGTTAAGGAATGAACACCAGTTTCATTCCCCATAATACCAAGTGTAAAACTTGTTGGGCCACCCGCTTGGCTCCACTAACAGGTGCATAAGTAAATAAGTTATTTCCTGGACAGCGGATTACTAACCTACTGTGGGCTTCTTCATGATTACGAAACGCACTAAGTTTCAAAAGTTATTCATATCTACAAGCTATTGAAAGAAACCATTTACATAGGAAAGCATAATGCCATCTATTTTTCATGCTATTCATCCACTCAATATATCATTTCTTGAGCACACAAGATGTTATGCCTTTTGCTAATTCAATTGTTCAGAGAAGGCGGAGGTTATTGGATCTAAATATGTAATCTTTCTTCCGATCATGCTTCAACATTTTGACTAGTCTTTTGCTATTGACAAGCCCTTTTCTCGTCAAGTTTCGCATATTTCATTCATGTCCTTACTCTGATACTTTTGCCTTAAATCGTTAAGAGTTGAAGTGAGAAGTTTATGATTAAAATAAAATCTCATAGTCTCTACAATGTTTACCCTTCGACGGACATACAAAATGAATTGACTATATTGAGAAGATCATTTACTAATGTAATAAATATGGTTTAATTAGCCAAATTGCTTTTATTCGTGTCTTTTCTAAAATGCTCCTCTGAGTTTTAGTTGTTTTCATTCTTACCATTATCTATGAAACAAATTTGTTTCACATCACATACTGACTATATAAAAACAAGGTTTTTCTAAAAGTTCTCAAATTAAACCCAAGATCTGCTCAAATCAGGTGCCCAAGGGGAACTTCTTAAGCTAGAACTAAAACTAATGTACAAATTAAGTGTTTTGTATGATTGATTTCTCTGTAATGTGAAAAACCGTTGCAATATGTTCTTTGCAATTTCTCAAATAATCAAGCTTTATATTGTAGTAATTCTCCAAGGCCCCCCCACTCAATTACACCACTTATGGAGTCGATAAAATTACAACAAACCAAATTATCTACATATATATGTATATATATGTCATGCATCATATCTACTACACTAAAGAGCTTAAAAATAGATTTTAAAGACTTGTCCAACTTTTCTACAACTTGGTTTTGTGATTGTGAATTTTTTAACAAATTGCCATTTGTAACATCATAAGATCATGATTGTGTACATTCAACGAACACAAGGCCATATGTTCATTTGGAATACAAGTCCAAACCAAGTCTTTATCCACATCAACTTGAAAAATATCAGATTAATCATCATGAAGCATATAAAAGATCAAATTCTTTCCACCGTGATTCTTTTATAGACCTTAAGATGAAAGGCTCCATTTAGTAAAAATCTGCTTTTTTTTTTTTCGAGAAAGTGGTAAATCATTATAGTGAAAGCAGCTCTATTAGGGGAAATGTATCTCTGTTATCAAAAAACTGACTTTGCAAGTTATGAAGAAATTTTTTGAGGGAAGAAAAAAATAAAATTGTTAACCAGCAAATTAGCTCTATTACTTGGTAAAGAAGCTATGTCCACAAAAACTGCATTTTAAAGGAATAAAAATCTTGGTACAAGCAAAAGCAACTGGAGTAAATACATTTTGATCAAGAGAATCTCATTTTATCTCAAAATAGTAAAAGTGAAAGATTGTTAACCATAAGGCATTTAAATATCAGGAAAGTAGCAAAACTCACAAATAGCGGAAGAGAGGTACTTTGAGCAGGGGAAACGAATCATTCTCTAACCAAAAGTGACTTTGCTGAGGCATGTGTTCTCTAGTCACATAAACATGGCTTTCTTAGCCAAGAATAGCGTTACAATGGTCTCATCATAGGAGGTAATGCTTTCCTTGCCAGAGTGTTAGCTCTGTTGAAACCTCAAGAAGTTCATTAAAAGATCTAATGATTTCATTCTGCTAAGTTTGCTTGTAAAAGATGCACTAGTCACACTTTAAAAGAAACATTTCATAGTAACATATGACAAAAAGTTGGACAACCAATCCAACGCATCCAACAAAAGTATAAACAGCAGCATCCACAAGTTTCGGGATAACCCGTAGATAGAGATCACCGATGAGATCAAAGGGGACCATGTCAAATGATAGCTTTCAGCAATTGCAAATGATGAACGAGTGCATGACAATGGGAAATATAGCCGGATACGAAGACCCGATTACCATCCTCTCTGTTTTTTCTGCCGTAACAGACAAAAAGCCACCAGGCAGAAGATGACTTGTGAGGTTTCAACGGCCAATTAGAAGTATCACCTGACTAAGTTAACCACAACAGAGTAATTTCGACAAAAGAGAAAGTACACCACAACATCCTTAGCAACACTCTGGTAGCAAATATGACCGGATGAACCACGTCCACCATAAGAACCACTAGGAAGGTAAGTCCTTCACACCGTGCAATAATTCTTCAATTTCGCCAACTCGATACACATACCACCTAGGCACGACGCAGGCAATCGCTAATCAGGTAGAAGAAACAAAAGCCTCAGTGGCAAAAAGGAAGACAGAAATCCGCAGAGCGTCAATCCGCAATGAGCGACAACACACTCCTCATAAAGCGAACATTTTTCACCACAAGACACCGATTCCGCAGCAGGCAGAGCAAGTTCGTCCAACAAACCAGAAGACGGAAAAAAGAAAGAAAACAAGTTAGGGCTCGGGGGACTGACTCGACGAGGGATTTCCGGACGAGGCCCTCCGGCGACGACTGCAGCTCGGCCAGATAAGGGAGGAGCTCGGAGGCGAGGGAGGAGTCGATCGAGAGCAGAATGTCCCTGGCCTGCCGGAGGGAGGAGAGCTTCACGGCCAAGTCGCCGTGGTTGTTGGCGGCGGCGAGGAGGGAGAGGGCCTGGTCCCTGGAAGCCATGGGCGGTGGGAGGGCGGGGCAACGCGCGCGGCGGAGGATGGCGGGGGTCCTTTAGGGTTTGGAGGAGGGCGGCGGAGGCGGAGGTTTCCGTGTCGGGGCGGCCAGGCTTCGCAGTCTCATGGAAGAGAGAGAGAGTAGTAGGAGCGAGAAGAACCGCGAAATAGAGAAAAGCTTTTGGAAGCAAAGGGAAGTGGGGATGGAGGAAGACGATGAACGGCAACACACCGCCTGAGGATCGACGGAGAGAGAAAGAAGGCGAAGTTAATATAGCTCTTACATATATCCATAAATAGTTTTTTTTTTAAATCAATCGATTTCCTCTAATTAAAATTGGGGAAAATTTCAAATCAATACTAAAATTGGGTCATTTTCTCAAAAAAGGAGCTAAAGTGGATATAGTATCAAATAAGAATTCAAAGTGCCCAATCACTCTCAAAATAAGGGTTCAAAGTGCCCAATTAATCTCAAGTAAGGGCTCGAGTTCGCCTACGGGTCAAGTGCTCACTAGCCAGCAAGCACGTCACTGTTTCGACAATTGGAATATGGGCAATTTCGTTTTTTACTTTTTTTCGTTTTTTTCTTTTCCTTTTCCTTTTCTTCTTCTTTTTTTTCCTCTTTCCCTCCGCCGGCCATAGCTGGGGTCGGCGGAGGCTGTCGGCCTCAGGCGGAGGCTGCCCTCGCTTGACCCTGGGTTGCCCTTGCCGGCATCGACCGAGGGCGGCCCTCACCTGACACCGACGAGGGAAGCCTCCGTGGCCCCGGCCATGGTTGGCTGAAGGAAAAGAGGAAAGAAAAAAGAAGAAGAAAAGGAAAAGGAAAAGAAAAAAGCAAAAAAAAAATTGAAAAAGTAAAAGACGAAATTGTCCTTGTTCCGATCTCCAAAATGGTGATGTGCTTGCCGGCCGGTGAGCATTTGACTGGCCGGTGAACTTAGACCCTTACTTGAAGCTAATTGAGCATTTTGAGCCCTTATTTGAGACTGATTGGACACTTTAGGCCCTTGTTTAGCATTATGTCCACTTTAGACCCATTTTTGAGAAAATGATCTCACTTTAGGTACTAATTTGAAATTTTTCCTTAAAATTATGCACTAATTAGTCATTTGGGCTTAGGCCCCTTTTTTTCAAGGAAAAAAAAAGAAAAAATTGGTCCGTCGAAAATTTGAATATTTGTACTAGGATACTGAGTTTCCACTTGTTTCAATAAAGTAAAAAAATTTAGAAAATATTTATGTGAAGATGATGGTCTGCATTGTTTGCAAAAATGGATGAACGAAGAATCTTTTCATCATCTACAAAAATGTTTAGACTTATAATGTTGTCATTAATTAACTAATAATCTCAAGCGATGAAAATGAGATATTTCAGGAGAAAATTTTTTTTATTGTCCGCAAAACAAACGAGACATTATACTTTTAGTACGATCTAAAACTTGTGGCTTTTAGTAGCATTGGTATCTCATATTCTATCACATTTCGTATATAAAAATAGACCCTTATACAATATTAAGTACCTTAAATGTAGAGGTTTTAGCATTAAACTTCATTTAACGTGGGTTGAATTTCTGTAAAATTTTCTAGTATTAATTTTTTTTCCATTTTTTATATACTCTGATGATTGTTAAGTTTATCAATTTGACCAATTATTGTAATGTTCAAATCACGCTAGGTCAAATTTTATGAGTAACATTAACCGAGTGAAGCATTTGGTTATTTCCTTCTCTTATACTTGAAATGTAATTTTTCTTTTTTCCATATTAATGGAAATATACTAAGATTTCATAAATAAAAATTTTATGTAAAAATATTTTTGTTGTGCTGTTATTTCAATAAATCACATTATCGTGAAACTTAAAGAACTTTCTGTCAATACTGTTTTATAATGTAAATAGAAACCTCTTTTTCATTTACAGATCTCGTATCTTTTTCCTTTCTTCCCCCAAATCCTCAAATACTTTATTGTGAATGTTATACACATGGGCCAATGTGTAAGTTAATAATTCTATATCTCTTAAATGTTTCAATATAAAAATCTAAAACTCTTTTATCTTGTCAACATTCCGAGGTGGGCGAATACGTTTTGAATAAAAATAGGATAATGTTTAATAGATGAAGGATAGATTATGATCACTACAAAGGCATAAAAGATGTGCCACCAGTTAAGGATAAAGATTGGGTTTGATAAAGTTCACCATCAAGGCTTAAAGGATGAACCACCTACGAAGGATCGATGACTTCATAGAATAAACTTACCACCAATGCCTAAAGGAAAATCCACTAGCCAAAAATAAAAGGGCTTCTTGGCTTACAACCAAAGAAAAATCCACCCTTTTGGGATAAAGAATCAGGAAGGATATTCGTTAACACATAGGATAATCTCATGTTTTCACAATATTCATGTCTTTTTCTACTTTACAAATAAGATTATACATATTTATAGGGAAAATAATATATTGAAAATAGACTAAGCATTAAAAACATGGGAACGGCCTCACTACTAAAGATATAAGAACTAGAAAATACAATAAAGTTATGAGAACTAGAAAATGCATTTTTTTGTCATACTGTAAAATGCATTTAAAACACAAGGATACTTTAACTTTAACTTTTGAAACCTAGAACACACTTAAGACTCATAAAACCAAGACTAAAGACATTTCACGAGATACAAAGTAATTAAACTTAGACTCTAATTTCGTTCATCAGCCTGCAAAGCCTAATCGATAAACAGTATTGGAAATTGTCCACAACAGCCTCCGATTGTTAGATAGTCGATTAGTAGTCTTGGAGTCGATAACAAATTGTAAATTGACATCTGGTAATCAATTGACAACCATGAGATTGACAACTATTTTTGCAAGTCGACAAATTGTACATAGAAACGACATCTTCAAACTTAGACCCACCATCAGCCTCTAGCAGAGAAATTGGCACTTCGCTTCCAAACTTAAGAATTGAGCCGGGTTATCAACGAGGTACAAGTTGAGCTTGCGAGTTGACTAATAGAGCCCGATACTGCCGCATTAACCTCTCCAAGTTGTTGAATATTTGCCCACAAATCTGTCATTGCATTATTCTCAAGATTGAAAGTCGTAGCTAATTTCCCACAATTATCCTTACTAAAGAAAGTCGACTTCGACAAATTTCTCGGATGGCCTCTCCAATGGACAAGATAATAGATTCGATTGATCCCTAATAAATTCTTCAAAGCCGAAAACACATCTTCAAGCTTATTCATTAAAGAACGCATTTTAGAGCGTAAGGAACGATCTTCTCCATTTGTTTTGCTTAACCACAAACAAGGAAAAAACAATCTTCTGTTTGTGAAGGGCTCTCTCAACTCAAGAAAGTGTTTTCTTACTTGTGTTTCGCTCCCTAAGTTGATTTTTGTGGATCATGGATGGATTTTAAGGAATAAGGTGATATGTGTCTGGTCATTGTTAAATGAGCAAGTGTTTTTATGACCATCATGCATAGTTTTCTTATCAAATTGCCAAGTCCTTCCCAACAATAAATGACATGCATCCATCAAAATAATATCACATTAAATTTGATCGTGGTAACTTTTGCCATGTAAAATTATATGAGAGCTTGTTTAGTTACCTTGAGATCATTTCCCTCACTAAGCTTGTACGGTCGAAAATGCTTAGATGTTGGTAACTTCAATTTCTCTATCAAGGTCATCGATTCTACATTAGTGCAACCCCCTTCGTCAACGATCAAGTTACACACCTTTGCATTGATTGTGCAACGGGTTTCAAAGATGTTCTCCCTTTGTTCCTCTACCTTTGGTACGACCGCGGTGTAAAGCTCTCTAGATGAACTATAATTTTCCTTCATCGGCATCTTCCTAAAACTCATGATGTTCCTTGGATTCATTTGGGCCTGCATCTTGCTTAGCATTTTGAAACTCCAAGTTAATCTTTCTCAATATGCTAACAAATTTCCATATCTGTGGCACTTGAAGCATTTCCCACCTCTTTTATCCGATTTTATTTGGAGTTGTTTAACGTACTCTTTAAGTTTCTCATTTTCTTGCTCCTTTTTCAAAACATCAACATCAGCTTGGTTAGAATAAGTATCCTCTAAGAAATATGTACCTTCGATTTGAGGCTCGGCCAAAAAACCCTTGCAGCACTTCAGTATTTTCTTCAATTTTATGGCTAGCTTGCAAACATCGTCAAAAGGACCAATATGGTTGAATTACAACAACGTCGGCTATCTCCCTATTCAAACTAGCAGGGAAATGAGTAACAATTTGCTCTTGCAATTCTGGAACATCACACCTCAAAAGAAGTTGCTCAAACTCCCTGATGTATAATCTTCAACATTCATTCTCCGTTGTTTGAGGGAATTCATCTTGAGAAACAGGTCTTGCTTGTTGTTGTCAACAAGAACCTCTTCTTCAAAAGTATCTTGAGCTTTTCCCAAGATTTAATTCTATTCTTTCCATCCCCAACTCTTTGTTCTTCAAGTTTTCCCACCAAAGCAAAGCATATTTCTTCAACTCGAGAACAACAATTTTGCATCACTTTTCGTTCAAGTATGAGTGAAAGTTAGAGTATGAGTGAAAGTCGAATACTCATTTGATATCATTAAACCAATCAATAAAGTCGCATGGATTGATGTTTCCCTCCAAATTCTGATGCCTCTTCATGATCACTCTCCTCTCACATTCTTCTTCTCCTAACTTGATGATCCAAATCACTAGAGTCACCTCCAGTGTTGTTGGATTTGCCATCAGAATTTGTATGAAGTTCCAGATCAATATGGCGTGGATGAGGAACTCAAATTCTTTGTGATTGTTCTTGTTGCGTTTGATTCTCTAAGGGGTGAGAACTCGCTCCTTTTGTTGTTGGAGAGCTGTTAAGGCACGATCACGCCTTTCATTATGTGCTTGTTCTAAAGTTAAGCCTCTTGAACCTGATAAACTATTTCTTTTTTTCATTCTCTTTTATGAATGAGAGTATGAGATGGAATGGAAAATGGGTAACAAAAGGAATAACTCAAAACGACACCAATCTTGAGCTTTTATTACCAATTTGATGTGATTGCGAGATAGGTGACTATGTTTTGAGTGATAATGGGATGATGTTTGATAGATGAACCATAGATTGTGATCAACACAAAAGCGAAAAGGATGAACTACCCGCCAAGGATAAAAGACTTCACCAATTAAACTGTAGACTCTAAATTCGTTCACTAGCTTGAGAAGCCCAATAGACATCTTGAAAGATTGACAAATAGTAAAGGAAATTGTCTAGAACAACCTTCGGTTTCTAGTTAGTAGATTTGTAGTCTCAAGGTTGATAACAAACTTGCAAATTGACATCTAGGTTGTCAATTGACAACAATTCTTGCAAGTTGACAACTTGTGTGTAGAATCGACATTTTCAAACTTGGACTCATCGAGTCAAACTTTCGTTGAAAATGTTAATACTACGAAAAGTCCCAAACTGATATACTTGTGGCAATTTTAATCAAAACTAATTTTTTGACCAGAAAAAACCCCTAACTGATACACCTATGATAAATTTATCCAAAACTAATTTTTCAACCACCAAAAATCCCGAACTGGTGCATTTGTGATAAATTTACCTTCCATTAGTTTCTATTAAATTAAATTAATACCACAAAAAATCATAAACTAGTATATCTCTGACAAACAGAGAGTAAAATATAAAATTGGTACATCAGTTTATTGCCGAGTGTCATTTAATAAAGTAATATGACGGTACAATTTAATGGAAATAAACTGAGGGTGAATTGTCATAGGTGTACCGGTTTAGAGTTTTGGGTGATTAAAAAAATTAATTTTGGGTAAAATTGTCACAAGCATATCAGTTTGGGGTTTTTCATGGTATTAATTAAAATTTGCACTTTACTTCCCAACTTAAGGATTGATGTGGATTAATTGATGAGGTCTGAGTTGAGCTTGCGAGTTAATAGGTAGAGCCTGATACTCCCACCTGATACTCCCACATCACAATTGTTTTAAGAAAAATTAAATCTTGAGATATGTTTATCTTTTCACATATACAATTTCTTTCAATATTGTAATTTTACCAAGAATATCTTTCTATATTAATTATTCCCATACGTCATAATAAAATGATTTTCCTAATCACGTGGATATCAATTTTATGCACTTACGCAACACGTATGCACAATTTCTAGTCAAATTAAATAAACGATCCTACTCATGTGTTCTTTATTAAAGTTAATATAGTTAGTCATCAAAATAAAATAAAATAAAATAAATAATTCGGGATATGCACATTTAAGGATTTTTTGAGCATGAAAAAAGAGAAGAATAATTATCACTTAAAAGTAAAATGTCATCTTTACAACACACATATTAAAATGATTGGGGCATCAATAGGAAAATGGCATTGGCTTCTTGGGAAATTTGGTGATTTTTCCCTTTTTTTTTTCCACATCTGGAAGCAAGTAAGAAAATTCTTTTTTCTCTTTCCAATTTCTTTTGGGATGGTATGTAATTTAGCTAGGTAAATGAATAGAACTTTAAACAGTGTTTTGACCATAAGAATCTTTATGGAATTTTTAATTAGTTTTCTCTCTTTTCAATTTTCAGCTTATTTAGTTTTCAAGTGATTTTGATAAGCTGAAACTTTAGCATTTCCTATGTATTGAAAATAAAGTTTAGCATTTATAAAAGGTGAATTTGCCATATTGATCGGTCTTTGAATCTAGAAAGATTTTACAAATATGTCCATTAACCCATCAACATTTGTGAAAGATGGGATGGATTTTGCGGGCTGTTCCAACCACTGTTGGATGTGATTTTAAGAGCCGGACAAGAATTGATACCATGATCAAAAGGGACATAAGTTTGTATGCTACGGATTGATTTGCGGCTGGGTATAATTAAAGTTTTATGTCAATATATACTTTCCCATGCATAGTAACATTTGATTGTTTTTTTTGCCTTTGTAATTCATTAAGAGCAATGATAACCTCCAAGCAAATAATTTTAAGGACAAAATCAACTCCGTGATTTCTAAATACCTAGATATACTATTACTTTGTATCTTCTGATTATAAAATATAAATAATATGTGATTTCAAAATTAAATGACCTTATTCTTTTATGATTTTTCATGCATACCACGGGAATTATTCTAATACAATAGCGTTGATGATAGGACGTATAGGTTTTTGTCTTTGGGTGCCGCGTCTATTTCTATTCTTTTTTCTTTGTCGTCTTCTTTTTCTTCGCTTTCTTTTTTTTTAAACTTATTATGTAATTATCTTAGAAATATACATGTTTTGTCATATTTGGAAGTTCTCTACACTATAGGCCATGATATGCAATTTTATCGTCCCATAGAATCTGCAGATTTTTGTTTATCTTGATCCAATTCATGAGGTAAAATATATGTCCTTATGAATTTACAGCAATGTTGGTAAGGTGTGTGTGAGAGGCAATTTACCACATGGCACAAAACAACATCACATGATGATAGCATGATTTGATTTTAAAACGAAATTACAAAGCAAGTTACTTACATAACGTTCATGTCAAGATATTGCTAATGGGAAAATTGCCCAAAAGTCCTAAACCTATTTTATGGCGACTAATTCAGTTTTAAACCTTGCAATTGTGCGAATTTACTTTTAAACATTTTGACAATTTGCTAGATTAGTCTTAAACCTTTCAATTATACCAATTTAGCCCTAAACATCTCGAAGATTTGTCAAATTAGTCATAAATCTTTTAATGATTTGCCAATTTAGTCATTTTCGCCAATTTTGGTTGGAAATCGCAGACATGACCGTTTAATTAGTGCTAGCCATTTTACATGACACGACTGATGCTGATGTTGACAATTTTTGCAATCTTTTAATTTTATGATTCTTTTTCTTTTTATTCCTTTTGTTTCCTTTTTCTTTTACCCTTTTTCCCTCTATCGACCCCTAGTGAGGGCAACCCTTGCTTGGGCTAAGGTCACTCTCACGTGGCTTGGCGAGGGCTGCCCTCACCGGCCTCTTGCATGCCCAGGCAAGGGTGGCCCTTGCCCAAGGCTGGCCCCCTAAGACCGATCGAGGGAAAAATAAAAGAGAAAATAAAGAAAAGAAAAGAAAAGGCAAAAAAGAGAAAATCTAAAAATTTGCAAAAATTGTCTATGTTAGCATCGGACACCGGCCATGTCACGTAGGACAACCGGCGCTGATTAGATCGCCACATCAGTGATTTCAGGTCAAAATTGGTTAAAAGGGCTCAATTGGCAAATCATCAAAAGTTTTAGAACTAAATTTACACAATAGAAATATTTATGACTAAATTGGTCATTGTACATAAGTTTACAATTTTTTGGACAATTTTCCCTATTGCTAATTAATACCATAAATAATTGACTTTCCCAACTCAATTTTAAATCTCTCTCGTCTTCCCATCATTGGTTTTTTTGGGCAAACTCCTTTGCATTCGAAGATACAACCTAGCCAACATTTTGCCATATTTGTTTGATTATCAATACAATTGAAATTTGTAATTTGTCGTGTACTATGTATCCCTAGAGAGTTTATATTCTTTCCCTTTATGCACCATTTTCCAATTTCCACCTTTTATTCGAAATCTTCCTCAAAGGGTCTCGCGGGTAATGCATCGGCCGTGCACTGATTAGAGCTATCGATTCGGGATACCACGTGAACAAATTAAATTCACAAAATGATATTGTGAAAAACTTCTTCATGAACATGTTGATGCTTCTCTAGCCAAAAAAGAAAATATATGATGCTTCGTTATTTTTCTTTATTCATCTCAAATAGCACAAAAAGGACATAAGGAAAAAGCATCAAGGACAGCGGCACACACAAGTGTCACTAGGGCGTTCATAGAAGAAGCAAAACCCATATGCTTTTGGCCCGTATTTGCGCACACACGCAGCGTTGCAAGGCTTCTCTTGACAGCCACCGCCGTACAATGCCTCTCGACACTGAGCGTCCGCACCTCGCGTCATTTCCAGCTCATTTCCTGCACATGTGATTATTATTACCATAAATTATAAAGTAAGAGAAGATATATATATATCATAATATTAAACATTAGAAAACTAATGTTGAAGAAACTTACCAATGGTGAATAGTAGGACAAACAGAAGAACGAGGGAAGTTGAGTGAATTTTCATGGTTAAGTGATGGCTTCTTGTTCTAGAGAAGAAAAGGGAAAACAAGATGTGCAAAATAGAGCTTGAATACTTGGTTAATGATTGAGTTAGGCTAAATTTATACACAATTCAAAAACATAAAAGAAAGATGGAAATTTCAATTAGGAGAAGTTAGAATTTCTTTGTTGAGTCAAATGATATATGATTGACTTCCTTATTTGAAAAATAGTGATGGAAGGTGCAATTAAGAGAAAAATCTCTTCATTGAGTATTTACCATATATAGTAGATATGTGAAATCAATACTCTTTAACTTTGTTCTCCATAGCCACTAACTAGACAATTGACTTTTCCGATATATTTCGTGAGGCGATATTTATACATAGTTCATATACATTTAATTAAAAGAAAGATGGAATGTTTAGATAGGCCACCAATAGATTGTCACCTTTTGTTATAGATTTGCTTCCTTTGTTGTTAGGAGGGTGGGTCCGGTTCGGTTCTCGATTCTAAGGAGGGAGATTCCGATTCCTCGTTTCACTAAGAGGTTGATATTTAATTTTGTTTCTTGTTAAGACTTGCGTTAGGGAATGTAGATATATGCTTCAATGGGGCATGTAGAACATTTTCCAAAGTTTGTTTAGACCTTTAGTTTATTGTTGTTTTGGAGTAGCCACCATTTCCATGCTTATTGCTTTGCTTAACTTGTCCTGTTTGGGTATTCATTATCATGTATTTGTGCCTTGTTTTGTTCTTTAGTGAGGTTTGATTGTTTCCATCATTTACTCTTTCAAGAAACATTTTAAGCGTGATGGTTACATTGTTAGAACAATGGTGATAATGGATGTGTCGCGGCGCGCTTTTTTTTTTTGGATTTTCGGGGTTTGCACGCTAAGAAGGTATTTCTATGCAAGGGTCTCTTCTAGACCATACCTCACGTGACAACGGATGGTAATTTCCTATTTGATCTAAATTTTTGATTTTGGTGTTGCCACTAGTCATTATTGGTAAGTTGACTAGAAACCTAATCGGGGTATGAGAGAAATACCATGATTCTACGAACTAGAGATTCTAAGTACAGGGACTTGGTTACGCTAATGATCCTGAATCGAGATCCTTAGTGCCCTTTCAGTATCTAAGAACGATACGGTATCTAATGTGTCACACAAGTTTCCGAGGCCTATCCATTAATCCTATCCATTTTAATTACGGAGAAAATCAATCAAGAATTAAATGCGCAATCAAGGTCCATCAAATCAATCAATCCTAATTTGTCTCTAAAAATGAAAATTAATCAAAATATCCATACTCTAATGAAGCCCTAAAGGCTTGTTCACTAACAAAAAAGGCCCGCGAGAGTGAGTGTGCAGAATATAGAAAGTAAACCCCTAATTTAGTAATGTAAAGCCTATTGAACATTCTAATAACGGGTTCGGGCTTGTGTGGAAATTTCTCTGAGTGAGAGTTAGATTCCAGATTTTTTAGGTTGATTTCACGCATCCACGCTCTCGCACGGGTTCGTGTATTTGTTTTGTATCGTGTGGTTCATTTGTCGAAAAGGGCTTTTGCATCTCAATGTCATGCGGGAAAAAACCGACAAGAAAAAGGCTAAATTACAAGGAGAAAAGGAAAAGGGTTTGGTACCAATGGTTAGGAAAACAACGAAAAGGAGGAGGAGCGCAGAGCTTGAGTTCCGACCCATGTCTTCGCACTTCTAATCACCAACTACGGAGGACGAGGATAGATTCAAAGGGAGTAGTTGAAATTCACTCGAATGGAATTTTCGTAGGTTTTGGTATGTCTTATTTATAGATGTGAATGTGTAGGGTCAAGAGGGAAGTTTGTTATAAGATTTAATGCATGGTACTGCAAATCGAGCAATGAATTTATTGAGTTTCCGTAAAAAAAGCAAAGAACAAAATCCCGCATTTATTAGAACAATTACTTAGGGGGAACAATGATACAAATTGTCATCAATTTTGGTTCAAATGCAATATAGCCCATGAACTTTAACTATATTTAATGTGGTCCCTAAACTTTAGCCTATTGTATAATGTGATCTCTGAATTTTTAATTTGTTTAATGTGATTCCTAAACTTTTAGTATATGTTCAAGTTAGTCTATGAAATATATAAAAATATTCAATATTGTCCTTTCATTAATTCAAATTTAGGGACAATATTAAACATTTTTATATAATTCAGGAGCCTTTCATTAATTCAAGTTGAAGAACAATGTTGACCATTTTCATATAATTTGCCGACCACAAGCTTTAGCCGGCCACTGGCCATGGCCAGGCAAGCTTCCCTCGCCTAGGCGAAGGTCACTGTCGCCTACCATATGCCAGCCCGGCCAGGCGAGGGGAGCCCTCAACCAGGCAAAGTACAACGAGGGTCGACCTTGCCCAAACTAGATCTAGCGAGGCTCGCCCTTGCCGGGGCTCGCCCTTGCCGTTGCTGGGGCTCGCCCTCGCCTGAGGTAGGTGATGCAATCCTTGCCCAGGTGAGACCAACCCGCTTGGCCATGGCCGATGGTTAGCCATCACCTATGGCTGATGGAAAAGAAAGAAGAAAGAAAAAAAGAAAAAAGGGAAAAAATCGATAAAATATTAAAATATCATTAAAATTTATCTACATTAGCGCCGGCAGTGCCATGTAGGCTGGCCAGAGTCCACGTTAGTAATATCCAGCCAAACTTAATCAAAAGGACTGAATTAGCATGAAGCCAAAAGGTTATAACTAAATAAACATTAATGTAATAAGTTTATGACTTTTTTGACACGTTTCCCCTATTGATAGGTGATGTAAATTGCTAATTATCTATCCTGTACTTATTCTAATGAATCATTCATTATGGTTTGGAATAGTTGTTTGAGTGGATCCATTCTTTTCCTTTAAATGACTTCCAGTGTTTATTTTTACCAATACGCACTTTGACTCCAAATTTGACATATTAAAGGACTAACTAGAGTTATTCGTTATTTACTTAGATAATTCGATTACCCTATACAGTTTTCTGCAAAATACATTTCATACTTAGATCCTTGTTAAATACCACAAGCCCTCATAATCATCATCTCGTTATGTGTGTTATGTCCTATAGGCTATAGACAGAGAGTTAGCCATAACCATCATTGATAACATGTCTTAAGTGGTACATTCGTAGAATTAGCCATTATGGGTCTATGCTATATATGAAGAATTATGTATATTGATATCAATGTTGACATCTGGTGGAATCTACATGGACCAACCATTTTATGGTCCAAAATCCTTTTAATACATATAAACCATTAACCTAATAATTTTAGTTGTGTAAAGTATTGATTTCACATGTTACTATTTCAAAATCAATTATCTTAACGATGGTCATTAGATAGCTCTCTTTTTGTATATATGCTATGGAGAAATATTTGGCTGATTTTAATTGTGAATGTAGAGAATGTTGTGAATGTTTTAAAATCCACAGAGGATTACATGATGTACTATATCTTTTTCAGGTCATATACTCGGCATTGATCAAAACACTGTTCAAAATTGTTAACATTAAAAAAAGTGAAATATAGGCCCTAACAAAATATGCAATAATAAAATATACTTAGCAATTACATGAAAAAAAATCTACAATAACCTAATTTGGGAGGGGGTAAGATACAAGAATTTGATTGGAAATACATTAATATTAGATGAAGAAGCAGTACCAACATAAATTTAACTTGATAATAAAACAAAAATTTGCAATAACCTATTTCGGACGGGGTGAGAATAAAATTTCTATTGGGAATATCATAAAACTAAAATACAGGCACTAATAAAATATGCTGAGTACCAAATGCTTATAATAGAATGCAATGCCCCTGCTAGCTCTTGGTCCTATAGTTGATATAAATCTAGATGTTTATTTCTAAGACAAAAAGTCCATCTCAGGTAGGTAAATCCAAGTCCACATGGAAAATTATCCAAAAAGTCCTAAACATATTATACGTCGGCCAATTCAGTTCTAAACCTTTCGATGGTGCCGATTTAATCCAAAACTTATACCCTAAACTTTAGTCTTAAACCTTCTGACGATTTGCCAATTAGTCCTAAAATTTTTTAAGAATCACCAATGTAGTCCTTTGGACTAATTTTGACCAAAACCCGATGACGTAGAGGTCAAGTTAGTGTTGACCGTCCTCTAAGGCATATATGGTGCTGACAGGAACCTTTTTTATATTTTTTTAAATTTTTCTTTGAATTTGTTACTAATTTTTTATTGATTTTTATTACTATTTTCCTTTTTTATTTTCTCTTCACAAGGGCCTGTCATGTCCCGAACTCTCACGGACAGCGACATCCCGTCCATGGTCGATCATTAAATACGATGTCCCAGGCATGTCGCCGACCCAACCCAAACATCAGAGATTAACACGGGCGGAAACAAAATGAAATAACCCAGACATATAACAATGAAGAAGGGGTAGCAAAAGCACAATCGAAACTTATTGTTCATACACTTGATAGATACATACAATGTTCACAAAAGTCAACTGCCAACTAGGCCAAAAACGACAAACCACATTCAACAAAAAGACCGTGGTTCGTCAACTTAGCTTCTCTACAAAATGGGTCATTCAAAATACAGGGTCCTCGACCCGTCTTCGATCCCCGAGATTATCCTTGCAGGGTCTCCAAACAACTACGGTCGCGGACCTGAAATGGTTTGGTTAACAACCATGAGAATACATCTCAGTAAGCAAACAACCTAAACCCCACATAGGCCAATGCGTACCCAGACGAGCATGAACGTGCAATCTAACTATCCACATAACAATTTCCACATGAGTACTTACCTTGCCTCAAATCACACGCTAACACTGCACATTAGTCAAATCACTATATTGAAATAACATTTCATGTACATATCACAATCACTCGAACACCATACACACGTACGATTACCCAATTCAATTAATTTTAAAACACATGCGCATCTATTCAACTTTCTCATGACCCGGGTCAACACCCCGCAGGTCCTTTCTCGCCACCCGCGTCAACACGCTCCAGGCTGGCAGCCCTCCGATCAATCCGGGCTTTGTCCCGCGTCAACACGCTCCAGGACTTTTCTCACGACCTGGGTCAACACCCTACAGGTCCTTTCTTACAACCCGAGTCAACACCCTACAGGTTGGCAGCCCTCCGATCAATCCGGGCTTGTCAAGCACACACGCCACATAATTCAATCAATTTCATGCCATTCACATATTCAACATCATACAACCAAGCTCAAACGCCATTGAATCAATTCAACCCATACAAACTGTAAATTGATTACACTTTCAATAATTCAAGCCATAATTCGCCAAGCTTGTCCGGCCCCACCTAGGCCAACAATTCCAACTCACAACCCAGTACATTTAACTTGAAAAAGGAGCTCTAACTCAAGCGCAAGAGCGACAATGATTCAACCGCGACATAGCCAACATAACATCATATTTTAGATCACAACCCAAGTCACAACTCATCAATATTAGCCCAAGCAAGCCAACACAAACAATCGCCAATCGGACATTAAATCAAACACAATCAAATACCCCTGTTAACATGAGTTCTAGCACAAATACTCTTTCAAGATTAACCATAAACTCAGCCTTGAATCGCCCCAAATCAGCCCTATTTCAGCCCACAAAACGTCACCGATTAGATCGCCATTCTAGCACATATAGGCTAGACAAAATTCCTCACGAACCAGCCAACATACAGCAGCAAATGGGCACACGAATAACCACAAAATCAGTAACATACGAGCACAAGATCAGCTACCAAAATCAACCGGCATCAACCCCTAATTGGCCTCAAATTCAACCATAAAAATCAGCAAGAAACCACCTCGATTCAACCTATACTCCGGTCCATTCGTTTACCTCGAACCAGCCCACAATTCAGCCACCAAGTCGCACTAAACGGCCATTAAATCAGCCATATTTTAAACCACAAATCAGCCCATTAACAGTCACCAAAAAGCCACAAATTCGACCACAATTCAGCCACATCGACAGCCACCAATTAGCCACAAATTCAACCACCAAACAGTCACTAAATAGCCACCAAGACAGCCACCAAACAGCCACCAATTCAACCACAACTCAGCCACATCGACAGCCACCAAACAGCCCCTAATCCACTCTAATCAGCCCCTACACTCGTCTAACGATACCCAATGTCCTAGACAGGGTTTAGAGTGTCGCTTACCCCGACTTGAGCGAGAGAACAGGGCTGGGCAGCGAGGGAAAGTCGCCGGGACAGCAGCGACGACGGCGATCGGCAAGGCTTTTGGCACCCGGTTGGGCGACAAGGAACTCCGGCTGAGGCAACAGCAGCAAGGGAGAGTCGGGGCCTCACCGGGACAGCAGCAGCTCCGGCGTCGAGCGGCGGCCCACTGCGGCGACGGGAACAGGCTGAGGAGAGCAGAACAGGGGACGGGGAGGAGAGGTGCTGGGTTGGCCGGAACAGGGGAGGGGCGGTGTCGGGTGGTCGGCCAGGCGGTGGGGTGGCGATCAGTGACTAAGGCGGCAACGGTTGGCCGAGCAGCTCACGGCAGCGAGTAGCGTCGACACGGCCAGATCTGGCCCGAGTCGAAAGGAGAGAGAGAAGGGAAGGGAGTAACGGGGACGGTCGTCTCGGGACGATCGACAGCACGGACGGTGGCCCCGGGTTGACGGGAACACCGGCTAGACGGGCGATGAGGCGCGCGGCGGCGGATGGCGGTTGGTGGAAGACACGCGCGCAAAAGGGGTCGGGGAGCGAGATCTGGAATAGAGGGGAACTAGCCGGTCGAGGCTGTGGCTGGTGGACGGCGGCGCCGGTCGAGCTAGATGGCCACGGCGGCGACGTGCGGCGGCCAGGCAAGCTCGGGCGATCGGCGTCGGACGCAAGGAGAAGAAGCAGAAGCAGGAACAGAAACACTTGTAGGAAGAAGAGAAGACCCCCACGAAAGAGAAGAAGAAGAGAGGAAGAAAATAAAAGAAAATAAAGGAAAAAGAAAGAAAGAAAAGAGAGAGAGAGAGAGAGAGAATGGATAGGTCTGACAAGGGGGTGCACGTGCGAAGGAGAGGGAAGTGACCAGAGAGAGAGAGAAAAAGAAAGAGAGGGAGAAAGATTTCCGAAAAGAATTAAATAAACATTCTAATATTAAACGCGAACCGAGGGTCCAAATTCAAAATAAAAAATTGCCCCTCGATCTTAAAAGAGCCTCGCACACAAAAAGGGACAAAGGCCAAATTAATTAAACCGAACTATAACGAGGGAGGTCTACTAGTCCAAAATCGTACCAGGTCAAAAACTCCCCTTTTTTCATTTCTCCTGACAATCTCGATACTGGCCACATTAATATCGACACCGTCCAATTTATTTCGTCCTGAAACTCCCGAAAATCGACTGCCAAGTTCGGGGTCTAAATAACGACCAAATTTGATCGAGTGCGATTCTAGCAAAATCTCTAATTTAAAATGATAACCGGGAGTGATCAGTTCCCGGGCAAGATTTGACTATAAGCACACTGACAAATCACGCGTTTTATAAATCCCAAATTGAGTCAAAATCCGGAATGTCACAGGGCCGGCGGCCGGCGGAGGTCGCCGACCCTCGTCCCATTGCCGTCGAAGGTCACCAACAGCCTCCCCGACTTTGTGAAGAAAGAAAAGAAAAGAAAATAAAAAGATCAACTAAAAATTCAGAATTTTTTTAAAAAGGTTCATATTAGCGCCAGTCATGTCATGTAGGATAACAGGAGCTGACTAGACTACCACGTTAGTACTTTATGGAAAAAATTAGTTGGAAGAACTACATTGGTAATTCGTTAAAAATTTAGGACTAAATTGGCAAATTCTCAAAAAGCTTAATACTAAATGAGCACAATTGAACTGTTTTATACTGAATTGGCCACCATATAATATGTTTAGGACTAAATTGGCATAATTGAAAGATTTAGGAGTGAAGTGGCCATCGTACAATAAGTTTAGAACTTTTTTGGATAATTTTCCCAAAGTCCACGAAGTACCTTACTTAATTCATGGACTTAGTAAGACATGAGCAAAGCGTAGATTGATGACCAGGGACAATCCATAATATTTTCTTAATGGGGACGAATATGATCTATGATTGCAAAGAAATTAGGTATTTTGCTTAAGAAATAAAAGCAGTATTTTCCCCTTAAAAAATACAATAAAAACTATTGCTTTGTTTATCTATATTGATTGCAGTTTGCGATAATTTATTAACTTTATAAATTTACAAGGGCAATTGGCCCTCGTCATGACTTATCCATACATAATTTGGAGAAATTTAATGGGGCAAAAGTAAATTCTAAGGTCAAAATGGTGTAGCATTACTAGACCTTTGAAAATTGAATAGTTTATCGCAACTCCAAAGAAGTGATTTGGGCCAAGAGCACCCAAATCCGTTCATTGGTATAGGAAATAGAGCTTATATTGTGCGCATAATTCCCACACAAGTCTGTCCCCCGAGTATTGAGCAACTTCGTGATTAATACAAGTACATAGCTTTTGGGTATGTATTTATCGTTGATTAATGATTATGATAAAGTAGTCAATCATTGATATATTTTTTTTTCAACCTCGATAATTCGCGGTAACATTCTCGTACATATTAAAATGAATGGGTGATGAATAATCATGAGACGATTATAGTAAAAGATCATATGTTCTCTTGATGACTTCTTATGAATTTAATTTTCTACCAAACTCACATTTCTATGGATTCCTATTTTTTAAATGAACTCAAATCACTAGAAAATACAAAAAAAGTAAGTAGTCAAGGGATAACAAGGGTGCTTGAGAATTCCTTAATTCTTTTGAGAGTTTATTAATGATTTTTTTCTACAAACAAGCTTTTCTTTATCTATATTTATTTATATGCTATATTTTATTATGGATAAATGGATAATGGGACAATGTTCTCTGGAGGATTTCCAGTGATTTTAATTTTCTTCCAAACTCACATTTAGAGGTTTGAGATAACAAATCAATAGAAAATGCAAGAAAATCAATTAGTTTGAGATAACAAGGGTGCTCGAGAATTTCTTAATTAGAGGTTTGCTTTCCTCATTCACACTATGTTTTTTTATATTCTCACTTTGATTTAGCGTTACTGTTGATCTAACCTTATGGTAGTATTTAGAAAAGTGCTTTCTGAATACAAATGTAATTGATTAAGTGTGCATAATTAGTGATTAACATGGATACCCAAGAATTTGAACAAATTGACTGTTAGAGATATTTAGATATCTTTTAGAGATATTTAGGATATTTCCTATGATTTTTTTTATCTATTTTGATTATGCATATATGAGTTGATTTCCTCATCTATTTTGATTATGCAATCAACTTAGATATACTCAGATATGCATAATCAAAGTTGATAAAGAAAATCATAGGAAATATACTAAATATCTAACATTGACAATATCGAAAAGTCCTTTGCTATATTTGAATGTCCTCTTTTGCTCCTTGAATTAGTCTCAACTAATATGTGGACATATATATGGAAAGTCAATCATCTACATTATCTACCCAGAAAGTCAATTATATACTATCCTAGTTAATGGCTATGGAAAACAAAGATAAATGCTATGTTTGGTAGTTAGGATAAAATTCATGATAGGATAAAAATTATCCTATCTTGTGTTTGGTGTCTACTCAAGATAGGATAAAATCGGATATAGGACTGATATAGAATGGACAAAATTACCCCAAGGGGGAAGTGGGATAAATATGGATAGGAAAGTGGGATAAATATGGATAGGAAATCTAATATCCATAATATAAAAGTTATTTTTCTTGAATACAAACTTGTTAAATTAATAATATTTAAATAATATTTGAATATATATACTATTTGAATTCTAATATAAAAGATTCAAAATAACAAAAAAAACAACAATTTCCTTTTATTTATATGTTCAAAATTTTATCTATCTTATGATATAAATTCCATATATAAAAATATATATTTAGTATTTTATTAGATAATGATGAAGGGGAAAAAATAAATAAATAAAGAAAACAATTAAAAAAAGAGAGGGAAAATAATAAAAAATAAGCAAATAAAAATGAAGTAGGCAAGAGTGTCGTAAGAGATTCTTACCATCTCCGTTTGTGCAATTTTTATGTTTATTTACACTAATATGCCATTCATAACAAATAGTGATGACTCGCTGAAGAGAATTGTTTTCCCATTCTTTTCTAGAATAAGGAGCCACCTGCTTAACCATGAAGGCTCATTCAACTTCCCTCGTTCTTCTGTTTGTCCTATTGATCTCCATTGGTAAATTTCTTCAAAATTAGCTTTGTGAACGTTTTAATATTTTGATATTCATCTCTTCTCTTGCTTTTTACTTTACAATAACGATAATTACTATGTATACAGAAAATGAGCTGAAAATGATGCGAGGTGCGGACGCTCAATGTCAATCGGCATTGTACACCTGTCAAGACAAGCCTTGCAACACTGCATGTGTGCAAAAATATGGGGCAAAAGCGTATGGATTTTGCTTCTTCTACAAAAGCCCTAGGGACGCTGGTATGTGCCGTCATCCTTGTTGATGCTTTTCCTTTATGTTCTATTTGAGATGAATAAAGAGAAATATTGCAGCATCGTATATTTTCTTTTTTGGCTAGAAAAGCATCAACATGTTCATTAAGAAAATTTTCCCAATATCATTTTGAAAGTTTAAATGCTTATGTGTTATCCCGATGCGATAACTCTAATTAGTGTCAGGCCAATGCATTACTAATGCAGGAGCATCGGGCTCTCTTAATCGATTCAAGATGAAGATGTCAATTATGCAAAAAAAGTTATCAATTCAATGGACAAATTGTCGGTTTCATAGTTATCGATCGGGTATCAAGATATCGATATTCACATTTATTTTCTATTTTGAGACTCCGTATCGATAACCTAATGAATGAATGGAGGCTGTTCTCATCATGTTTGGTGATCTCCTACTATGACTGGCTTCTAAGGATGGTGCACAAATTTGGAAGAGTCCAAGATCAAGTTTCTTTGTCTTTAAATGCAATTCTAGTTTTTAGATGTTTTAATGCATTTTCTATTTTCTAGGACTATATTTTGTTTTCTAGTTCCCATGTCTTAAATTAATTAAGTAGTTCAAATGTCTTTAATGCTTAGTCTATTTCCTATGTAACAATCCCTCTATATAGTGAGGCTAATTCTAAAATGTAGTCAGTCAACTTGAACAGTAAGAATATATGGGAATTTTCTTCGTGTAAGTGAATATCTTTAGAGAGTGGATAACTCTAATCTTGGCATATGTATTCTCAGGTTCCTTGATGATGAGCCAAAGAAGCACTGTATCCTTGGTTGGTGATATTTTGTAGGCTTTGATTGTGAATTTCTTCTATCCTAAAGTCCTGTACGCTAGGCTGGTGAGTTTCTATAAGCCTTGGTGGTGAAGTTCGTCATTCTCGATCATGATCCTTCGTTGGTGGTGTGTCTTGTATACCTTGATTTGGGTCATATTTTATTCTACTTTTATCCCTTCATCCATCACATCCATTCCTATACACTTTGATTCCATCGACTTCACTCAAAACAACATTTGCCCATCCCATGCACACATCAATTACCCACAAGACCTATTGCGGAAGATTTCAAACAAAAGGTGGAAATTGGAAAAGGGTGCGAAAAAGGAAAGAATATAAACTATGTAGACATACATAGTACCAGAAAAATTACAAAATTCAATTGAATTGCAAATCAAACAAATATGGCAAAATGTTGGCTACAGTGCATCTCTGAATGCAAATTCGTTTACCAAAAACAATTCAATGATTGCAAGACAAGAATCGAATTGGGAAAGTGAAATATTTATGGTATTAATTAGCAATATCTTGAGGTGAACATAATAATGTAAGTATCTAGCTTGTAATTTCGTGTTGGGATTAAATCACGTTGTCGTCATGTGACGTTGTTTTGTGTCGTGTCATAAATTGCCTCTTACACACACCTTACCAACGACACTTCAAATTTATAATAGCATATTTTATTTTTAAGTAGAATTACCAAAAAGAGTCATAAATCTATTTAGTAGTGCCAATTCATTCATAAAATTTTTAATTTGGTCAATTTAGTTTGAAATCTTTTGATTATTTGTTAATGTAGTCCATCCGGCCAATTTTGGCTGGAAATTGATGACATAAACAATGGCCATTATACATGGCATGAATGACGCTCACATGGAAAATTTTGAAATTTTTAATTTTTTTGAATTTCTATTAATTTTCTTTCTTTTCTTTTTTCTTATTGCTAAGAGCCGGCAAGGGATTGCCTACCTCGGCCGAGGCTCGACGACCCCCTTTGGCCACTAGGGTGAGGGCTACGAACCCTCACTAGTCTTGTGCAAGGCATTAAGCCCACCCCAGCCATTGGACAAGGGCCATGAGCGAGGGCAGCAAGCCCTCGCCGGCCCTTAACAATATAAAAAAAGAAAAGAAAAAATTCATAAACATTTAGACTTTAAAAAACTTTCCACATTAGAGTCGGTCGTGTCCATTAGGTCAAAGTTCACATCATTAAATTTCGCTCAAAATTGGCTGAATTGACTACATTGGCAAATTGTCGAAATGTTTAGGATTAAATTGACCAAATTAAAAAGTGGAGAACTGAATTGAATTGGTTTCAGAATTTTGGTAATTCACTCGGAAAAAAAAAGTGATGTTATGAATTTGAAGCGAAGTTGGTAAGGTGCGTGTAAGAGGCAATTTTCGACACGGCACAAAACAACATCACATGATGACAGCATGATTTGATCTCAACACGAAATTACAAAGCTAGATACTTACATTATGTTCACGTCAAGATATTACTAATCAATACCATTAATATTTGACTGTCCCAACTAGATTGTAAATCTCTCTCGTCTTCCGATCATTGAATTTGTTTGGTAAACTAATTTGCATTATGAGATACATCCTAGCCATAATTTTGCCATATTTGTTTGATTTGCAATTCAATTGAATTTTGTAATTTCTCGGGTACTATGTATGTCTACAGAGCTTATATTCTTTCCTTTTTTGCACCCTTTTTCAATTTCCACCTTTTATTTAAAATCTTCTGCCAAGGGTCTCGCAAGTATTGCATTGGTGGTACACTGATTAGAGTTATCGATTTGGGATACCACATGAACAAATTAAATTCACAAAATAATATTGTGAAAAATTTCTTAATGAACATGTTGATGCTTCTCTCGTCAAAAAAGAAAATATATGATGCTTCGCTATTTCTCTTTATTCATCTCAAATAGCACAAAAAGGACATAAGGAAAAAGCATCAACAAGGATGATGGCACACGCAAGGGACGGTAGGGCTTTCGTAGAAGTAGCAAACTCCATCTGCTTTTGGCCCGTATTTCTGGACACATGCAGTGTTGCAAGGCACGTCTCGACAATCACTACCGTACAGTTCCTCTTGACACTGAGCCTCCACGCCTCGCATCATTTCCAGCTCATTTCCTGCATATATTATTATTATTATTACTATTAAGTAACAGAAGAGAGATATATATATATATATATATATATATCATAATATTAAAAATTAGAAAGCTAATGTTGTAGAAACTTACCAATGGTGATCAATAGGGCAAACAAAAGAACGAGGGAAGTTGAGTGAGTATTCATGGTTAAGTGATGGCTCCTTATTCCAGAGGAGAAAGGGAAAACAAGATGCGCAAAATAGAGCTTGAATACTTGGTTAATGATTGAGTAAGAGGATACTTATACACAGTTCAAACACATAAAAGGAAGAGAGAAATTTCAGTTAGGAGAAGGCAGAATTCTTCAATGAGTCAAATGGTATATAATTGACTGACTTACTAAAAAATAGTGATGGGAATTGCAATTAAGAGAAGGTAATTCTCTTCATTGAGCCATTACCATATATAGTAGTTATGTGAGATCAATACTCTTTTAACGTTGTTCTCCATAGCCATCAACTAGGATATATACAACTAACTTTCTTGCTAGATAGTTTTGATGATTGACTTTTCCTATATATTTTGATATTTACACATAGTTCAAACACTACAAAAAAACATGCTTTTTCCAACGAAAATTTCCAACGAAAATTCTGAAAAATTCGTTGGAAAGGGAATTTCCAACGAATTTTCCAGCGAAAAAAAATTCGTTGGTAATAGGTTGTTGGAAATTTTTCCAACAAAAAATTTTAATTTTCGTTGGAAATTTGCGACGAATTTTCCAACGAAAAAAAATTTGTTGAAAAACTCGTGGCTAAATTCGTTGCAAAACGAATATTTTTTTCCGACGAATTTTTTTCGTTGGAAACTACAAATTTTTTTTTGGTTGAAAAATAGTGAAATTTTTTTTCCATCGAAAAAAACTTTTTGGTGGAATTTTTTTTGGTGAAATTTTTTTTTCTGGCGGAATTTTTTTTTGTGGTAATTTTTTTTCTTTTTTGGTCCAAAAATCACCCTCGCCGGCCTCGTCGCCGGCCAGGGCGGAGCTCGCCGGCGAGGGCGGAGCTCGCCGGCGACGGCCGAACTCGCCCAGATCTGGGCGAGCTCGAGCTCGCCGGCGAGGGCCAACCTCGTCGCCGGCGAGGGCCGAGCTCGCCCAGATCTGGGCGAGCTCAGCCCTCGCCGGCGACGAGCTCGAGCTCGCCCAGATCTGGGCGAGCTCGGTCCTCGCCGGCGACGAGGCTCGGGGGCGTCGGGGGCGTCTGGGGCGTCGGGGGCGTTGGGGGGCGTCGGGGGCTTCGGGGACGTCGGGGTGGCGTCGGGGGCGGCCCATGGTGGCCTCGGGGGCGTCGGGGGGCATCGGGGGCGTCGGGGATGTCGGGGTGGCGTCGGGGGCGTCGGGGGCTGCCCTGATGGCCGCGGCGGCGCCTTTGGGGAGGGAGCCGACGTCGCGGAGGAGGAGGGGGCAGTGGAGTCTTGGTGTCCATGGCGCCAGAGCCGGTGCCGGAGCCGGAGGAGGAGGGGGAGCAGCGGGGGAGGAGGCAGAGGGGGAGGCGGAGGGGGAAACGCAGGGAGAAGTGAAGGCGAAGGGGTTGGACGCGAAGGGGAAGACGCAGGGAGAAGGTGAAGGCAAAGGAGAGAGAGAGAGAGAGAGAGAGAGAGAGAGAGAGAGAGAGAGAGAGAGAGAGAGAGAACGAATGTGAAAATTGACCGAGGACGAAAACGTTGAATAAGAAATAAGTAGGTTTTTCGTTGGAAAATTCGTTGGAAATTCCAACGAATTTTCCAACAAAAAATGTACACAATAAAATAATTCCCGGAAAATTTAAATTCGTTGGAAAATTCGTTGAAAATTTTCCACGAATTTATTTTCGTTGGAAATTTCCAACGAATTTTCCAACAAAAAATGTACACAATAAAATAATTTCCTGAAAAATTTAAAATCGTTGGAAAATTTGTTAGAAATTTCCAACGAAAATAAATTTGTTGGAAATTTCCAACGAATTTTCCAACGAATATAAAAAAATGCCAAATTACACCGGGTTTTTTTGAATTCGTTGGAAAATTCGTTGGAAATTTCCAACGAATTTTCCAACGAAAAATGTACACAATAAAATAATTTCCGAAAAATTTAAATTCGTTGGAAAATTCGTTGGAAATTTTCAACGAATTTATTTTCGTTGAAAATTGCCAACGAATTTTCCAACGAAAAATGTACACAATAAAATAATTTCCCTGAAAATTTAAATTCGTTGCAAAATTCGTTGGAAATTTCCAACGAAAAAAAATTCGTTGGAAAATTTCCAACGAAAAAAAATTTGTTGGAAAATTTCCAACGAATTTTTCAACGAAAATTGTACACACTAAAATAATTCCCTGGAAAATCAAATTTGTTGGAAAATTAGTTGGAAAATTTCCAACGAATTTCTTTTTCGTTGAAAATTTCCAACGAATTTTCCAACGAAAAATATACACAATAAAATAATTTCCCGGAAAATTTAAATTTGTTGCAAAATTCGTTGGAAATTTCCAACGAAAAAAAATTCGTTGGAAAATTTCCAACGAAAAAAAATTCGTTGGAAAATTTCCAACGAATTTTCCAACGAAAATTGTACACAATAAAATAATTCCCCGAAAAATCAAATTCGTTGGAAAATTAGTTGGAAAATTTCCAACAAATTTTTTTTTCGTTGGAAATTTTCAACGAATTTTCCAACGAAAATTCTACACACTAAAATAATTGCCGGAAATTCAAATTCGTTGAAAATTTCGTTGAAAATTTCCAACGAAAAAAAATTTCGTTGGAAATTTTCCAACGAATTTTTTTTTGTTGGAAAATTTCCAACGAATTTTCCAACGAAAAATTTTTCGTTGGAAATTTCCAACGATTTTTGTGACTAAATTTTTTTCGTTGGAAATTTCCAACGATTTTTGCGACGAAAAATTTTTCGTTGGAAATTTCCAACGAATTTTATTTTTCATTGGAAAATTTGTCGCAAATTTTCCAACGAAAATTTTTCGTCGCAAATTTTCGTGGCAAAAAACCGATTTTTTTGTAGTGAAATACATATAATTAAAAGAAAGATGGAATGTTTATATAGGCCACCAATAGATTTGCTTCCTTTGTTGAAAGATAGGAATTCATAAAAATGTAAATTTGGAAGAAATAAAATCATTAGAAGTCTTTAAGAGAACATCTGACCTTTTACCATAATCATCTCGCGATTATTCATCGCCCATTCATTTTAATATGTACTAGAATGCTATCACGTGTTGTTGCGATTGAAAAAAATATTTATTAATCAATTATCACTTTATCGTAGTTATCAATCAACGATAAATATATACTTAAAAGCTATGTACTGATATTAATCACGAAGTTGCTCACTACTTAGACAAACTTGCGAGGGGATCATGTGCACAATACACGTACAATTTCCAATCGGGTCACACTTTTTTCACTCCTAATTTGGCTAAAACACTCCTCAACATAGTGATGTGACCATTTTACCCATTGTGGGTCCACTTTTCACCAGCTATATGTTCCCTTAATGTCTTTTTTTTCTTTTGCTAGTCCTGCTTTCTTTAATCTTCATCCTTCGCTCTTTCTTTTTGTTGCAGTCAATCCTTCCACACTTTTTGGTAAAACATGGTATCTTCCGGCAAATTGAGGATGCAAAGCGCGAGAGTCGGAGGCAGAGTAAGGGTTATAAGGTGGCCTCCGAGTGGTGATTTTTTGCCGAGGTAGATATGTCGCACTTGAGATTCCCATCTGAGACGGAGAGGATCCATCTCTATGAACTAGTGGAGCCAATGCAGTACCTATTCATAAGATTTTTAAGCCGCAAGATCTCGCTCATAACAACAACCACTACGTGAAGATCCACACGTTGACTCGCTATGTCGGTTTGAAGCCGGCGATTCACTGCCTCAGCAAGCTGACCGGCTCGTCGAAGTGGCACCAGTTCTTCACGCTTGGCCACAACAAGCTAAGTCGGTGAGCGCCACACTGGAGATCTCTGTCTGGGACTCGTTGTCAGGGACTTCATCGACGGCATCTGCTTTGACCTCTCCGATTAAGTAGTGAGCTTGATCGAGTAGTGAATATAAGAGAGGCACATGGCAGCCAAGTGGTTTGCCCTTGACGCTAGCGCCAGCGGAGGCAGGTCTAACTACAGCAAATCGTGTTCGAGGCTATGCTTGAAAGGCAGTTATCACGTGCTTGACGAGGTGGCGCACATGTTAAGTGACTTTCAGCTTACTACTGTCCTAGTCCACGTCTTGTATCCGGTGCTCGTGTGGTACTTGGATTTGATCTTGCCCATCGAGTTCTTTTACGTGCTCTTGATTAAATTGCGGTACTATAGATTCAGGCAAGGATATTGACCAGGATGGACACTAGTTCTTCTGTACACCAGTTCTTCCTATATGCCTGTTTGGATATTCCATGCTTAGTTAAGTTCTGGAGCTTGTATTATGTGTTGCAATGAAATTGCAAGATCACTCAAGCTGCAAATAAGTCAATATATTCATTCTGATAAGATGTGCATCTTTTTTTGTATTTTGTTTTTATGCTTCTTCATGAGTTATGCTTCTCTATTGTTTTCATTCCGATTCCCAATTTAAACCACACCGAAGCTTTTAAACTTGTTAATAAATGTATAAATTGCAAACTCTGCTAGGTTTGAAGAAAAATATTGAGTCAAAATTGATGGAGTTTGATGGCTTGTCTTTGACGAATGGATCCTTTCCGTTGTGGACACAAATCTCAAGTGTGGCGATAACTACCTCGGCGAGAAATTGGCCCTTGGAGGCCGCCTCAACCCTGACTCTCTCCCCAACTCTCTTGCACTCTGCATCCTCCTCAACTCTATCAGAGGAAACCACGTTTTACCAAAATGCATGGAAGGAAGAAAATTGCCAACAACAAAGGGAAGAGAATGATGCAAATGAAGGAAAGTGGGACCTGCAAAAGAAGAAAACAAAAAAAGGACACTAAGGGATTGATAGGCTGCTGAAGAGTGAAACCCACAATAGGTAAAATGGTCACATCATTGTGTTGAGGAGTGTTTTAACAAAAATAGGAGTGAAAAAAGCGCGATCCTTTTCTATACCATTTAACACATTTATGTTTTGCATAGGGGGTGCTCTTGGCCCAAATCACTTCTTTGGAGTTGCAATGAAATATTCAATCTCAAAGGTCTAGTAATGCCGCACTATTTTGACGATAGAATTTACTTTTGCCCCATTAAATTTGCCCCAAAAAAGTATAGATAAGTCATATTGAGGGCCAATTGCCCTCATAAATTGATAAAACTTAATAAATAATCATAAAATGTAATCAATATAAATAAACAAAGCAATCATATTTGTTTTATTTTTCAGGCGGAAGAACACTGCTTTTATTTCTCAAGCAATTTTGGCAAGGTGTGTGTAAGAGACAATTTACTACACGGCACAAAACAACATCACATGATGACAGCATGATTTGATCCCAACACAAAATTACAAAGCTAGATACTTTCATAATATTCATGTCAAGATATTGATAATGGAAAAATTGTCCAAAAGTCATAAACTTATTGTACGATGACCAATTTAGTCTTAAACCTTTCAATTGTGCGAATTTAGTCCTAAGCCTTTTGACAATTTGCCAAATTAGTTTTAAACTTTTTAATTGTACTAATTTAGTTATAAACCTTTTGATGATTTGTCAAATTAGTCACAAACCTTTTAATGATTTGTTAATTTAGTCCTTCCGGTCAATTTTGATCGGAAATCACTGACGTGACGGTCCAGTTAGTGCCAGTCGTCTTAAGTAGCACAGTCGAAGCTGACATTGATAATTTTTGCAATTTTTTAATTTTATGAATTTTTTCTTTTTTTTTTCCTTTCCTTTCCTTTTTCTATTTTCTTTTACCCTTTTTCCCTCTCTCAACCCCTAGCTAGAGCTACCCTTTCTTAAGCTAGGGTCACTTTCACTTGGTCTGGCAAGGACTGCCCTCACCGACCTCTTTTACGCCCAGGTGAGGGTGGTCGTTGCCTGAGGCTGGCCCTTACCTAAGGCCGATGGAGGGAAAAAGAAAAAGGAAAAGAAAAGGCTTGTCACACCCCGTACCCTACGGCGCACCACATCCCTCGCAAAGGTCGATTTGAGTGCAACGTCCCAGGACGCGTCGCCGACCCAATACTCAACATAGAGATTAAAGCACATGCGGAAGCAATACAACACCCGAAACAATTTAAAACCACGAAACCAAGGATAGCCACGCAACAAACAACATGAACAGATATATTCTTGCATTGATACTAAGAACCATATACATCATCCATTTACAGCTTGCGCTAAAAAATAAAAAGCGGGTCAATGGCCACTACAGACAAAAAGGGATAAGTGGCCTAGGGGTCAGTCGACTACTTAAGGTCAGGCTCTGGTCAAAAAGGTATTGGCCCTACCAGACCGGAACTAAAGCTAACCCTACAGTGCCCAGTCCGGATTGAAATCAGAAAACTCCGAAGATGAAGAGCTATCAGGCATCTCCTCCTCAGAGTCCGATGAGTCCGGCCCAGACTCGGCCTCTGCACCCTCTTCCTCCGAGTCCATATCCTCGGGCTCGGCCTCTGGTACGGGATCCTCCTCTATCAGCTCCGGCTCTTCATTGTCCAGCACCATCGACTCCGGAACAGCGTTCCCGTCAATTGGCTCCAAGTCCATCGGATCGGGCTCATCCACCTCATACTTTACGGGTACCCCATCAGAGCTCGCACTCTTCTCAGCCGAAGAACTAGGATTAGCCACTTCTCCATCGAGGCACTGGGGATACCGCGTGCCCAGCCCAGTAAACGGGATATCAAAAGTTCGGAGAGGACCATACTCTCCGAGATCATCCCTAAAGCACCAAGTCACATATTCGTGAGTCTGGTAATGTGTTTCCCTTACGTCCACCCATACAAAGTGTTATATCTAATATACGACTCCCCGTTCCCTACGGGGTGTATTGTCCTCGTCCACTCTATATGATGCGGAATTCTAAAACATACTGGAATTTCAGGCATCTTAAGGCTTAGGGTCTGAAAAATTGATTTTATACAACGATGAAAATAATCTCAGTGAGTAGTTTCCCTAAACCTAAACTAAGCTAACATACGCCTCCTGACGAGTACTAAATAATCACACAAGTCAAAACATAATTACCAATTTGATGCAATTGTGAGGTAGGCGAATATGTTTTGAGTGATAATGGGATGATGTTTGATGGATGAACCACAGATTGTGATTAACACAAAAGCGAAAAGGATGAACTACCCGCCAAGGATAAAAGACTTCACCAATTAAACTGTAAACTCTAAATTCGTTCACCAGCTTGAGAAGCCCAATAGACATCTTGAAAGATTGACAAATAGTAAAGGAAATCGTCTAGAACAATCTTCGGTTTCTAGTTAGTAGATTTGTAGTCTCAAGGTTGATAACAAACTTGTAAATTGACATCTAGGTTGTCGATCGACAACAATTCTTACAAGTTGACAACTTGTGTGTAGATTCGACATTTTCAAACTTGGACTCATTGAGTCAAACTTTCGTTGAAAATGTTAATACTACGAAAAGCCTCAAACTGATATACTTATGGCAATTTTAATCAAAACTAATTTTTTGACTAGGAAAAACTCCTAACTGGTACACCTATAATAAATTTATCAAAAACTAATTTTTCAATCACCAAAAATCCTGAACTGGTACATTTGTGACAAATTTACCTTCTATTAGTTTTTATTAAATTAAATTAATATCACAAAAAATCATAAACTGGTATACCTATGACAAACAAAGAGTAAAATATAAAATTGGTACATCCGTTTATTGCCGAGTGACATTTAATAAAATAATATGACTTTACAATTTAATGGAAATAAATTGAGGGTAAATTGTCATAGGTGTACCGGTTTAGAGTTTTGGGCGGTTAAAAAATTAATTTTTGGTAAAATTGTCACAAGTATACCAGTTTGGGGTTTTTCATGGTATTAATTGAAATTTGCACTTTGCTTCCCAACTTAAGGATTGATGTGGATTAATTGACGAGGTCTGAGTTGAGCTTGCGAGTTAATAGGTAGAGCCTGATACTCCCACATCACAATTGTTTTAAGAAAAATCAAATCTTGAGATATGTTTTTTTTTTTGGTAAGGAAATCTTGAGATATGTTTATCTTTTCACATATACAATTTCTTTCAATAGTGTAATTTTACCAAGAATATCTTTCCATATTAATTATTCCCATACGTCATAATAAAATGATTTTCCTAATCACGTGGATATTCGTGACATTCCGGATTTTGGCCCATTTTTGGGGTTTGTAAAACGTGTAATTCATCAGTGCGCTTATAATGGAATTTCGCCCGAGAACTGATCACTCTCGAGTTCTTGTTTTTAAAAATAGAAATTCTGCGAATTCGGTTGTTAATTAGACCCCGAACTTGGCAGTCAATTTCCGGGAGTTTCGGGACGAAATAAATTGGACGGTGTCGATATTATTGTGGCCAGCATCGAGATTATCAAGAGTAGTGAGAAAGTGAATTTTTGGAACGGGTGCGGATTTGGACTAGTAGACCTCTCGCGTAGCGAGTCTTGAGTTATTTTAGTTGGGCTAGTTGTCTTATATTATTGTTTGGGATTTTTCGGGGACAGTTAGCTCCTTTTCCAGATTCGAATCGCGACAGTTAGACTATTATTTAATTTGAATCGCGTCTGTTGGTTCGCGCTCGAGGAAAAATAATCCCTTTTTCTTTCTCTCTTCTCTCTCTCTTGTCACGCCACCCACCCCGTACGTATCCCCCTCCCCGCGCATACCTCTCTCTCTCTCTCTCTCTCTCTCTCTCTCTCTCTCTCTCCTCTATCTCTTCTTTTCTTCTGGCCGCACGTCTCCTCTGCATGCGTCCCGTCCGCGCGCCCTCCCCATGCAAACCAAACCCCCTCCTGACATTCTCTCTCCTCTCTCCTCCTCTTCTTCTCCTTCTCCTCCTTCTTTTCTTCTTCTTCTTCTTCTTCTTCTTCTTAGCCGCGTCTGCTCTGCGTCCGCGCCTACTTCCCCTCTCGCTGCCCGACCAGTCACCACCGCACGCCTGGCCGTCGCCCGTCGCCGTCGCTGGCCCGACTGCCGCGCCACCCGACCAGTCGCCGCCTCGGTTGCTCCCTTCCTCTCCATTGTCCGCGCGCGACAGCAAGCCGGCGTCGCTGCCTTTCGCGCTCGACGTCGCCCAGCCAGCGCCGGTGAGCCGCCGTCACTTCGTACCGCCCCACCACCATCGCCCGCGTCTTCTGGTCGTCATCTCCACCCCGTTGCCGCCGGCCCCAACACCACCGACCGCCCTCTCTCCCTCCCTGTCCACCACGCGCAGCAGCAAGCCAGCTCGCCGCGCCGCATCGCCCACCGCCGTCGCACGCTCGCCGCCGCCGCCCCGTCGTCCAGCTCACCGCCGCCGGTCCGTCGCCCCCCATCTCCCTCTCTCTCCCTCTCGTCCTCTGTCTCTCTCTCACCCGACTACTCTCTCTCTTCCCAGCACGCCGCCGCCGCGCCTGGCCGTCGCCGCTGCGTCACCACCGCCGCCGGTCGCCGCCCCGACCAACCAGCCAGCCCCGGCTGACTCAGCCCGGGCTGTAGCCAAGCCGCGCGCTCGCAGCCGAGCCCGCGCGCCCGCTGCCGCGCCCACGCCGTGCCCGCGCGCCCGCTGCCGCGCCCGCGTTCGTGCCCATTGCCCGCTGCCGCACCCGCGCCTGTGCCCGCGCCCGCGCTCGAGCCCGCGCCCGAGCCCGCGCCCACGCCCTCGCCTGTCGCCGCGCCCGTGGTCGACCGCCGTGCCCGCGCACGTGCCCGATCTGCACTGTTCATCCAAGCCACCCTAGGCCCGAGTCAACTCTTCCCGGGCCAAAATTTAGGTAAGCGATCCCCTAAACCCTACTTAGTATTTTGAGTACTTATGGACTAGTCTCGGGTTAGAACGGCTAGGGCGTGCTTGATTTACTTATATTAGGATATAATTTGTGTTATGTGACTTGAATTTAATTGTGTGCTCGGTTTGGATGCTCACGTGTGACTGATTGGAACGTCGGGTTTGTGAACTGGTATGACGAAGTATGAATTGGACCGAATTGTGAATTTTAGTTGTTCAATGTGCTTGGCGTGAATTTGATTTAATTGAGTGTCGCATGCTCGCCTGTCGATTTTAAGCCCGGATCGATCGTAGGGCTACGGACTTGGGACGTGTTGACGGCGGTCCGTGTGAAGGCTTGACTGGCCGAGTTGCCAATTGGATGCGGACTTGAGACGGGTTGACGGTGGCCCGTTAAAGGTGTGATTGGACCAGGACGTGTTTACGTCGGTCGTTGGAAATTGTTCGAATATCGTGGCTTGGGACGTGTTGACGGCGGCCACTGGAATGGATTGAATGATATGGCTTGGGACGTGTTGACGGCGGCCATGAAAATTGATTGAAATGTGAGGCTTGTGAGCCTGTGAGATTGGAATTGAGGCGCAGTGGCGCGAGTTGTGAGAAAGATGTTCGGACACGCATGTGAATTGAGTATGATTAAAATGGCTGACAGAGTGTGACTGGATTGACTGACTGAGTGTGACTGGATTGACTGGCTGAGTGTGACTAATTTGGCTGAATGATTGATTGAATTGGTTGACTGAGCATGTGATTTGATTGATCGGTTGAACGTGTGGTTGCTTGGCTGGACTGGTTGAATGAGCACGAGATTGCGTGTGATGGGTGATTGCGATATGTTGACGAGTGATTCGTGCACTGTCTTATTTGAGTTGACATGCAGGGTCGGCGTGAATTAAGGCGAGGTAAGTTGATTGCTTGAAATTAATTATGTTGTCTGGTAATATGCATGCTAGACTTGTCTGGGTACGCATTAGCCTAGGTGGGGTATAGGGTGTTGCTTATTGAGACTCTGTCTCACGGTTATTATATAACCATTTTCAGATCCCCACCCTTGACCATGACTCCGCCTAGACGTTTTGGTGTCCCTGTACACATGGTGCATGATGACAACGAGTACCCGGGACTGAACCTGGGTGAGGTGTACACTAGGCATCGCACATATGTTTGGGTAGACGTAGGGCGGGAGCAGCTGGAGCGTCACGACTATTTGGCATGGTCCCATAGGATTGGATTAGTGAATACTGGGCCGATTCGAGGTTTTGAGGGGCTACGTTTCAACAACGAGGATGCAGTTAATTGGGAACCCTGGGACAAGTTCGCCCCCGACGGAGAAGTGTCGAATCCAGCGAGCCCGATAGCAAACCCCGACCCAGTACCGGTACCTGGTCTCGAACCCGAGCTCGAAGTGGAGTTTGAGCCTGAGCCTGAGCCTGAGCCTGAGCTAGAGCCCGAGCCCGAGATGGAGTCTGAGCCCGAGCCCGACATGGAGTTTGAGTCCGAGCCCGAGGAGGAGCCCGAGAGAGAGTTCGAGCCCGAGGAGGAGCCCATGGCGGCCGAGCAGGGGGAGGTTGAGGAGGACCCGATTAAGATCGATTCGGACTCGGAGTCCGACTCCTCGGGGTCCGATTCGGACTGGGCCCCGTAGGAGCGTTTAGTGTAGAACTTGCAAGCTTTTTGGTAGGGTCCCATTTTGGGCATCGTCCTTAGTTCACCCACCCACCTGCTTCTTTTTGATGTTAAAGGTGGAGTGTTCTTTTGTGGCCTAGTGTAGGTTGTTGTGGACTCGATTCTATGCCTTGTGTTTATTAAACTACCTTGGTCTATTCCTTTGTCACTATTAATTGTCCGGGTTATTTCTATTGTTTCCGCATGTGCTTAATCTCTGATGTTTTGGGTTGGGTCGGCGACGTATTTGGGACGTCGCATTCAATATTCGACTGTCGAGGGGTGATCGCGTGCTCGTAGGGTGCGGGACGTGACATCACCCTTGTTGATTGGTATTAGAGCAAGGTCGGCTCGAACCAAGATGGTCGAAGCCTTGAGTGATAAGGAGCGATGACTTTGGGGTAGATAGTTAGGGAGACTTGTGTACTATGCGTACCCCAGACAGTATGATTGTGATTGCTAAGTGATTGTTGTGCAGTATATGTGAGGTGCAGGTGCGTCGGGACTTGAGGTAAGTGCCCGAACTTATTGGCTGTGATTGGGTGTTATTTGTGATTGGCTGCCTGCTGAATGAATTGTATTGTGATTCATTGCCTAAGGCTTAGACTGGTATAGTTGGCCTAGGTCTTTAATTCCCGAGGGGAATTATAGTAGGTAAGTGGGTGGTGTGACCTTGTGAGTATGAGAGGTCTAGGTCGAGGTCGAGGTCGAGGTTGAGGTTGGGTAAGTCCGCAAGTTGGAGTTTTGAGGAATCCCTAATGGGGTGAGACTTTGAGGGCAATTGAGGAAGTTGGAATTTTAATGAGTAGATAGACTGAGGAGCGAAATGCTACTGTCACTACCGATGCTGAGGCCACTGTTGTCGTCGTCAATGGGAATGACGGGAATAATGGGTATAATGGAAATGTTGGGGATCAAGATTAAAGGCAAGTTAATGCAATCATACGGATGCGTCAGTTGGGTGAAAATTTTTTGAAATTTAAACTTGCAAGGTTCGATAGAAAGAAGTGACCCTGACACTATGGTACTGTGGGTAGAGGATTTAGAAAAAGGCTTTTGAGGTATTCGGGTGCACTAGTGAGGAGAAAGTGACTCTGGTTGTGTATCAACTCCAAGGAAATGCGATTGATTGGTAAGAGGACCCCCAGAGTAGGCTATTTTGAAGGGCATAATTCCAAGTTAGGTGTTGTTGTCGAGATCTTCTATGAGAAGTATAATTAGAGAGTACGCAAGGATAGAAAATGGCATGATTTCTTCAGCTTCGCTAAAATTAGATATCAGTCGATCAGTGTGAGGTCGAGTTTGTAAGGTTGCCTAAGTACGCACTAAAGATGGTCAATGACCATGTGAATGGGACAAGGAGGTTTTGGGATGAATTGGAACCAGTTTTCCGCAATCAGTTAGTACTTCAAAATCTTAAAGGATTACCATGAGTTGTATGAGAGAACTCGATGATTGACACGAATATGAGAGAAAGGGACTACTGCTTTTGGACCGCAGTATGCATCGGCTAGGGGTAATAGGAACTTTGAAAAGAAGCCTATGACAGAGAATCGAAGGTTTGTCCCTCTAGTAAGAAAGAGCTTTGGAAGGGTGAATTATTACTTCAATACCACATGTCGGTCTTATGGAAAGAGGCATGGGAATGGCCACTGTCAAGGTAGAAGTGGAGCATGTTGTTGATGTGGACAGTAAGGTCACCAGGTGAGAAATTGTTGAACCGACAGGTCAGATTGCTAATGCAATCGCAGCGACCGCAGGTAGGACATTAAGCGAGAGCTGCTCGACAATTTAATCAGAATCGGCTATGAACATAGGGAAAAGTGTACGTTGTGGTGGGGAAGGAATCAGAGGATGTGCCACGAAAGTCTAGAGGCGTTGCACGTTGATATTGGGTACGATAGGCGATGATTTTGAAGTTGTAACTCTAATGGTCATATAAGACTTATAATCACTTATGGTGATCAGGCGCAATTAATTTATGGATTTCTGATTCACTGACGATATTCTTGGACGAGTTGGGATGGATGAGTGTTGCTTAGGGATTACAGAGTTGGTAAAGAATCGATGTGTTTTGTTTTGGGAGATTGTTGGATTGAAATTGGATGGACTGAAATTGTCCTTGAGGTGTACGATGATAATTATTTTGTGGCTGACTTGTTGGTTGAGGAATTAAGGCTAAAAGACATAGCCGAAGTGTGTAATCTTCCCGAGGTCTTTCCTCAGGAATTGTCGGGACAGCCACCTGATCGAGAAGTAGAGATTGTAATCGAGTTAACCTTGGGATGGAACCAATCTAGAGAGCACTATTCCTGAATGCCGTTGTCAGAGTTGAAAGGGTTAAAGGTTCAAATGCAAGGGTTGTTGGACGAAGGTTTTATTCGTCTGAGTGGGTCTCCATGGGGAGCACCAGTTTGATTTGCGAGGAAGAAGGATGGATCATTTAGATTACGTATTGGCTACAGACCCATAAATTAGGCGACTATTAAGGATAAACGCCCATTGCCAAGAGTGAAGGACCTGTTCGACGAGTTACCAGGGGCATCGATATTTTGTAAGATCAATTTGAGGACTGATTATTATCAATTGAGGATCAGGAATGAGGACGTGCCGAAGTCAGCATTTAGGACAAGGTATGGGTACTATGAGTTTACGGTGATGCCGTTTGGACTGACGAACGGCCCTGCAGCCTTTATGGATTTAATGAATCGTGCATTCAAGGAATTTTGGATCAATTCGTAATCGCATTCATAGGTGATATTCTGGTTTATTCGGAGAGTTCCACCGAGCATGAGGTACTTAAAAAAGGGGGGGTTCTACGGACTTTATGGGAACATGCACTCTACACTAAGTTTATAAGTGTGGATTCTGGCTTCATTGAGTGGCGTTCTTAGGACATGTAGTACTCGGGGAGGGAATTGCAGTGGATCCAGCAAAGATTAAAGTCGTCATGAACTGGCTAAGACCGACAACAGTAATCGAGGTTCGGAGCCTCTTGGATCTGGCAAGTCATTATAGATGTTTCGTGAAAAGGTTTTTGACGTTAGTAGCACCGTGGACGCATTTGCAAAAGAAGGAAATGAAATTTGAATGGACGGACAAGTACAAAAGGAATCAAATATGAGACAGCGTCGTTGGATGGAACTCCGTAAGGTCTACGACTGCGATATTTTATATCACGCCGGAAGGGCTAATGAGGTAACGGATGCACTAGGTTAGAAATTGAGCATCGCTTATATGACGGTCAAGGAATGGACCCGGTATGAGGGAAAACTCGGGATTTGGAATTTAAGTGTGAAACGAGTCATGTTTAGAGTCTGCTCACCGCATTGAGGATTATACGGGAAATTCGGGCCAAGATTTAGGCCTTACGATCGATGGACTTAGAAATCTAAGAGATTCTGGAGATGGAGGTCAAAAAAAAAAGAATAAGAAGAAGTCGGGTTTCCAAGTATTTGAGGATAGGATTCTGAAGTGCCGTGGTCGGTTATGTGTACCCAGTGATGCAGAATCTAAAGGAAGAGATTTTGTCGAAAGTACACTGTAGCCATTACAGTATCCACCCGAGTAGTATGGAAATGTATCAGAATTTCGTCAGTACTATGGGTGGAATGGATTGAAAGTAGACGTGACCAAATATGTGACTAAGTGTTTAACATGCCAACAAGTGAAGGCACAACATTGCGAGCAGAGTGGACTACTGCAGCCATTGGAAATTCTTGAGTGGAAAGGTGATTACTGATGAGTCAGAGAGGCCATGATTCGATTTGGGTGATAGTAGATCAGTTGACAAGGTCAGCATATTTTCTATAAGTACGAAATGATTTTTGCCTGGGGAGGGTATGCCAATTTGTATGTACGACACATAGTCGGTCCCCATGGAGTACCAGTGACGATCACCTCGGATCGTGATCTTAAGTTTACTACCGCTTTTTGGGAAAAGCCTTCATACGGCATTGAGAACGAGATTACAATTTAGAACAGCCGATTATTCGCAGACGGATGGTCAGTCAGAGAGAACGATTCAGAATTTGGGAGATATACTGCGAGCATGTGTATTGAATTTTGGGGAAGTTGGAAAAAATAAGTGCCTTGGTTAAATTGGCTTATAACAATAGCTATCAGCAAGGTTTTAGAATGGTACCGTTTGGAGCATTGTATGGCAGGGTTTGCGGAACACTGGTTTGTTGGGATGAGTGGGTGAGAGGAGCATCACGGGTCCCAAGAAGGTTTAGTAGTCAATTGAAACAATCGTTGTGATTTGGAAATACCAAGGAACTGGAGGTGCAATGTGGGAAAGTGAAGAGTTGATGCGAAACCAGCACCCCCCATTTGTTTGGATAGTTGGGTTAGATTGTAAATTTCGAGGACGAAATTTTTGTAAGGGGGGAAGAATTGTGACATTCCGGATTTTGGCCCATTTTTGGGGTTTGTAAAACGTGTAATTCGTCAGTGCGCTTATAATGGAATTTCGCCCGAGAACTGATCACTCTCGGGTTCTTGTTTTTAAAAATAGAAATTCTGCTAGAATCGCACTCGATCGAATTCGGTCATTAATTAGACCCCGAACTTGGCAGTCAATTTCCGGGAGTTTCGGGACGAAATAAATTGGACGGTGTTGATATTATTGTGGCCAGCATCGAGATTATCAAGAGTAGTGAGAAAGTGGATTTTTGGAACGGGTGCAGATTTGGACTAGTAGACCTCCCTCGTAGCGAGTCTTGAGTTATTTTAGTTGGGCCAGTTGTCTTATATTATTGTTTGGGATTTTTCGGGGACAGTTAGCTCATTTTCCGGATTCGAATCGCGACAGTTAGACTATTATTTAATTTGAATCGCGTCCGTTGGTTCGCGCTCGAGGACAAATAATCCCTTTTTCTTTCTTTCTTCTCTCTCTCTTGTCACGCCACCCACCCCGTACGTATCCCCCTCACCGCGCATACCTCTCTCTCTCTCTCTCTCTCTCTCTCGCTCTCTCCTCTCTCTCTTCTTTTCTTCTGGCCGCACGTCTCCTCTGCATGTGTCCCGTCCGCGCGCCCTCCCTATGCAAACCAAACCCCCCTCCTGACATTCTCTCTCCTCTCTCCTCCTCTTCTTCTCCTTCTCCTCCTTTTCTTCTTCTTCTTCTTCTTCTTCTTCTTGGCCGCGTCTGCTCTGCGTCCGCGCCTGCTTCCCCTCCCGCTGCCCGACCAGTCACCACCGCACGCCTGGCCGTCGCCCGCCGCCGTCGCCGGCCCGACTGCCGCGCCACCCGACCAGTCGCCGCCTCGGCTGCTCCTTTCCTCTCCCTTGTGCGCGCGCGACAGCAAGCCGGCGTCGCTGCCTTCCGCGCTCGACGTCGCCCACCCAGCGCCGCTAAGCTGCCGCTGCTTCGTGCCGCCCCACCACCGTCGCCCGCGTCATCTGGCCGTCGTCTCCGCCCCGTTGCCGCCGGCCCCAACACCACCGACCGCCCTCTCTCCCTCCCTGTCCACCACGCGCAGCAGCAAGCCAGCTCGCCGCGCCGCGTCGCCCACCGCCGTCGCACGCTCGCCGCCGCCGGTCCGCCGCCCCCCATCTCCCTCTCTCTCCCTCTCGTCCTCTGTTTCTCTCTCACCTGACTACTCTCTCTCTTCCCAGCACGCCGCCGTTACGCCTGGCCGTCGTCGCCGCGTCACCACCGCCGCCGGTCGCCGCCCCGACCAACTAGCCAGCCCCGGCCGACCAGCCTGGGCCATAGCCAAGCCGCGCGCTCGCAGCCGAGCCCGCGCGCCCGCAGCCGAGCCCGCGCGCCCGCTGCCGCGCCCACGCCGTGCCCGCGCGCCCGCTGCCGCGCCCGCGCCCGCGCCCATCGCCGCGCCCGTGGCCGACCGCCGTGCCCGCGCACGTGCCCGGTCTGCACTGTTCATCCAAGCCACCCTAGGCCCGAGTCGACTCTTCCCGGGCCAAAATTTAGGTAAGTGATCCCCTAAACCCTACTTAGTATTTTGAGTACTTATGGACTAGTCTCGGGTTAGAACGGCTAGGGCGTGCTTGATTTACTTATATTAGGATATAATTTGTGTTATGTGACTTGAATTTAATTGTGTGCTCGGTTTGGATGCTCACGTGTGACTGATTGGAACGTCGGGTTTGTGAACTGGTATGACGAAGTATGAATTGGACCGAATTGTGAATTTTAGTTGTTCAATGTACTTGGCGTGAATTTGATTTAATTGAGTGGCGCATGCTCGCCTGTCGATTTTAAGCCCGGATCGATCGGAGGGCTACGGATTTGGGACGTGTTGACGGCGGTCCGTGTGAAGGCTTGACTGGCCGAGTTGCCAATTGGATGCGGACTTGAGACGTGTTGACGGTGGCCCGTTAAAGGTGTGATTGGACCGGGACGTGTTTACGTCGGTCGTTGGAAATTGTTCGAATATCGTGGCTTGGGACGTGTTGACGGCGGCCACTGGAATGGATTGAATGATATGGCTTGGGACGTGTTGACGGCGGCCATGAAAATTGATTGAAATGTGAGGCTTGTGAGCCTGTGAGATTGGAATTGAGGCGCAGTGGTGCGAGTTGTGAGAAAGATGTTCGGACACGCATGTGAATTGAGTATGATTAAAATGGCTGACAGAGTGTGACTGGATTGACTGGCTGAGTGTGACTGATTTGGCTGAATGATTGATTGAATTGGTTGACTGAGCATGTGGTTTGATTGATCGGTTGAACATGTGGTTGCTTGGCTGGACTGGTTGAATGAGCATGAGATTGCGTGTGATGGGTTATTGCGATATGTTGACGAGTGATTCGTGCACTGTCTTGTTTGAGTTGACATGCAGGGTCGGCATGAATTAAGGCGAGGTAAGTTGATTGCCTGAAATTAATTATGTTGTCTGGTAATATGCATGCTAGACTTGTCTGGGTACGCGTTAGCCTAGGTGGGGTTTAGGGTGTTTCTTATTGAGACTCTGTCTCACGGTTATTATATAACCATTTTCAGATCCCCGCCCTTGACCATGACTCCGCCTAGACGTTTTGGTGTCCCTGTACACATGATGCATGATGACAACGAGTACCCGGGACTGAACCCGGGTGAGGTGTACACTAGGCATCGCACATATGTTTGGGTAGACGTAGGGCGGGAGCAGCTGGAGCGTCACGACTATTTGGCATGGTCCCATAGGATTGGATTAGTGAACACTGGGCCGATTCGAGGTTTTGACGGGCTACGTTTCAACAACGAGGATGCAGTTAATTGGGAACCCTGGGATAAGTTCGCCCCCGACGGAGAAGTGTCGAATCCAGCGAGCCCGATAGCGAACCCCGACCCAGTACCGGTACCTGGTCTCGAACCCGAGCTCGAAGTGGAGTTTGAGCCTGAGCCTGAGCCTGAGCCTGAGCCTGAGCCTGAGCCTGAGCCTGAGCCTGAGCCTGAGCTAGAGCCCGAGCCCGAGATGGAGTCCGAGCCCGAGCCCGACATGGAGTTTGAGTCCGAGCCCGAGGAGGAGCCCGAGAGAGAGTTCGAGCCCGAGGAGGAGCCCATGGCGGCCGAGCAGGGGGAGGTTGAGGAGGACCCGATTGAGATCGATTCGGACTCGGAGTCCGACTCCTCGGGGTCCGATTCGGACTGGGCCCCGTAGGAGCATTTAGTGTAGAACTTGCAAGCTTTTTGGTAGGGTCCCGTTTTGGGCATCGTCCTTAGTTCACCCGCCCATCTGCTCCTTTTTGATGTTAAAGGTGGAGTGTTCTTTTGTGGCCTAGTGTAGGTTGTTGTGGACTCGATTCTATGCCTTGTGTTTATTAAACTACCTTGGTCTATTCCTTTGTCACTATTAATTGTCCGGGTTATTTCTATTGTTTCTGCATGTGCTTAATCTCTGATGTTTTGGGTTGGGTCGGCGACGTATTTGGGACGTCGCATTCAATATTCGACCGTCGAGGGGTGATCGCGTGCTCGTAGGGTGCGGGGCGTGACAATATCAATTTTATGCACTTACGCAACACGTATGCACAATTTCTAGTCAAATTAAATAAAAGATCCTACTCATGTGTTCTTTATTAAAGTTAATATAGTTAGTCATCAAAATAAAATAAAATAAATAAATAATTTCGGATATGCACATTTAAGGATTTTTTGAGCATGAAAAAAGAGAAGAATAATTATCATTTAAAAGTAAAATGTCATCTTTACAACACACATATTAAAATGATTGGGGCATGAATAGGAAAGTGGCAATGCCTTCTTGGGAAATTTTGGTGATTTTTCCCTTTTTTTTTCCACATCTGGGAGCAAGTAAGAAAATTCTTTTTTCTCTTTCCAATTTCTTTTGTGATGATATGTGATTTAGCTAGGTAATGAATAGAACTTTAATTAGTGTTTGGACCATAAGAATCTTTATGGAATTTTTAATTAGTTTTCTCTCTTTTCAATTTTCAGCTTATTTAGTTTTCAAGTGATTTTGATAAGCTGAAACTTTAGCATTTCCTATGTATTGAAAATAAAGTTTAGCATTTATAAAAGGTGAACCACCCGCCTGGGTGGCGCTGCTAGAGCACGCACTCTTCCTCTCGCAAAAGGTTGAGTGTTCAAATCTCGGGCGCCGCAGGGTGACTTAGCTGGTGGCACGTGCGTGGTGGCTAGCACGTGTCGCCTCTAGGGTTTACTCCCCGGCTGTCGGCTGTGCGGGGGTTCCCTGGGTTACCAAAAAAAAAGGTGAATTTGCCACATTGATCGGTCTTTGAATCTAGAAAGATTTTACAAATATGTCCATTAACCCATTAACATTTGTGAAAGATGGGGTGGATTTTGCGGGCTGTTCCAACCACTGTTGGATGTGATTTTAAGAGCCGAACAAGAATTGATACCATGATCAAAAGGGACATAAGTTTGTATGCTACGGATTGATTTGTGGCTGGATTTGTATAATTAAAGTTTTATGTCAATATATACTTTCCCATGCATAGTAACATTTGATTTATTTTTTTGCCTTTGTAATTCATTAAGAGCAATGATAACCTCCAAGCAAATAATTTTAAGGACAAAATCAACTCCGTGATTTCTAAATACCTAGATATACTATTACTTTGTATCTTCTGATTATAAAATATAAATAATATGTGATTTCAAAATTAAATGACCTTATTCTTTTATGTTTTTTCATGCATACCACGGGAATTATTCTAATATAATAGCGTTGATGATAGGACGTATAGGTTTTTGTCTTTGGGTGCCGCGTCTATTTCTATTCTTTTTTCTTTGTCGTCTTCTTTTTCTTCGCTTTTTTTTTTTAAACTTGTTATGTAATTATCTTAGAAATATACATGTTTTGTCATATTTGGAAGTTCTCTACACTATAGGCCATGATATGCAATTTCATCGCCCCATAGAATCTGCAGATTTTTATTTATCTTGATCCAATTCATGAGGTAAAATATATGTCCTTATGAATTTACAGCAATGTTGGTAAGGTGTGTGTGAGAGGCAATTTACCACATGGCACAAAACAACATCACATGATGATAGCATGATTTGATTTTAAAACGAAATTACAAAGCAAGTTACTTACATAACGTTCATGTCAACATATTGCTAATGGGAAAATTGCCCAAAAGTCCTAAACCTATTTTATGGCGACTAATTCAGTTTTAAACCTTGCAATTGTGCGAATTTACTTTTAAACATTTTGACAATTTGCTAGATTAGTCTTAAACCTTTCAATTGTACCAATTTAGCCCTAAACATCTCGAAGATTTGTCAAATTAGTCATAAATCTTTTAATGATTTGCCAATTTAGTCATTTTCGCCAATTTTGGTTGGAAATCGCAGACATGACCGTTTAATTAGTGCTAGCCATTTTACATGACACGACTGATGCTGATGTTGACAATTTTTGCAATCTTTTAATTTTATGATTCTTTTTCTTTTTATTCCTTTTGTTTCCTTTTTCTTTTACCCTTTTTCCCTCTATCGACCCCTAGTGAGGGCAACCCTTGCTTGGGCTAAGGTCACTCTCACGTGGCTTGGCGAGGGTTGCCCTCACCGGCCTCTTGCATGCCCAGGCAAGGGTGGCCCTTGCCCAAGGCCGGCCCCCTAAGACCGATAGAGGGAAAAATAAAAGAGAAAATAAAGAAAAGAAAAGAAAAGGCAAAAAAGAGAAAATCTAAAAATTTGCAAAAATTGTCTATGTTAGCATCGGACACCGGCCATGTCACGTAGGACAACCGGCGCTGATTAGATCGCCACATCAGTGATTTCAGGTCAAAATTGGTTAAAATGGCTCAATTGGCAAATCATCAAAAATTTTAGAACTAAATTTACACAATAGAAATATTTATGACTAAATTGGTCAACGTACATAAGTTTACAATTTTTTGGACAATTTTCCCTATTGCTAATTAATACCATAAATAATTGACTTTCCCAACTCAATTTTAAATCTCTCTCGTCTTCCCATCATTGGTTTTTTTGGGCAAACTCCTTTGCATTCGAAGATACAACCTAGCCAACATTTTGCCATATTTGTTTGATTATCAATACAATTGAAATTTGTAATTTGTCGTGTACTATGTATCCCTAGAGAGTTTATATTCTTTCCCTTTACGCACCATTTTCCAATTTCCACCTTTTATTCGAAATCTTCCTCAAAGGGTCTCGCGGGTAATGCATCGGCCGTGCACTGATTAGAGCTATCGATTCGGGATACCACGTGAACAAATTAAATTCACAAAATGATATTGTGAAAAACTTCTTCATGAACATGTTGATGCTTCTCTAGCCAAAAAAGAAAATATATGATGCTTCGTTATTTTTCTTTATTCATCTCAAATAGCACAAAAAGGACATAAGGAAAAAGCATCAAGGACAGCGACACACACAAGTGTCACTAGGGCGTTCATAGAAGAAGCAAAACCCATATGCTTTTGGCCCGTATTTACGCACACACGCAGCGTTGCAAGGCTTCTCTTGACAGCCACCGCCGTACAATGCCTCTCGACACTGAGCGTCCGCACCTCGCGTCATTTCCAGCTCATTTCCTGCACATGTGATTATTATTACCATAAATTATAAAGTAAGAGAAGATATATATATATCATAATATTAAACATTAGAAAACTAATGTTGAAGAAACTTACCAATGGTGAATAGTAGGACAAACAGAAGAACGAGGGAAGTTGAGTAAATTTTCATGGTTAAGTGATGGCTTCTTGTTCTAGAGAAGAAAAGGGAAAACAAGATGTGCAAAATAGAGCTTGAATACTTGGTTAATGATTGAGTTAGGCTAAATTTATACACAATTCAAAAACATATAAGAAAGATGGAAATTTCAATTAGGAGAAGGTAGAATTTCTTTGTTGAGTCAAATGATATATGATTGACTTCCTTATTTGAAAAATAGTGATGGAAGGTGCAATTAAGAGAAAAATCTCTTCATTGAGTATTTACCATATATAGTAGATATGTGAAATCAATACTCTTTAACTTTGTTCTCCATAGCCACTAACTAGACAATTGACTTTTCCGATATATTTCGTGAGGCGATATTTATACATAGTTCATATACATTTAATTAAAAGAAAGATGGAATGTTTAGATAGGCCACCAATAGATTGTCACCTTTTGTTATAGATTTGCTTCCTTTGTTGTTAGGAGGGTGGGTCCGGTTCGGTTCTCGATTCTAAGGAGGGAGATTCCGATTCCTCGTTTCACTAAGAGGTTGATATTTAATTTTGTTTCTTGTTAAGACTTGCGTTAGGGAATGTAGATATATGCTTCAATGGGGCATGTAGAACATTTTCCAAAGTTTGTTTAGACCTTTAGTTTATTGTTGTTTTGGAGTACCCACCATTTCCATGCTTATTGCTTTGCTTAACCTGTCCTGTTTGGGTATTCATTATCATGTATTTGTGCCTTGTTTTGTTCTTTAGTGAGGTTTGATTGTTTCCATCATTTACTCTTTCAAGAAACATTTTAAGCGTGATGGTTACATTGTTAGAACAATGGTGATAATGGATGTGTCGCGGCGCGCTTTTTTTTGGATTTTCGGGGTTTGCACGCTAAGAAGGTATTTCTATGCAAGGGTCTCTTCTAGACCATACCTCACGTGACAACGGATGGTAATTTCCTATTTGATCTAAATTTTCGATTTTGGTGTCGCTACTAGTCATTATTGGTAAGTTGACTAGAAACCTAATCGGGGTATGAGAGAAATACCATGATTCTACGAACTAGAGATTCTAAGTACAGGGACTTGGTTACGCTAGTGATCCTGAATCGAGATCCCTAGTGCCCTGTAAGAGTCCGGATTTTGGCCCATTTTTGGGAATTATAAAACGAGTATTTCGTCAGTGCGCTTATAATAAAATTTTGCCCGGGAACTGATCACTCTCGGGTTCTTATTTTTAAAATTAGAAATTTTGTTAGAATCGCACTTGATCGAATTTGGCCGTTATTTATATCCTGAACTTGGCAGTCAATTTCTGGGAGTTTCGGGACGAAATAAATTGGACGGTGTTGAAATTATTGTGGCCAGTATCAAGATTGATAGGGATAGTGGAAAAGTGGATTTTTGAACCGGGTACGAATTTGGACTGGTAGACCACCCTCGTAGTGTGACTGTAATTATTTTATTTCAGTCAATTGCCTTAGAATATTATTCGGGATTTTTCGGGAATTGTTAGGCCTTTTTCCGAACTTAAATCGGCACCGATAAGCCGATTTTTAGTTTAGACCGTGTCCATTGGTTCGCGCTTAGAGTTAAAAAAATTTGAATTCTTTCTCTCTTTCTCTCTCATCTCTCTCTCCTCCCTCCCCGAAAAACCCCCCCTCCTTTTTTCTCTCTCTCTCTCTCTCTCTCTCTCTCTCTCTCTCTCTCTCTCTCGGGACCATGCGCCCTCCCCCGTCCCCTTTCTCCCTTTCTGCATGCCCACCTGCCCCCTGCTGACCTGACCGGACCTGTCTCTCTCCCTTCTCTCTTCTCTCTCCTCTCTCCTCCCTTCTTCCTCTTCTCCTTCGTTTTTCTTCTTCTTCTTGGATTCTGCTTTCTGCTTCGCTTGAGTCACGCCCGACCGGAGCTCGTCGCCGCCCGAGCCGCCGCGTCGCCGTGCCGCCGTCGCACCGACCACCAGCCACCGCCCCGACTGACCCCCTTCCTCTCCCTTTTCTTCTCCGGCTCGCACGGCCTCTGGTTACGCCGAAGCTAAGGCCGACCAAATCTGTCGCTCACCGCCCGGCCAGCAATCGTCGCCCGAGCTCGCCGTCGCGCCGTGCCGGCCCGCCGTCACCGCCAGCGAGCTCCGCCGCCGTCGCCACCAGCCAGCAACTCCCCTTCCCTCTCTTTCTTCTCCTCCCCGAAGCCACCCTTGTTCTGGGCTTCCGTTCGCCGCGAGCCGCCTCGCCCCATTGCCCCGTTGCTACGCGCCGCCGCCCCAGCAGTCGCCCTCCGCCACAACTGCCGGTTCGCCCTCCTCTCTCCCTCCGTTCTCTCTCGGTCCCACTTGAGTCCGGTTAGCCGCCCTTCACCGTCGCCCGTCAGCTCACCGTCGCCGCCGGCCGGCCACCGTCGCCGGTTTGTCCGCTCACCCCGCTGCCCGCCGGTCGACTGTCCAGCCTCGCCGCCGCGTCGCTGCCGCCCCCGAGCCCGCCTCGTCGCTGCCGTTCCCGCTCTCGTTCAGTCCGGCCGGTTACTGTTCACGTCGGTCACTGTTCCGGCGAGCACTGTTCCGGCGACACTGTTCACCCGAGCCCGATTCGGTTCGTCCTGCCTGTTTTAAGCGTAGGACACCCGGTGAGTACAACCCTAAACCCTAATTAGGATAATTTACATTTCTAGATCGGTTTAGGGGTTAATTAGGGTTATTTAGGGGTTAATTTAGGGGTTAAATTGTGGAATTGATTAGGGACTTTGATTGTGGTCGATTTGGTGGATTATTCTGATTAATTAATGGAGGATTAGTGGCCCGAATGGCGTGATAAGTGGGCTGGACAATTTGGATTAAATCGACCCGAGTTCGGGAACGTTCGGGTTTAATATGTGGATTATAGTGCGCGTGGTATTTGGTCTAGTGGTGGCGGATTTGAATGATAATTTTGGAGAATCTAATGGAATATTTTGAGGATATTTATGGGCCCGAATTAATTGTTTGGAGGCTGACCATATCGCGATTCGATCGGAAAAGACGCGATCAATTCGAGGTTTAATCGTGTAATTACCTGGAGTGTTTAGGTTGGCAGACTAAGTGGTTGATTTGTACTTGGTTGTGCTCAATTATGTGAATTTGTGCATGGATAGTGTGCTGGTTTGATGCTATGGCTGTTTTAAATTGATTGTCTGATTTGGGCATGTTGGGTTATGAACTTGAATATGCGCGGCACAAATTGAGTGTGTTATCTCGTAATTCGCGCATGTGGATGCCCAAGTGTGAACTTTATGGCCATGGGTGCACATCTCAAGCATTGGCACGGCATTTGCATTTATAAGTGTGCCCGAGTGACATGTGCATTGTGATCACCTAAATTGCCCTGATGCGTCTAACGCGGGGTTCAGATAAAATTGAGGCTTGTGAATGTGTGATCACAATAAACCCTGATGCGTGTTACGCGGGGTAGTGAACCCGTCCTGAGGCGTGTTACGCGGGACGATGCCCGGTTTACCGGAAGATGGCCAACCTGATGCGTTTTACGCGGGTAATGTGTCATGAGCCTGATGCGTGTTACGCGGGCCAGAGATCGATCTCGAAGTGATAGACCTGATGCGTTTTACGCGGGTCGGACCTGATGCGTTTAACGCGGGTCGGAGAAGAAATTGAGAAATGGCTGAGTGCTAGTGTGCAAGTGTGCGATATTGCATTGATGAGGCATGAGCATGAGTGCGAGCACTAGCATATGCATAACATGCGTTGTGACATAGAAATGCACGTGTATGTGCTGTGAATATATTCTGTCGCGTGGCTGCTTTTGTTGATTTGACGCCTAACCTGCAGGGTCTAGTGGGATTAGATTTAGGCCCGAGGGCTTAAGTCAGTTTTGTGTGTATTATGTGCTGTTTAGTACTTGTCAGGAGGTGCATGTTAGCCTAGTTTAGGTTTAAGGAATTACTCGCTGAGATTTATTCTCACGGTTGTTGTAAAACCGACTTTTCAGATCCCCGACCTTGAGGACGACAGGCGTACTGATGCATTTTTGGGAAGAGCCCCAGCTAGTCGTAGTAACCTTGAATCATTTTTGATTTTTGGTATTTGGGCTGTATCTGGATATTGTAAATGAATTCCAGTCCTAGTACAAGTGTTGATTCCAGTGGTTACCCTTGGTTATGCGTTTATCTATGTACGGGTGGTTTCAATTGCTTCCGCATGTGCTTTAATTCTCTATGTTGGGTTTGGGTCGGCGACGCGTCCTGGGACATCGCACAAGAATTGACCTCTACGAGGGATGTGGCGCACCGAGAAGTGCGGGGCGTGACAATCCCCATTTGATTTGGTATCAGAGCAAGGTCAGCTCGATCCAATTAGGTCGAAGCCTGGAGTAATAAGGAGCGATGACCTTGGGTAGCCAGTAGGGTGACCTCGTGTGCTAAGTGTACCTCCTGACTGTTTGTGTCTTGATTGATTGACTGCGTTATTTGACCCGTGAAGTACAGGTGCGTCGGGACTCGAGGTTAGTACACGTGTTCTGTGACTGAAGTCTTGTGCTGTTTATGCTTAATCGCATGCTGAGTGGTTGATTGCTGTAGCGTTAAGCTCCCTGCCTAGGACCTTAGACCGGTTTAGCTTGGGTTAGGCCTCTAATCCCGATGTGGGAATTATAGCAGGAGAATGGACATGCAAGTTGGAGAGACGAGTAACCCAGGACGAGGTAGAGGTCGAGGCCGTAGAAGAGGTAGAGGTCGAGGTCCTGATTTGGATCGTGTTGAACCACAAGTGAGAGTGGCCGAGGATCCGAGGGTTGATGGAATCCCAAGAGCCCTCGAGGAAGCTGGAATTCTGGGAGGTAGATTGGCTTAGGAGAGAGATGCCACTATCGCTGCTGCTGTTGAGGCCGCCATCGCTGCTGCTAATGGGGCCAATGGGAATAACGGAAATAACGGGAACAATGGAAACAATGGAAATCAGGGAAATGTGGAGAATCCAATCCCGGGACCGATGAATGTGATTAGGCCAATGTCGAAGCTGGTAGAGCAGTTCCTGAAGTTGAAGCCGCCGAAGTTCAACGGCCAAGGTGATCCTGAGGATGCACCCCGTTGGATCGAGCAACTGGAGAAGGCCTTCGAAGTGTTGGGGTGCACCGAGACTGAAAAGGTGACATTGGCGGTATATCAGCTACAGGACAACGCCAATGATTGGTGGAGGGCCACCAAAGGACGGGTATTTCCCGAAGGAACCGCCCAGACTTGAGTCGTATTTTCTGAGAGATTCCTAGGGAAGTTCTTTTCTGAGAGCGCCAGAGAAAGGAAGCTGGCAGAATTTATGAGACTCCATCAAGGATCAATGACCGTAGATCAGTACGAGGCGGAGTTCGCTAGGTTGTCAAGGTTCGCGCAGAGGATGGTAGAACACCCGGAGGATAAGGCGCGAAGATTTAGAGATGGACTGAAGGCGGACATTCGTGGACAGCTGATACCGGTGAATCTGAAAACCTATGAAGATCTGTATGAGAGAGCTCAAGCTATTGAGCGGGAACAAGTGGATAGGGCAGCCGCCTCTGAATCGCGGTTTGCCCCGACTAGGGACAACCGCCGTTTTGGGAAGAAACCGATGGCGGGAAACAGGCGATTTGTCCCACCGATCAAGAAGAACATCGGGAAGCCGAACTTTCAGCAGAACAGATTTGGGGCTTGCTTCAAGTGTGGAAGTATGGATCATCAGATCAGGAATTGCCCCAACCACGCCCCATGGGAAGCCCGATGCAACAACAGCCTCGAATTGGGAACCAGTCGGGGAGTGCCCCGCCGGCTATTATGAGTAGACCGCCGGCGCAAGGACGTGTGTATGCAATAGCGCGAAGGGAAGTGGAAAATGCGCCAGGGGTGGTCACATGTATGGTTTCTCTGTGCCATCATATAGCGTATGCATTATTCGACCCGGGAGCATCACATTCGTTTATATCTACTCAGTTTGTTGAATTGACTGGATTAAAGCCTGTTATGTTAGAAGTGCAATTGTGTGTAACTACGCCATTGAAGGATAAGATATGCATATCGCTAGGATGCCCGAATTGTGAGATAGTGATTGGTGGTGTAGAGAGCAGGATAGACTTAGCTGTGTTACCGATGTATGATTTTGATTTGATTGTGGGCATGGACTGGTTAGTTAAGCAGAATGCCGTAATGGACTGTAGTACCAGGGTGATCCAGTTTAGCCCGGCTGGACATCCTAGATTTGAATTGGTAGGGAGTCGAGGAGGAACCTCGATCCCTTGGGTTTCGTCGGTGGAAGCAACTAAATTGTTGGACGAGGGCTGTCAAGGTTATTTAGCCAGCGTGATTGATCCGTCAGCAGGTGAAGTGCGGCTTGAGGATATACCAGTGGTGTGCAATTTTCCCGATGTCTTTTCTCAGGAATTGCCGGGATTGCCACCAGAAAGGGAAGTAGAATTCGTTATCGAGTTGGCCCCTAGGACTGAGCCAATCTCGAAGCCGCCCTACAGGATGTCATTGTCGGAATTGAAGGAATTGAAGGTCCAGATGCAGGAACTACTGGACAAAGGTTTTATCCGACCGAGTGCGTCTCCATGGGGAGCGCCGGTATTATTCGTCAGAAAGAAGGATGGATCGCTAAGGTTGTGTATCGACTACCGGCAGTTAAATCAAGTGACGGTCAAGAATAAGTATCCTCTCCCAAGGATTGACGACCTGTTCGACCAGTTACAAGGAGCGTCGGTGTTTTCTAAGATTGACTTGAGGACAAGGTATCACCAGTTAAGGATCCAAAAGGAGGATATTCCAAAGACAGCATTCAGGACTAGATATGGGCACTATGAGTTCACAGTGATGCCATTCGGACTGACTAATGCCCCTGTTGCTTTCATGGACTTAATGAACCGGGTATTCAAGAAATTCTTAGACCAGTTCGTCATTGTTTTCATAGACGACATTTTAGTGTATTCGAAGAGTTCCGAGGAACACGAGGTGCACTTGGAAAAGGTTCTGACGTTAAGGGAGCATGCACTGTATGCTAAGTTTAGCAAGTGCGAGTTTTGGTTGAACCGAGTAGCATTTCTTGGGCATATAATATCCGGTGAAGGAATCTCCGTGGACCCGGCAAAGATTGAAGCAGTAATGGACTGGCCGAGACCTACGACAGTTACTGAGGTTCGAAGCTTTCTAGGACTAGCAGGTTATTATCGGAGGTTTGTGGAAAGATTCTCAGCAATAGCCACACCGTTGACGAAGTTGCTGAAGAAGGAAGCCAAGTTTGAATGGACTGAAAAGTGCGAAGAGAGTTTTCAAGAGCTGAAGCAGAGATTGACGACAGCGCCAGTTTTGACGATTCCATTAGGACCGGGCGGGTATGAGATTTATAGCGATGCTTCGCTTAGAGGATTGGGATGCGTGCTAATGCAACGTGGAAGAGTGGTTGCTTATGCATCGCGGCAGCTAAGACCTCATGAAATGAACTACTCGACCCACGATTTGGAATTGGCAGCGATTATTTTCGCACTTAAAATTTGGAGGCATTACTTGTGTGGAGAAAGATTCCAAATCTACACGGACCATCAGAGTCTCAAGTACCTGTTTTCGCAGAAAGAACTGAATATGATGCAGAGGCGTTGGATGGAATTGTTGAAAGACTATGACTGCGACATCTTGTACCACCCCGGAAAGGCCAACCGGGTAGCGGATGCCTTGAGCAGGAAATCGAGCATCGCGCAATTGCTGGTTAAAGAGTGGACTTTATTAGAGAGAGCACGGGACTCAGAATTTAAGTTTGAGGTAGGACACCTCTCCGGTTTGATGGCGACATTGAGGATTGAGCCGGAAGTGCAAGCCAAGATTAAGGCGTTGCAGTCTACGGACCTTGAGATTCAAAAAATTTTGAGTATGGATGACACTAAGAGGAAGCCGGACTTTCAGGTGTCCGAGGATGGAATTCTCAGGTTTCGAGGACGATTGTGCGTGCCTGATGATTTGGGGCTCAAGGAAGAGATTTTGTCAGAAGCTCACAGGAGCAATTACAGTATCCACCCGGGCAGCACTAAGATGTACCAGAATCTCCGACAGCACTATTAGTGGAATGGAATGAAAGTGGACGTGGCCAAGCATGTGGCCAAGTGTTTGACGTGCCAACAGGTGAAGGCACAGCATTGCAAGCCTGGTGGGATGTTACAACCGTTGGAAATCTCGGAATGGAAATGGGAACACATTACAATGGACTTTGTAACAGGACTGCCAAGGAGCCAGAGGGGACACGACTCCATTTGGGTGATAGTAGACTGACTGACCAAGTCAGCGCACTTCCTGACAGTGCGAAAGGATTTCGAGCTAGAAAGGTTGATAGAATTATACGTACGACAGATAGTTCGTCTTCATGGAGTGCCAGTATCAATCACATCGGACTGTGATCCCAGATTTATTGCGAACTTTTGGAAAAGTCTACAATCAGCCATGGGAACTAAGCTGCAATTCAGTACGGCCTATCATCCTCAGATGGATGGCCAGTCTGAAAGGACCATTCAGACTTTGGAGGATATGCTGAGAGCGTGTGTACTAGATTTTCAGGGCAAGTGGGAAGAACAGTTGCACTTAGTGGAATTTGCCTACAACAATAGTTTTCAGCAGAGTATCAGAATGGCGCCATTTGAAGCATTATATGGCAGGGCTTGCAGAACGCCTTTGTGTTGGGATGAGGTAGGAGAAAGAAGTATAACGGGTCCAGAGCTGGTTCAACAATCGGTAGAAACGGTAAAAATTATCCGGGAAAGGTTGAGGACAGCCCAGAGTCGTCAGAAAAGTTACGCGGATCGAAGGCGTAGACCATTGGAGTTTCAAGTTGGCGACCATGTGTTTCTCAAGATCTCGCCAATGAGAGGGCTGTCTCGGTTTGGCAAGAAAGGAAAGCTGAGTCCAAGGTACATAGGCCCGTTTGAGATTTTGGAAAGGATTGGAACGTTGGCCTATCGCCTAGCCTTGCCGCCGAATTTGTCACAAGTTCATAACGTCTTCCACGTGTCAATGTTGAGGAAGTACGAACCGGATCCGACCCACGTGCTGAATTATGAAGTAATAGACGTGGACGACAGAGTATCATACGTGGAAAAGCCGGTGCGAATCGAGGACAGGAAGGAGCAAGTGTTGAGAAACAAGACGATCTCGTTGGTCAAAGTCATTTGGGAACATCACGGGACGGAAGGTGCCACGTGGGAAAGTGAAGAAGTGATGCGACACCAATACCCCCATTTGTTTGAGTAGTCGGGTTGGATTGTAAATTTCGAGGACGAAATTTTTGTAAGGGGGGAAGAATTGTAACAGTCCGGATTTTGGCCCATTTTTGGGAATTATAAAACGAGTATTTCGTCAGTGCGCTTATAATAAAATTTCGCCCGGGAACTGATCACTCTCGGGTTCTTATTTTTAAAATTAGAAATTTTGCTAGAATCGCACTCGATCGAATTTGGCCGTTATTTATACCCTGAACTTGGCAGTCAATTTCTGGGAGTTTCGGGACGAAATAAATTGGACGGTGTCGAAATTATTGTGGCCAGTATCGAGATTGACAGGGATAGTGGAAAAGTGGATTTTTGAACCAGGTACGAATTTGGACTAGTAGACCACCCTCGTAGTATGACTGGAATTATTTTATTTCAGTCAATTACCTTAGAATATTATTCGGGATTTTTTGGGAATTGTTAGGCCTTTTTTCGAATTTAAATCGGCACCGATAAGCCGATTTTTAGTTTAGACCGTGTCCATTGGTTCGCGCTTAGAGTTAAAAAAATTTGAATTCTTTCTCTCTTTCTCTCTCATCTCTCTCTCCTCCCTCCCCTCCCTCCCCGATAAACCCCCATCCTTTTCTCTCTCTCTCTCTCTCTCTCTCGGGACCATGCGCCCTCCCCCGTCCCCTTTCTCCCTTTCTGCATGCCCACCTGCCCCCTGCTGACCTGACCGGACCTGTCTCTCTCCCTTCTCTCTTCTCTCTCCTCTCTCCTCCCTTCTTCCTCTTCTCCTTCATTTTTCTTCTTCTTCTTGGATTCTGGTTTCTACTTCGCTTGAGTCACGCCCAACCGGAGCTCGTCGCCGCCCGAGCCGCCGCGTCGCCGTGCCGTCGCACCGCCGTCGCACCGACCACCAGCCACCGCCCCGACTGACCCCCTTCCTCTCCCTTTTCTTCTCCGGCTCGCACGGCCTCTGGTCACGCCGAAGCTAAGGCCGACCAAATCTGTCGCTCACCGCCCGGCCAGCAATCGTCGCCTGAGCTCGCCGTCGCGCCGTGCCGGCCCGCCGTCGCCGCCAGCGAGCTCCGCCGCCGTCGCCACCAGCCAGCAACTCCCCTTCCCTCTCTTTCTTCTCCTCCCCGAAGCCACCCTTGTTCTAGGCTTCCGTTCGCCGCGAGCCGCCTCGCCCCATTGCCCCATTGCTGCGCGCCGCCGCCCCAGCAGTCGCCCTCCGCCACAACTGCCGGTTCGCCCTCTTCTCTCCCTCCGTTCTCTCTCGGTCCCACTCGAGTCCGGTTAGCCGCCCTTCACCGTCGCCCGTCAGCTCACCGTTGCCGCCGGCCAGCCACCGTCGCCAGCTTGTCCGCTCACCCCGCTGCCCGCCGGTCGACTATCCAGCCTCGCCGCCGCGTCGCTGCCGCCCTCGAGCCTGCCTAGTCGCTGCCGTTCCCGCTCTCGTTCAGTCCGGCCGGTTACTGTTCACGTCGGTCACTGTTCCGGCGACACTGTTCACCCGAGCCCGATTCGGTTCGTGTGGCCCGTTTTAATCGTAGGACACCCGGTGAGTACAACCCTAAACCCTAATTAAGATAATTTACATTTCTAGACCGGTTTAGGGGTTAATTAGGGTTATTTAGGGGTTAATTTAGGGGTTAAATTGTGGAATTGATTAGGGACTTTGATTGTGGTCGATTTGGTGGATTATTCTGATTAATTAATGGAGGATTAGTGGCCCGAATGGCGTGATAAGTGGGCTGGACAATTTGGATTAAATCGACCCGAGTTCGGGAACGTTCGGGTTTAATATGTGGATTATAGTGCGCGTGGTATTTGGTCTAGTGGTGGCGGATTTGAATGATAATTTTGGAGAATCTAATGGAATATTTTGAGGATATTTATGGGCCCGAATTAATTGTTTGGAGGCTGACCATATCGCGATTCGATCGGAAAAGATGCGATCAATTCGAGGTTTAATCGTGTAATTACCTGGAGTGTTTAGGTTGGCAGATTAAGTGGTTGATTTGTACTTGGTTGTGCTCAATTATGTGAATTTGTGCATGGATAGTGTGCTGGTTTGATGCTATGGCTGTTTTAAATTGATTGTCTGATTTGGGCATGTTGGGTTATGAACTTGAATATGCGCGGCACAAATTGAGTGTGTTATCTCGTAATTCGCGCATGTGGATGCCCAAGTGTGAACTTTATGGCCATGGGTGCACATCTCAAGCATTGGCACGGCATTTGCATTTATAAGTGTGCCCGAATGACATGTGCATTGTGATCACCTAAATTGCCCTGATGCATCTAACGCGGGGTTCAGATAAAATTGAGGCTTGTGAATGTGTGATCACAATAAACCCTGATGCGTGTTACGCGGGGTAGTGAACCCGTCCTGAGGCGTGTTACGAGGGACGATGCCCGGTTTACCGGAAGATGGCCAACCTGATGCGTTTTACGCGGGTAATGTGTCATGAGCCTGATGCGTGTTACGCGGGCCAGAGATCGATCTCGAAGTGATAGACCTGATGCGTTTTACGCGGGTCGGACCTGATGCGTTTAACGCGGGTCGGAGAAGAAATTGAGAAATGGCTGAGTGCTAGTGTGCAAGTGTGCGATATTGCATTGATGAGGCATGAGCATGAGTACGAGTACGAGCACTAGCATATGCATAACATGCGTTGTGACATAGAAATGCACGTGTATGTGCTGTGAATATATTCTGTCGCGTGGCTGCTTTTGTTGATTTGACGCCTAACCTGCAGGGTCTAGTGGGATTAGATTTAGGCTCGAGGGCCTAAGTCAGTTTTGTGTGTATTATGTGCTGTTTAGTACTTGTCAGGAGGTGCATGTTAGCCTAGTTTAGGTTTAAGGAATTACTCGCTGAGATTTATTCTCACGGTTGTTGTAAAATCGACTTTTCAGATCCCCGACCTTGAGGACGACAGGCGTACTAATGCATTTTTGGGAAGAGCCCCAGCTAGTCGTAGTAGCCTTGAATCATTTTTGATTTTTGGTATTTGGGCTGTATCTGGATATTGTAAATGAATTCCAGTCCTAGTACAAGTATTGATTCCAGTGGTTACCCTTGGTTATGCGTTTGTCTATGTACGGGTGGTTTTAATTGCTTCCGCATGTGCTTTAATTCTCTGTGTTGGGTTTGGGTTGGCGACGCGTCCTGGGACGTCGCACAAGAATCGACCTCTGCGAGGGATGTGGCGTACCGAGAAGTGCGGGGCGTGACATGCCCTTTCAGTATCTAATAACGATACGGTATCTAATGTGCCACACAAGTTTCCGAGGCCTATCCATTCTAATTACGGAGAAAATCAATCAAGAATTAAACGCGCAATCAAGGTCCATCAAATCAATCAATGCTAATTTGTCTCTAAAAATGAAAATTAATCAAAATATCCATACTCTAATGAAGCCCTAAAGGCTTGTTCACTAACAAAAAAGGCCCGCGAGAGTGTGTGTGCAGAATATAGAAAGTAAACCCCTAATTTAGTAATGTAAAGCCTATTGAACATTCTAATAACGGGTTCGGGCTTGTGTGGAAATTTCTCTGAGTGAGAGTTAGATTCCAGATTTTTTAGGTTGATTTCACGCATCCACGCTCTCGCACGGGTTCGTGTATTTGTTTTGTATCGTGTGGTTCATTTGTCGAAAAGGGCTTTTGCATCTCAATGTCATGTGGGAAAAAACCGACAAGAAAAAGGCTAAATTACAAGGAGAAAAGGAAAAGGGTTTGGTACCAATGGTTAGGAAAACAACGAAAAGGAGGAGGAGCGCAGAGCTTGAGTTCCGACCCATGTCTTCGCACTTCTAATCACCAACTACGGAGGACGAGGATAGATTCAAAGGGTGTAGTTGAAATTCACTCGAATGGAATTTTCGTAGGTTTTGGTGTGTCTTATTTATAGATGTGAATGTGTAGGGTCAAGAGGGAAGTTTGTTATAAGATTTAATGCATGGTACTGCAAATCGAGCAATGAATTTATTGAGTTTCCGTAAAAAAAGCAAAGAACAAAATCCCGCATTTATTAGAACAATTACTTAGGGGGAATAATGATACAAATTGTCATCAATTTTGGTTCAAATGCAATATAGCCCATGAACTTTAACTATATTCAATGTGGTCCCTAAACTTTATCCTATTGTATAATGTGATCTCTGAATTTTTAATTTGTTTAATGTGATTCCTAAACTTTTAGTATATGTTCAAGTTAGTCTATGAAATATATAAAAATATTCAATATTGTCCTTTCATTAATTCAAATTCAGGGACAACATTAAACATTTTTATATAATTCAGGAGCCTTCCATTAATTCAAGTTGAAGAACAATGTTGACCATTTTCATATAATTTGCCGACCACAAGCTTTAGCCGGCCACTGGCCATGGCCAGGCAAGCTTCCCTCGCCTAGGCGAAGGTCACCGTCGCCTACCATATGCCAGCCCGGCCAGGCGAGGGGAGCCCTCAACCAGGCAAAGTACAACGAGGGTCGACCTTGCCCAAACTAGATCTAGCGAGGCTCGCCCTTGCCGGGGCTCGCCCTCGCCGTTGCCGGGGCTCGCCCTCGCCGTTGCCGGGGCTCGCCCTCGCCGTTGCCGGGGCTCGCCCTCGCCTGAGGTAGGTGATGCGATCCTTGCCCAGGTGAGACCAACCTGCTTGGCCATGGCCGATGGTTAGCCATCACCTATGGCTGATGGAAAAGAAAGAAGAAAGAAAAAAAGAAAAAAGGGAAAAAATCGATAAAATATTAAAATATCATTAAAATTTATCTACATTAGCGCCGGCAGTGCCATGTAGGCTGGCCAGAGTCCACGTTGGTAATATCCAGCCAAACTTAATCAAAAGGACTGAATTAGCATGAAGCCAAAAGGTTATAACTAAATAAACATTAATGTAATAAGTTTATGACTTTTTTGACACGTTTCCCCTATTGATAGGTGATGTAAATTGCTAATTATCTATCCTGTACTTATTCTAATGAATCATTCGTTATGGTTTGGAATAGTTGTTTGAGTGGATCCATTCTTTTCCTTTAAATGACTTCCAGTGTTTATTTTTACCAATACGCACTTTGACTCCAAATTTGACATATTAAAGGACTAACTAGAGTTATTCGTTATTTACTTAGATAATTCGATTACCCTATACAGTTTTCTGCAAAATACATTTCATACTTAGATCCTTGTTAAATACCACAAGCCCTCATAATCATCATCTCGTTATGTGTGTTATGTCCTATAGGCTATAGACAGAGAGTTAGCCATAACCATCATTGATAACATGTCTTAAGTGGTACATTCGTAGAATTAGCCATTATGGGTCTATGCTATATATGAAGAATTATGTATATTGATATCAATGTTGACATCTGGTGGAATCTACATGGACCAACCATTTTATGGTCCAAAATCCTTTTAATACATATAAACCATTAACCTAATAATTTTAGTTGTGTAAAGTATTGATTTCACATGTTACTATTTCAAAATCAATTATCTTAACGATGGTCATTAGATAGCTCTCTTTTTGTATATATGCTATGGAGAAATATTTGGCTGATTTTAATTGTGAATGTAGAGAATGTTGTGAATGTTTTAAAATCCACAGAGGATTACATGATGTACTATATCTTTTTCAGGTCATATACTCGGCATTGATCAAAACACTGTTCAAAATTGTTAACATTAAAAAAAGTGAAATATAGGCCCTAACAAAATATGCAATAATAAAATATACTTAGCAATTACATGAAAAAAAATCTACAATAACCTAATTTGGGAGGGGGTAAGATACAAGAATTTGATTGGAAATACATTAATATTAGATGAAGAAGCAGTACCAACATAAATTTAACTTGATAATAAAACAAAAATCTGCAATAACCTATTTCGGACGGGGTGAGAATAAAATTTCTATTGGGAATATCATAAAACTAAAATACAGGCACTAATAAAATATGCTGAGTACCAAATGCTTATAATAGAATGCAATGCCCCTGCTAGCTCTTGGTCCTATAGTTGATATAAATCTAGATGTTTATTTCTAAGACAAAAAGTCCATCTCAGGTAGGTAAATCCAAGTCCACATGGAAAATTATCCAAAACGTCCTAAACATATTATACGTCGGCCAATTCAGTTCTAAACCTTTCGATGGTGCCGATTTAATCCAAAACCTATACCCTAAACTTTAGTCTTAAACCTTCTGACGATTTGCCAATTAGTACTAAAATTTTTTAAGAATCACCAATGTAGTCCTTTGGACTAATTTTGACCAAAACCCTATGACGTAGAGGTCAAGTTAGTGTTGACCGTCCTCTAAGGCATATCTGGTGCTGACACGAACCTTTTTTATATTTTTTTAAATTTTTCTTTGAATTTGTTACTAATTTTTTATTGATTTTTATTACTATTTTCCTTTTTTATTTTCTCTTCACAAGGGCCTATCACGTCCCGAACTCTCACGGACAGCGACATCCCGTCCATGGTCGATCATTAAATACGACGTCCCAGGCATGTCGCCGACCCAACCCAAACATCAGAGATTAAAACGCGCGGAAACAAAATGAAATAACCCAGACATATAATAATGAAGAAGGGGTAGCAAAAGCACAATCGAAACTTATTGTTCATACACTTGATAGATACATACAATGTTCACAAAAGTCAACTGCCAACTAGGCCAAAAACGACAAACCACATTCAACAAAAAGATCGTGGTTCGTCAACTTAGCTCCTCTACAAAATGGGTCATTCAAAATACAGGGTCCTCGACCCGTCTTCGATCCCCGAGATTATCCGTGCAGGGTCTCCAAACAACTACGGTCGCGGACCTGAAATGGTTTGGTTAACAACCATGAGAATACATCTCAGTAAGCAAACAACCTAAACCCCACATAGGCCAATGCGTACCCAGACGAGCATGAACGTGCAATCTAACTATCCACATAACAATTTCCACATGAGTACTTACCTTGCCTCAAATCACACGCTAACACTGCACATTAGTCAAATCACTATATTGAAATAACATTTCATGTACATATCACAATCACTCGAACACCATACACACGTACGATTACCCAATTCAATTAATTTTAAAACACATGCGCATCTATTCAACTTTCTCATGACCCGGGTCAACACCCCGCAGGTCCTTTCTCGCCACCCGCGTCAACACGCTCCAGGCTGGCAGCCCTCCGATCAATCCGGGCTTTGTCCCGCGTCAACACGTTCCAGGACTTTTCTCACGACCTGGGTCAACACCCTACAGGTCCTTTCTTACAACCCGGGTCAACACCCTACAGGTTGGCAGCCCTCCGATCAATCCGGGCTTGTCAAGCACACACGCCACATAATTCAATCAATTTCATGCCATTCACATATTCAACATCATACAACCAAGCTCAAACGCCATTGAATCAATTCAACCCATACAAACTGTAAATTGATTACACTTTCAATAATTCAAGCCATAATTCGCCAAGCTTGTCCGGCCCCACCTAGGCCAACAATTCCAACTCACAACCCAGTACATTTAACTTGAAAAACGAGCTCTAACTCGAGCGCAAGAGCGACAACGATTCAACCGTGACATAGCCAACATAACATCATATTTTAGATCACAACCCAAGTCACAACTCATCAATATTAGCCCAAGCAAGCCAACACAAACAATCGCCAATCGGACATTAAATCAAACACAATCAAATACCCCTGTTAACATGAGTTCTAGCACAAATACTCTTTCAAGAGTAACCATAAACTCAGCCTTGAATCGCCCCAAATCAGCCCTATTTCAGCCCATAAAACGTCACCGATTAGATCGCCATTCTAGCACATATAGGCTAGACAAAATTCCTCACGAACCAGCCAACATACAGCAGCAAATGGGCACACGAATAACCACAAAATCAGTAACATACGAGCACAAGATCAGCTACCAAAATCGACCGGCATCAACCCCTAATTGGCCTCAAATTCAACCATAAAAATCAGCAAGAAACCACCTCGATTCAACCCATACTCCGGTCCATTCGTTTACCTCGAACCAGCCCACAATTCAGCCACCAAGTCGCACTAAACGGCCATTAAATCAGCCATATTTTTAACCACAAATCAGCCCATTAACAGTCACCAAATAGCCACAAATTCGACCACAATTCAGCCACATCGACAGCCACCAATTAGCCACAAATTCAACCACCAAACAGTCACCAAACAGCCACCAAGACAGCCACCAAACAGCCACCAATTCAACCACAAATCAGCCACATCGACAGCCACCAAACAGCCCCTAATCCACTCTAATCAGCCCCTACACTCGTCTAACGATACTCAATGTCCTAGACAAGGTTTAGAGTGTCGCTTACCCCGACTTGAGCGAGAGAACAGGGCTGGGCAGCGAGGGAAAGTCGCCGGGGCAGCAGCGACGGCGGCGATCGGCAAGGCTTTTGGCACCCGGTTGGGCGACAAGGAACTCCGGCTGAGGCAACAGCAGCAAGGGAGAGCCGGGGCCTCACCGGGACGGCAGCAGCTCTGGCGTCAAGCGGCGGCCCACGGCGGCGACGGGAACAGGCCGAGGAGAGCAGAACAGAGGACGGGGAGGAGAGGTGCTGGGTTGGCCGGAATAGGGGAGGGGCGGTGTCGGGTGGTCGGCCAGGCGGTGGGGTGGCGATCGGTGACTGAGGCGGCAACAGTTGGCCGGGCGGCTCACGGCGGCGAGCAGTGTCGACGCGGCCAGATCTGGCCCGAGTCGAAAGGAGAGAGAGAAGGTAAGGGAGTAACGGGGACGGTCGTCTCGGGACGATCGACAGCACGGACGGTGGCCCGGGGTCGACAGGAACACCGGCTAGACGGGCGATGAGGCGCGCGGCGGCGGATGGCAGTTGGTGGAAGACATGCGCGCGAAAGGGGTCGGGGAGCGAGATCTGGAATAGAAGGGAACTAGCCGGTCGAGGCTGTGGCTGGTGGACGGCGGCGCGCCGGTCGAGCTAGATGGTGACGTGCGGCGGCCAGGCGAGCTCGGGCGATCGGCGTCGGACGTAAGGAGAAGAAGCAGAAGCAGGAACAGAAACACTTGCAGGAAGAAGAGAAGACCCCCACGAAAGAGAAGAAGAAGAGAGGAAGAAAATAAAAGAAAATAAAGGAAAAAGAAAGAAAGAAAAGAGAGAGAGAGAGAGAATGGATAGGTCTGACAAGGGGGGTGCACGTGCGAAGGAGAGGGAAGTGACCAGAGAGAGAAAGAGAGAGAGAAAGAAAGAGAGGGAGAAAGATTTCCGAAAAGAATTAAATAAACATTCTAATATTAAACGCAAACCGAGGGTCCAAATTCAAAATCAAAAATTGCCCCTCGATCTTAAAAGAGCCTCGCACACAAAAACAGACAAAGGCCAAATTAATTTAAACTGAACTATAACGAGGGAGGTCTACTAGTCCCAAATCGCACCAGGTCAAAAACTCCCCTTTTTCCATTTCTCCTGACAATCTCGATACTGGCCACATTAATATTGACACCGTCCAATTTATTTCGTCCCGAAACTCCCGAAAATCGACTGCCAAGTTCGGGGTCTAAATAACGATCAAATTTGATCGAGTGCGATTCTAGCAAAATCTCTAATTTAAAATGATAACCGGGAGTGATCAGTTCCCGGGCAAGATTTGACTATAAGCACACTGACAAATCATGCATTTTATAAATCCCAAATTGGGTCAAAATCCGGAATGTCACAAGGCCGGCGGAGGTCGCCGACCCTCGTCCCATTGCCGTCGAAGGTCACCAATAGCCTCCCTGACTCTGTGAAGAAAAAAAAGAAAAGAAAATAAAAAGATCAACTAAAAATTGAGAATTTTTTTTAAAAGGTTCATATTAGCGCCAGTCATGTCATGTAGGATAACAGGAGCTGACTAGACTACCACATTAGTACTTTATGGAAAAAATTAGTTGGAAGAACTACATTGGTAATTCGTTAAAAATTTAGGACTAAATTGGCAAATTCTCAAAAAGCTTAGTACTAAATGAGCACAATTGAACTGTTTTATACTGAATTGGCCACCATATAATATGTTTAGGACTAAATTGGCATAATTGAAAGATTTAGGAGTGAAGTGGTCATCGTACAATAAGTTTAGAACTTTTTTGGATAATTTTCCCAAAGTCCACGAAGTACCTTACTTAATTCATGGACTTAGTAAGACATGAGCTAAAGCGTAGATTGATGACTAGGGACAATCCATAATATTTTCTTAATGGGGACGAATATGATCTATGATTGCATAGAAATTAGGTATTTTGCTTAAGAAATAAAAGCAGTATTTTCCCCTTAAAAAATACAATAAAAACTATTGCTTTGTTTATCTATATTGATTGCAGTTTGCGATAATTTATTAACTTTATAAATTTACAAGGGCAATTGGCCCTCGTCATGACTTATCCATACATAATTTGGAGAAATTTAATGGGGCAAAAGTAAATTCTAAGGTCAAAATGGTGTAGCATTACTAGACCTTTGAAAATTGAATAGTTTATCGCAACTCCAAAGAAGTGATTTGGGCCAAGAGCACCCAAATCCGTTCATTGGTATAGGAAATAGAGCTTATATTGTGCGCATAATTCCCACACAAGTCTGTCCCCCGAGTATTGAGCAACTTCGTGATTAATACAAGTACATAGCTTTTGGGTATGTATTTATCGTTGATTAATGATTATGATAAAGTAGTCAATCATTGATATATATATTTTTTTCAACCTCGATAATTCGCGGTAACATTCTCATACATATTAAAATGAATGGGTGATGAATAATCATGAGACGATTATAGTAAAAGATCATATGTTCTCTTGATGACTTCTTATGAATTTAATTTTCTACCAAACTCACATTTCTATGGATTCCTATTTTTTAAATGAACTCAAATCACTAGAAAATACAAAAAAAGTAAGTAGTCAAGGGATAACAAGGGTGCTTGAGAATTCCTTAATTCTTTTGAGAGTTTGTTAATGATTTTTTTCTACAAACAAGCTTTTCTTTATCTATATTTATTTATATCCTATATTTTATTATGGATAAATGGATAATGGGACAATGTTCTCTGGAGGATTTCCAGTGATTTTAATTTTCTTCCAAACTCACATTTAGAGGTTTGAGATAACAAATCAATAGAAAATGCAAGAAAATCAATTAGTTTGAGATAACAAGGGTGCTCGAGAATTTCTTAATTAGAGGTTTGCTTTCCTCATTCACACTATGTTTTTTTATATTCTCACTTTGATTTAACGTTACTGTTGATCTAACCTTATGGTAGTATTTAGAAAAGTGCTTTCTGAATACAAATGTAATTGATTAAGTGTGCATAATTAGTGATTAACATGGATACCCAAGAATTTGAACAAATTGACTGTTAGAGATATTTAGATATCTTTTAGAGATATTTAGGATATTTCCTATGATTTTTTTATCTATTTTGATTATGCATATATGAGTTGATTTCCTCATCTATTTTGATTATGCAATCAACTTAGATATACTCAGATATGCATAATCAAAGTTGATAAAGAATGTCACGCCCCGGTCCCCACCGAGCCCGCGACATCCCGTTCACGGTCGATCGTTTAAACGCGACGTCCCAGAACGCGTCGCCGACCCAAAAGAAATGCGCAAGCAGAAGCATGTAAAATAACCCCGGCAATAAAAACAAGACTAAGGAATAGACAACGAAATATAATAAACACCAAACATCTTAAATCCTTCAATATTACAAAAAGGCAGCCCGGCTTCCAAAATCAACCACAGTTTTCAAAAGGGGACGGTGGTTGACAGGCCTATCTTCTCTACAAAAGGGTACTAAAAAATATACAGGGCAATTGATCTGTCCTTCAATCCCTGTAGCACTCCGGCGGTCTCTCCGAATCCATCACGGTCGTGGATCTGAAAGTGGTTAAATAATATCCGTGAGACAGAGGCTCAATAAGCAACAACCTAAACCTAACCTAGGCTAATGCGTACCTAGATCAGTCTAACATGCGAACTACCAGACATAACAATCAATCTCACATAGAGGGCTTACCTCGCCTCGAACCACGTGCCAACCCTGCATATTAGTCCAAACATGATAATGCAAGTACAAATCACCGCCACGTCACAATCACTAGTACACACACATTTCCACTCGAAACCAGTCAATTCAAACAAACACCCAACCCATCCAACCAATCATCCACACGCACCACCAGTCAATTCAGTCACACTCAGCTAGTCGATTCGGTCACACTCAGCCAGTCAATCCAGTCACACTCAGCCAGTCAATCTAGTCACGCTCAGTCAGCCATTTCAATCACACTCAATTCACATGCGTGATCGAACATCTAACCCACGGCTCGCGCCACTGCGCCTCAAGTTCATTCTCACTGGCTCATAAGCCACACAATTCGATCAATTTCAATGGTCGCCGTCCGCACGTCCCAAGCCATATTATTCAATCAATTAATTCCAGTGGCCGCCGTCCGCACGTCCCAAGCCACGGTAATCATACAATTCCAACGACCGACGTAAATACGTCCCGGTCCAATCACACCTTTAACGGGCCACCGTCCGCACGTCTCAAGCCCGCATCCATTTGGCATACTAGCCAGTCAAGCCTTCACACGGACCGCCGTCAACACGTCCCAAGTCCGTAGCCCTCCGATCGATCCGGGCTTTATTCCTCTCAGACAGACACACGCCACTTATTTAAATCGGATTCACACGTCACTTAATTAAATCAAATTCACACGCCACTGAATTAAATCAAATGTACGCCAAATCACATCAAATCACTCATACCCAACATTCAGTCCAAATTCACAGTTCGCCACCTCATCCACCAACCCGACATTCAAGTCGGTCATGCATAATTTCCCAAATCAAGCATACTAATTAATCCAATTTAAAATGCATAATTAAATCACCAAATCACTAAATTAATACTCGCCCTAGCCGTTCTAGCCCGAAACTAATCAATGAAATACCCAAAATACTAAGTAAGGTTTAGGAAGCCGCTTACCAAATTTTGGCCCTGGAAAAGTCGGCTCGGGCTCAAAATTGCCCGGGTGTGAAGTTCTAACCGGGCGCGTACGCGGGCCACACGGGCGCGCTGACCGGCCAAAGTGGGCACAATGGCCGATCGGCGTGCCTAGTGCGCAGGCACGGTGAACGCGCGGCGTGCTTGGGGCGCTCGGGCGCGTGGATGGGCCACGTGCCCGAGCAACGGGGCATGGCGATGGGCACGGCACAGGCACGACACGGGCACGGGCTTGGCCGGGGAGGAGCTTGGTCGGCCGGGCTGGCTGGGTGGCGACTAGCCGGCAGCGGCTGGCCGGCGGTGAGGGCGACCGGCGGCTGAACAGGGCGGGGAAGTGGCTGGCCGAAGGGGGGGTGAGGGGGAGAGAGAGAGAGAGAGGGAGGCTGAGGGGGTGGGGGCAGCCGGACGGACGGGCGGGGCAGCGACGACGCGGCCAGGCGGCGGCGTGGGACCGGGCGAGGCGAGCCGGCGAGCGGCGACGGCGACGGGGCTGGCTCGGGCTCAGGCTCGGTGCAGCTGGCCGGGAGAGAAAGAGAGAGGCAATGAGGGAGAGGTCGGCTGCAGAGGCGGCGGCGATGGCGACGAGTCGGAGTCGACGGCCGGGCGACACGCCGGTGGGCTGGGCCGGCTCCTGGCGCGGCGACGAGCTCGCTGCTCGCACGCAGAGGACAGCGACGGAGAGAGAGTGCAGTCGGGGGTGGAGGCCGGCGACGACGGGACGGAGCAGGTGGCGCGGCTGGCGACGGTGGCGTAGTGGCACGGCGACAACGGCGGGACCGGATGGGGCGAGCCGGCAAGCGGCGGCGACGGGCTGGCTCGGGCTCGGGCTGAGCAGGGCAGGGGGGGCGCCGGGGGAGGAGATAGGCAAGGGGAGGGGGTGGCTGACGGAGCTGTAGGGGCGGAGGGGCTGATGGACGGGCCGGCAAGGCTGGCCGGCGGGGTGGGCAGCGACGGCGCGCGGTCGGCGAGTGGCGGAAGGCGATGGCGCGGCGGAAGGCGGGGCGAGCGAGGGCGGAGTGAAGCAGAACAGAAGAGAAGGAAGAAGAAGAGAGAAAGAGAGAGGGAGGAGAGAGGAGAGAGAGAGATGACAGGGGGGACAACACGCAAGGGGGGAGGGGACGTGCATGGGGAATGCGCGCACGGCAGAGGGGGGGAAAGAGAGAGAGAGAGAGAGAGAGAGAGAGGGGAAGAGAGAGGAAAGGAGAGAGGGGGAGAGACACGCGCGCATGGGGGGGTCGCCGAGAGAGAGAGGAGAGAGAAAGAGAGAGAAGTTCAAAATTCTAAACTTAAGCGCGAACGAACGGACACGGTCCAAACTAAAAATCGTCCTATCGGTCCCGATTTAATTCAAGAAAAAGGCCTCACGGTCCCCGAAAAATCCCAACAATATTCTAGGGCACACGGCCAAAATCAAATAACTCAAACCACACTACGGGGGAGGTCTACCAGTCTAAATTTGTACCCGGTCAAAAATTCACTTTCTTACTTTTCTTGATAACCTCGATACTGGCTACAATAATATCGACACCGTCCAATTTATTTCGTCCCGGAACTCCCGAAAATCGACTACCAAATTCAGGGTATAAATAACGGCCAAATTCGATCGGGTGCGATTCTAGCAAAATTTCTATTTTTAAAAACAAGAACCCGAGAGTGATCAGTTCCCGAGCGAAATTCCATTATAAGCGCACTGACGAATTACACGTTTTATACATCCCAAAAATGGGACAAAATCCGGACTGTTACAAAGAAAATCATAGGAAATATACTAAATATCTCCAGAATATATCTAAATATCTAACATTGACAATATCGAAAAGTCCTTTGCTATATTTGAATGCCCTCTTTTGCTCCTTGAATTAGTCTCAACTAATATGTGGACATATATATGGAAAGTCAATCATCTACATTATCTACCCAGAAAGTCAATTATATACTATCCTAGTTAATGGCTATGGAAAACAAAGATAAATGCTACGTTTGGTAGTTAGGATAAAATTCATGATAGGATAAAAATTATCCTATCTTGTGTTTGGTGTCTACTCAAGATAGGATAAAATCAGATATAGGACGGATATAGAATGGACAAAATTACCCCAAGGGGGAAGTGGGATAAATATGGATAGGAAAGTGGGATAAATATGGATAGGAAATCTAATATCCATAATATAAAAGTTATTTTTCTTGAATACAAACTTGTTAAATTAATAATATTTAAATAATATTTGAATATATATACTATTTGAATTCTAATATAAAAGATTCAAAATAACAAAAAAAACAACAATTTCCTTTTTATTTATATGTTCAAAATTTTATCTATCTTATGATATAAATTCCATATATAAAAATATATATTTAGTATTTTATTAGATAATGATGAAGGGGAAAAAATAAATAAATAAAGAAAAGAATTAAAAAAAGAGAGGGAAAATAATAAAAAATAAGCAAATAAAAATGAAGTAGGCAAGAGTGTCGTAAGAGATTCTTACCATCTCCGTTTGTGCAATTTTTATGTTTATTTACACTAATATGCCATTCATAACAAATAGTAATGACTCGCTGAAGAGAATTGTTTTCCCATTCTTTTCTAGAATAAGGAGCCACCTGCTTAACCATGAAGGCTCATTCAACTTCCCTCGTTCTTCTGTTTGTCCTATCGATCTCCATTGGTAAATTTCTTCAAAATTAGCTTTGTGAACGTTTTAATATTTTGATATTCATCTCTTCTCTTGCTTTTTACTTTACAATAACGATAATTACTATGTATACAGAAAATGAGCTGAAAATGATGCGAGGTGCGGACGCTCAATGTCAATCGGCATTGTACACCTGTCAAGACAAGCCTTGCAACACTGCATGTGTGCAAAAATATGGGGCAAAAGCATATGGATTTTGCTTCTTCTACAAAAGCCCTAGGGACGCTAGTATGTGCCGTCATCCTTGTTGATGCTTTTCCTTTATGTTCTATTTGAGATGAATAAAGAGAAATATTGCAGCATCGTATATTTTCTTTTTTGGCTAGAAAAGCATCAACATGTTCATTAAGAAAATTTTCCCAATATCATTTTGAAAGTTTAAATGCTTATGTGTTATCCCGATGCGATAACTCTAATTAGTGTCAGGCCAATGCATTACTAATGCAGGAGCATCGGGCTCTCTTAATCGATTCAAGATGAAGATGTCAATTATGCAAAAAAAGTTATCAATTCAATGGACAAATTGTCGGTTTCATAGTTATCGATCAGGTATCAAGATATCGATACTCACATTTATTTTCTATTTTGAGACTCCGTATCGATAACCTAATGAATGAATGGAGGCTGTTCTCATCATGTTTGGTGATCTCCTACTATGACTGGCTTCTAAGGATGGTGCACAAATTTGGAAGAGTCCAACATCAAGTTTCTTTGTCTTTAAATGCAATTCTAGTTTTTAGATGTTTTAATGCATTTTCTATTTTCTAGGACTATATTTTGTTTTCTAGTTCCCATGTCTTAAATTAATTAAGTAGTTCAAATGTCTTTAATGCTTAGTCTATTTCCTATGTAACAATCCCTCTATATAGTGAGGCCAATTGTAAAATGTAGTCAGTCAACTTGAACAGTAAGAATATATGGGAATTTTCTTCGTGTAAGTGAATATCTTTAGAGAGTGGATAACTCTAATCTTGGCATATGTATTCTCGGGTTCCTTGATGATGAGCCAAAGAAGCACTGTATCCTTGGTTGGTGATATTTTGTAGGCTTTGATGGTGAATTTCTTCTATCCCAAAGTCCTGTACGCTAGGCTGGTGAGTTTCTATAAGCCTTGGTGGTGAAGTTCGTCATTCTCGATCATGATCCTTCGTTGGTGGTGTGTCTTGTATACCTTGATTTGGGTCATATTTTATTCTACTTTTATCCCTTCATCCATCACATCCATTCCTATACACTTTGATTCCATCGACTTCACTCAAAACAACATTTGCCCATCCCATGCACACATCAATTACCCACAAGACCTATTGCGGAAGATTTCAAACAAAAGGTGGAAATTGGAAAAGGGTGCGAAAAAGGAAAGAATATAAACTATGTAGACATACATAGTACCAGAAAAATTACAAAATTCAATTGAATTGCAAATCAAACAAATATGGCAAAATGTTGGCTACAGTGCATCTCTGAATGCAAATTCGTTTACCAAAAACAATTCAATGATTGCAAGACAAGAATCGAATTGGGAAAGTGAAATATTTATGGTATGAATTAGCAATATCTTGAGGTGAACATAATAATGTAAGTATCTAGCTTGTAATTTCGTGTTGGGATTAAATCACGTTGTCGTCATGTGACGTTGTTTTGTGTCGTGTCATAAATTGCCTCTTACACACACCTTACCAACGACACTTCAAATTTATAATAGCATATTTTATTTTTAAGTAGAATTACCAAAAAGAGTCATAAATCTATTTAGTAGTGCCAATTCATTCATAAAATTTTTAATTTGGTCAATTTAGTTTGAAATCTTTTGATTATTTGTTAATGTAGTCCATCAAACCAATTTTGGCTGGAAATTGATGACATAAACAATGGCCATTATACATGGCATGAATGACGCTCACATGGAAAATTTTGAAATTTTTAATTTTTTTGAATTTCTATTAATTTTCTTTCTTTTCTTTTTTCTTATTGCTAAGAGCCGGCAAGGGATTGCCTACCTCGGCCGAGGCTCGACGACCCCCTTTGGCCACTAGGGTGAGGGCTACGAACCCTCACTAGTCTTGTGCAAGGCATTAAGCCCACCCCAGCCATTGGACAAGGGCCATGAGCGAGGGCAGCAAGCCCTCGCCGGCCCTTAACAATACAAAAAAAGAAAAGAAAAAATTCATAAACATTTAGACTTTAAAAAGCTTTCGACATTAGAGTCGGTCGTGTCCATTAGGTCAAAGTTCACATCATTAAATTTCGCTCAAAATTGGCTGAATTGACTACATTGGCAAATTGTCGAAATGTTTAGGATTAAATTGACCAAATTAAAAAGTGGAGAACTGAATTGAATTGGTTTCAGAATTTTGGTAATTCACTCGGAAAAAAAAGTGATGTTATGAATTTGAAGCGAAGTTGGTAAGGTGCGTGTAAGAGGCAATTTTCGACACGGCACAAAACAACATCACATGATGACAGCATGATTTGATCTCAACACGAAATTACAAAGCTAGATACTTACATTATGTTCACGTCAAGATATTACTAATCAATACCATTAATATTTGACTGTCCCAACTAGATTGTAAATCTCTCTCGTCTTCCGATCATTGAATTTGTTTGGTAAACTAATTTGCATTATGAGATACATCCTAGCCATAATTTTGCCATATTTGTTTGATTTGCAATTCAATTGAATTTTGTAATTTCTTGGGTACTATGTATGTCTACAGAGCTTATATTCTTTCCTTTTTTGCACCCTTTTTCAATTTCCACCTTTTATTTAAAATCTTCTGCCAAGGGTCTCGCAAGTATTGCATTGGTGGTACACTGATTAGAGTTATCGATTTGGGATACCGCATGAACAAATTAAATTCACAAAATAATATTGTGAAAAATTTCTTAATGAACATGTTGATGCTTCTCTCGCCAAAAAAGAAAATATATGATGCTTCGCTATTTCTCTTTATTCATCTCAAATAGCACAAAAAGGACATAAGGAAAAAGCATCAACAAGGATGATGGCACACGCAAGGGACGGTAGGGCTTTCGTAGAAGTAGCAAACTCCATCTGCTTTTGGCCCGTATTTCTGGACACATGCAGTGTTGCAAGGCACGTCTCGACAATCACTACCGTACAGTTCCTCTTGACACTGAGCCTCCACGCCTCGCATCATTTCCAGCTCATTTCCTGCATATATTATTATTATTATTATTACTATTAAGTAAGAGAAGAGATATATATATATATATATATATATATATATCATAATATTAAAAATTAGAAAGCTAATGTTGTAGAAACTTACCAATGGTGATCAATAGGGCAAACAAAAGAACGAGGGAAGTTGAGTGAGTATTCATGGTTAAGTGATGGCTCCTTATTCTAGAGGAGAAAGGGAAAACAAGATGCGCAAAATAGAGCTTGAATACTTGGTTAATGATTGAGTAAGAGGATACTTACACACAGTTCAAACACATAAAAGGAAGAGAGAAATTTCAGTTAGGAGAAGGCAGAATTCTTCAATGAGTCAAATGGTATATAATTGACTGACTTACTAAAAAATAGTGATGGGAATTGCAATTAAGAGAAGGTAATTCTCTTCATTGAGCCATTACCATATATAGTAGTTATGTGAGATCAATACTCTTTTAACGTTGTTCTCCATAGCCATCAACTAGGATATATACAACTAACTTTCTTGCTAGATAGTTTTGATGATTGACTTTTCCTATATATTTTGATATTTACACATAGTTCAAATACATATAATTAAAAGAAAGATGGAATGTTTATATAGGCCACCAATAGATTTGCTTCCTTTGTTGAAAGATAGGAATTCATAAAAATGTAAATTTGGAAGAAATAAAATCATTAGAAGTCTTTAAGAGAACATCTGACCTTTTACCATAATCATCTCACGATTATTCATCGCCCATTCATTTTAATATGTACTAGAATGCTATCACGTGTTGTTGCGATTGAAAAAAATATTTATTAATCAATTATCACTTTATCGTAGTTATCAATCAACGATAAATATATACTTAAAAGCTATGTACTGATATTAATCACGAAGTTGCTCACTACTTAGACAAACTTGCGAGGGGATCATGTGCACAATACACGTACAATTTCCAATCGGGTCACACTTTTTTCACTCCTAATTTGGCTAAAACACTCCTCAACATAGTGATGTGACCATTTTACCCATTGTGGGTCCACTTTTCACCAGCTATGTGTTCCCTTAATGTCTTTTTTTTTTCTTTTGCTAGTCCTGCTTTCTTTAATCTTCATCCTTCGCTCTTTCTTTTTGTTGCAGTCAATCCTTCCACACTTTTCGGTAAAACATGGTATCTTCCGGCAAATTGAGGATGCAAAGCGCGAGAGTCGGAGGCAGAGTAAGGGTTATAAGGTGGCCTTCGAGTGGTGATTTTTTGCCAAGGTAGATATGTCGCACTTGAGATTCCCATCTGAGACGGAGAGGATCCATCTCTATGAACTAGTGGAGCCAATGCAGTACCTATTCATAAGATTTTTAAGCCGCAAGATCTCGCTCACAACAACAACCACTACGTGAAGATCCACACATTGACTCGCTATGTCGGTTTGAAGCCGGCGATTCACTGCCTCAGCAAGCTGACCGGCTCGTCGAAGTGGCACCAGTTCTTCACGCTTGGCCACAACAAGCTAAGTCGGTGAGCGCCACACTGGAGATCTCTGTCTGGGACTCGTTGTCAGGGACTTCATCGACGGCATCTGCTTTGACCTCTCCGATTAAGTAGTGAGCTTGATCGAGTAGTGAATATAAGAGAGGCACATGGCAGCCAAGTGGTTTGCCCTTGACGCTAGCGCCAGCGGAGGCAGGTCTAACTACAGCAAATCGTGTTCGAGGCTATGCTTGAAAGGCAGTTATCACGTGCTTGACGAGGTGGCGCACATGTTAAGTGACTTTCAGCTTACTACTGTCCTAGTCCACGTCTTGTATCCGGTGCTCGTGTGGTACTTGGATTTGATCTTGCCCATCGAGTTCTTTTACGTGCTCTTGATTAAAGTGCGGTACTATAGATTCAGGCAAGGATATTGACCAGGATGGACACTAGTTCTTCTGTACACCAGTTCTTCCTATATGCCTGTTTGGATATTCCATGCTTAGTTAAGTTCTGGAGCTTGTATTATGTGTTGCAATGAAATTGCAAGATCACTCAAGCTGCAAATAAGTCAATATATTCATTCTGATAAGATGTGCATCTTTTTTTGTATTTTGTTTTTATGCTTCTTCATGAGTTATGCTTCTCTATTGTTTTCATTCCGATTCCCAATTTAAACCACACCGAAGCTTTTAAACTTGTTAATAAATGTATAAATTGCAAACTCTGCTAGGTTTGAAGAAAAATATTGAGTCAAAATTGATGGAGTTTGATGGCTTGTCTTTGACGAATGGATCCTTTCCGTTGTGGACACAAATCTCAAGTGTGGCGATAACTACCTCGGCGAGAAATTGGCCCTTGGATGCCGCCTCAACCCTGACTCTCTCCCCAACTCTCTTGCACTCTGCATCCTCCTCAACTCTATCAGAGGAAACCACGTTTTACCAAAATGCATGGAAGGAAGAAAATTGCCAACAACAAAGGGAAGAGAATGATGCAAATGAAGGAAAGTGGGACCTGCAAAAGAAGAAAACAAAAAAAGGACACTAAGGGATTGATAGGCTGCTGAAGAGTGAAACCCACAATAGGTAAAATGGTCACATCATTGTGTTGAGGAGTGTTTTAACAAAAATAGGAGTGAAAAAAGCGCGATCCTTTTCTATACCATTTAACACATTTATGTTTTGCATAGGGGGTGCTCTTGGCCCAAATCACTTCTTTGGAGTTGCAATGAAATATTCAATCTCAAAGGTCTAGTAATGCCGCACTATTTTGACGATAGAATTTACTTTTGCCCCATTAAATTTGCCCCAAAAAAGTATAGATAAGTCATATTGAGGGCCAATTGCCCTCATAAATTGATAAAACTTAATAAATAATCATAAAATGTAATCAATATAAATAAACAAAGCAATCATATTTGTTGTATTTTTCAGGCGGAAGAACACTGCTTTTATTTCTCAAGCAATTTTGGCAAGGTGTGTGTAAGAGACAATTTACTACACGGCACAAAACAACATCACATGATGACAGCATGATTTGATCCCAACACAAAATTACAAAGCTAGATACTTACATAATATTCATGTCAAGATATTGATAATGGAAAAATTGTCCAAAAGTCATAAACCTATTGTACGATGACCAATTTAGTCTTAAACCTTTCAATTGTGCGAATTTAGTCCTAAGCCTTTTGACAATTTGCCAAATTACTTTTAAACTTTTTAATTGTACTAATTTAGTTATAAACCTTTTGATGATTTGTCAAATTAGTCACAAACCTTTTAATGATTTGTTAATTTAGTCCTTCCGGTCAATTTTGATCGGAAATCACTGACGTGACGGTCCAGTTAGTGCCAGTCGTCTTAAGTGGCACAGTCGACGCTGACATTGATAATTTTTGCAATTTTTTAATTTTATGAATTTTTTCTTTTCTTTTTTTTCCTTTCCTTTCCTTTTTCTATTTTCTTTTACCCTTTTTCCCTCTCTCAACCCCTAGCTAGAGCTACCCTTTCTTAAGCTAGGGTCACTTTCACTTGGTCTGGCAAGGACTGCCCTCACCGACCTCTTTTACGCCCAGGTGAGGGTGGTCATTGCCTGAGGCTGGCCCTTACCTAAGGCCGACGGAGGGAAAAAGAAAAAGGAAAAGAAAAGGCCTGTCACACCCCGCACCCTACGGCGCACCACATCCCTTGCAAAGGTCGATTTGAGTGCAACGTCCCAGGACGCGTCGCCGACCCTATACTCAACATAGAGATTAAAACACATGCGGAAGCAATACAACACCCGAAACAATTTAAAACCACGAAACCAAGGATAGCCACGCAACAAACAACATGAACAGTACATCATCCATTTACAGCTTGCGCTAAAAAATAAAAAGCGGGTCAATGGCCACTACAGACAAAAAGGGATAAGTGGCCTGGGGGTCAGTCGACTACTTAAGGTCGGGCTCTGGTCAAAAAGGTATTGGCCCTACCAGACCGGAACTAAAGCTAACCCTACAGTGCCCAGTCCGAATCGAAATCAGAAAACTCCGAAGATGAAGAGCTATCAGGCATCTCCTCCTCAGAGTCCGATGAGTCCAGCCCAGACTCGGCCTCTGCACCCTCTTCCTCCGAGTCCATATCCTCGGGCTCGGCCTCTGGTGCGGGATCCTCCTCTATCAGCTCTGGCTCTTCATCATCCAGCACCATCGACTCCGGAACAGCGTTCCCGTCAATTGGCTCCAAGTCCATCGGATCGGGCTCATCCACCTCATACTCTACGGGTACCCCATCAGAGCTCGCACTCTTCTTAGCCGAAGAACTAGGATTAGCCACTTCTCCATCGAGGCACTGGGGATACCGCGTGCCCAGCCCAGTAAACGGGATATCAAAAGTTCGGAGAGGACCATACTCTCCGAGATCATCCCTAAAGCACCAAGTCACATATTCGTGGGTCTGGTAATGTGTTTCCCTTACGTCCACCCATACTAAAGTGTTATATCTAATATACGACTCCCCGTTCCCTACGGGGTGTATTGTCCTCGTCCACTCTATATGATGCGGAATTCTAAAACATACTGGAATTTCAGGCATCTTAAGGCTTAGGGTCTGAAAAATTGATTTTATACAACGATGAGAATAATCTCAGTGAGTAGTTTCCCTAAATCTAAACTAAGCTAACATGCGCCTCCTGACGAGTACTAAATAATCACACAAGTCAAAACATAATTACCAATTTGATGCAATTGTGAGGTAGGCGAATATGTTTTGAGTGATAATGGGATGATGTTTGATAGATGAACCACAGATTGTGATTAACACAAAAGCGAAAAGGATGAACTACCCGCCAAGGATAAAAGACTTCACCAATTAAACTGTAAACTCTAAATTTGTTCACCAGCTTGAGAAGCCCAATAGACATCTTGAAAGATTGACAAATAGTAAAGGAAATCATCTAGAACAATCTTCGGTTTCTAGTTAGTAGATTTGTAGTCTCAAGGTTGATAACAAACTTGTAAATTGACATCTAGGTTGTCGATCGACAACAATTCTTACAAGTTGACAACTTGTGTGTAGATTCGACATTTTCAAACTTGGACTCATTGAGTCAAACTTTCGTTGAAAATGTTAATACTACGAAAAGCCTCAAACTGATATACTTGTGGCAGTTTTAATCAAAACTAATTTTTTGACTAGGAAAAACTCTTAACTGGTACACCTATAATAAATTTATCCAAAACTAATTTTTCAATCACCAAAAATCCTGAACTGGTACATTTGTGACAAATTTACCTTCTATTAGTTTTTATTAAATTAAATTAATATCACAAAAAATCATAAACTGGTATACCTATGACAAACAAAGAGTACAATATAAAATTGGTACATCCGTTTATTGCTGAGTGTCATTTAATAAAGTAACATGACGGTACAATTTAATGGAAATAAACTGAGGGTAAATTGTCATAGGTGTACCGGTTTAGAGTTTTGGGCGGTTAAAAAATTAATTTTGGGGAAAATTGTCACAAGTATACCAGTTTGGGGTTTTTCATGGTATTAATTGGAATTTGCACTTTGCTTCCCAACTTAAGGATTGATGTGGATTAATTGACGAGGTCTGAGTTGAGCTTGCGAGTTAATAGGTAGAGCCTGATACTCCCACATCACAATTGTTTTAAGAAAAATCAAATCTTGAGATATGTTTATCTTTTCACATATACAATTTCTTTCAATAGTGTAATTTTACCAAGAATATCTTTCCATATTAATTATTCCCATACGTCATAATAAAATGATTTTCCTAATCACGTGGATATCAATTTTATGCACTTACGCAACACGTATGCACAATTTCTAGTCAAATTAAATAAAAGATCCTACTCATGTGTTCTTTATTAAAGTTAATATAGTTAGTCATCAAAATAAAATAAAATAAATAAATAATTCCGGATATGCACATTTAAGGATTTTTTGAGCATGAAAAAAGAGAAGAATAATTTTCATTTAAAAGTAAAATGTCATCTTTACAACACACATATTAAAATGATTGGGGCATGAATAGGAAAGTGGCAATGCCTTCTTGGGAAATTTTGGTGATTTTTCCCTTTTTTTTTCCACATCTGGGAGCAAGTAAGAAAATTCTTTTTTCTCTTTCCAATTTCTTTTGTGATGATATGTGATTTAGCTAGGTAAATGAATAGAACTTTAATTAGTGTTTGGACCATAAGAATCTTTATGGAATTTTTAATTAGTTTTCTCTCTTTTCAATTTTCAGCTTATTTAGTTTTCAAGTGATTTTGATAAGCTGAAACTTTAGCATTTCCTATGTATTGAAAATAAAGTTTAGCATTTATAAAAGGTGAACCACCCGCCTGGGTGGCGCTACTAGAGCACGCGCTCTTCCTCTCGCAAAAGGTTGAGAGTTCAAATCTCGGGCGCCGCAGGGTGACTTAGCTGGCGGCACGTGCATGATGGCTAGCACGTGTCGCCTCTAGGGTTTACTCCCCGGCTGTCGGCCGTGCGGGGGTTCCCCGGGTTACCAAAAAAAAGGTGAATTTGCCATATTGATCGGTCTTTGAATCTAGAAAGATTTTACAAACATGTCCATTAACCCATTAACATTTGTGAAAGATGGGGTGGATTTTGCGGGCTGTTCCAACCACTGTTGGATGTGATTTTAAGAGCCGAACAAGAATTGATACCATGATCAAAAGGGACATAAGTTTGTATGCTACGGATTGATTTGTGGCTGGATTTGTATAATTAAAGTTTTATGTCAATATATACTTTCCTATGCATAGTAACATTTGATTTTTTTTTGCCTTTGTAATTCATTAAGAGCAATGATAACCTCCAAGCAAATAATTTTAAGGACAAAATCAACTCCGTTATTTCTAAATACCTAGATATACTATTACTTTGTATCTTCTGATTATAAAATATAAATAATATGTGATTTCAAAATTAAATGACCTTATTCTTTTATGTTTTTTCATGCATACCACGGGAATTATTCTAATATAATAGCGTTGATGATAGGACGTATAGGTTTTTGTCTTTGGGTGCCGCGTCTATTTCTATTCTTTTTTCTTTGTCGTCTTCTTTTTCTTCGCTTTCTTTTTTTTTAACTTATTATGTAATTATCTTAGAAATATACATGTTTTGTCATATTTGGAAGTTCTCTACACTATAGGCCATGATATGCAATTTCATCGTCCCATAGAATCTGCAGATTTTTATTTATCTTGATCCAATTCATGAGGTAAAATATATGTCCTTATGAATTTACAGCAATGTTGGTAAGGTGTGTGTGAGAGGCAATTTACCACATGGCACAAAACAACATCACATGATGATAGCATGATTTGATTTTAAAACGAAATTACAAAGCTAGTTACTTACATAACGTTCATGTCAAGATATTGCTAATGGGAAAATTGCCCAAAAGTCCTAAACCTATTTTATGTCGACTAATTCAGTCTTAAACCTTGCAATTGTGCGAATTTACTTTTAAACATTTTGACAATTTTCTAGATTAGTCTTAAACATTTCAATTGTACCAATTTAGCCCTAAACATCTCGAAGATTTGTCAAGTTAGTCATAAATCTTTTAATGATTTGCCAATTTAGTCATTTCCACCAATTTTGATTGGAAATTACTGACATGACGGTTTAATTAGCGCTAGCCGTTTTACATGGCATGATTGATGCTGATGTGGACAATTTTTGCATGCTGATGTGGACAATTTTTGCAATATTTTAATTTTATGATTTTTTTTTTCTTTTTATTCCTTTTGTTTCTTTTTTTCTTTTACCCTTTTTCCCTCTGTCGATCCCTAGTGAGGGCAACCCTTGCTTGGGCTAAGGTCACTCTCATGTGGCTTGGCTAGGGTTGCCCTCACCGGCCTCTTGCATGCCTAGGCAAGGGTGACCCTTGCCCAAGGCCGGCCCCTTAAGACCGATAGAGGGAAACATAAAAGAGAAAATAAAGAAAAGAAAAGGCAAAAAAGAGAAAATTTAAAAATTTGCAAAAATTGTCCATGTTAGCGTCGGACACCGGCCATGTCACATAGGACAACCGGCGCTGATTAGATTGCCACATCGGTGCTGATTAGATCACCACATTAGCGATTTCAGGTCAAAATTGGTTAAAAGGGCTCAATTGGCAAATCATCAAAAGTTTTAGAACTAAATTTACACAATAGAAATATTTATGACTAAATTGGTCATCGTACATAGGTTTACAATTTTTTGGACACTTTTCCCTATTGCTAATTAATACCATAAATAATTGACTTTCCAAACTCAATTTTAAATCTCTCTCCTCTTCCCATCATTGGTTTTTTTGGGTAAACTCCTTTGCATTCGAAGATACAACCTAGCCAACATTTTGCCATATTTGTTTGATTATCAATACAATTGAAATTTGTAATTTGTCGTGTACTATGTATCCCTAGAGAGTTTATATTCTTTCCGTTTACGCACCATTTTCCAATTTCCACCTTTTATTCGAAATCTTCCGTAAAGGGTCTCGTGGGTAATGCATCAGCCGTACACTGATTAGAGCTATCGATTCGGGATACCACGTGAACAAATTAAATTCACAAAATGATATTGTGAAAAATTTCTTCATGAGCATGTTGATGCTTCTCTAGCCAAAAAAGAAAATATATGATGCTTCGTTATTTTTCTTTAGGGTTAATACCACGAAAAACTCTAAACCGGTACACTTGTGACAATTTTACCCCAAACTATTTTTTTTACCATAAAAAACCCCAAACTGGTACACTTGTGATAATTTTACCCCGAACTATTTTTTTGACCACCAAAAACCTCAAATTGGTATACATGTGACAATTTTACCCCGAACTAATTTTTTAATATTATTTTTTATTTTTCAAAATTTTTTATTAGTTTTTTTATTTTTTCTTTACTTTTTTTTTCTTTTCTCTTTAACCTTCGGCTGGTCGCCGGCGAGGTCGGCCCCGCCGACCGCTAGCGAGGCTCGACCTCGCTGGTGTTAGGCGGGGCCTTGCTAGATCGGTCGAGCATCGTCGGATCAGGCGAGGGCCCGGCCCCGTCGGCCGCTGGCGAGGCTCGACCTCACCGACGTTAGGCGGGGCCAACCTCACCGTTGCAAGGCGAGGCCGACCTCGCTCAACGTCGGCGAGGTCGAGCCTCGCCAGCAGCCGGCGGGGCCGGGCCCTCGCTCGATTCGGCGAGGCCCGACTTCGCCGTTACAGGGCGAGGCCGACCTCGCCCAATGCGGGCGAGGTCGAGCCTCGCCAGCAGCCGGCGGGGCCGACCTCGCTAGCAGTAGGCGGGGCCGACCTCGCCGGTGACCGGCCGAAGGTTAAAGAGAAAAGAAAAGAAAAGTAAAGAAAAAATTTAAAATTAATAAAAAATTCAAAAAATAAAAAATAATATTAAAAAATTAGTTCAGGGTAAAATTGTCACATGTATACTAGTTTGGGGTTTTTGGTGGTCAAAAAAATAGTTCGGGATAAAATTGTCACAAGTGTACCAGTTTTGGGTTTTTATGGTCAAAAAAATAATTTGGGGTAAAATTGTCACAAGTATACCAGTTTAGGATTGTTCGTGGTATTAACCCTTTTCTTTATTCATCTCAAATAGCACAAAAAGGACATAAGGAAAAAGCATCAACAAGGATAGCGACACAAACAAGTGTCACTAGGGCGTTCGTAGAAGAAGCAAAATCCATATGCTTTTGGCCCGTATTTACGCACACACGCAGCGTTGCAAGGCTTCTCTTGACAGCCACCGCCGTACAATGCCTCTCGACACTGAGCGTCCGCACCTCGCGTCATTTCCAGCTCATTTCCTGCACATGTAATTATTATTACCATAAATTATAAAGTAAGAGAAGATATATATATCATAATATTAAACATTAGAAAACTAATGTTGAAGAAACTTACCAATGGTGAATAATAGGACAAACAGAAGAACGAGGGAAGTTGAGTGAATTTTCATGGTTAAGTGATGGCTTCTTGTTCTAGAGAAGAAAAGGGAAAACAAGATGTGCAAAATAGAGCTTGAATACTTGGTTAATGATTGAGTTAGGCTAAATTTATACACAATTCAAAAACATAAAAAGAAAGATGGAAATTTCAATTAGGAGAAGGTAGAATTTCTTTGTTGAGTCAAATGATATATGATTGACTTCCTTATTTGAAAAATAGTGATGGAAGGTGCAATTAAGAGAAAAATCTCTTCATTGAGTATTTACCATATATAGTAGATATGTGAAATCAATACTCTTTAACTTTGTTCTCCGTAGCCATTAACTAGACAATTGACTTTTTCAATATATTTCGTGAGGCGATATTTATACATAGTTCATATACATTTAATTAAAAGAAAGATGGAATGTTTAGATAGGCCACCAATAGATTTTCACCTTTTGTTATAGATTTGCTTCCTTTGTTGTTAGGAAGGTGGGTCAGGTTCGGTTCTCGACTCTAAGGAGGGAGATTCCGATTCCTCGTTTCACTAAGAGGTTGATATTTAATTTTGTTTCTTGTTAAGACTTGCGTTAGGGAATGTAGATAGATGCTTCAATGGGGCATGTAGAACATTTTCCAAAGTTTGTTTAGACCTTTAGTTTATTGTTGTTTTGGAGTACCCACCATTTCCATGCTTATTGCTTTGCTTAACCTGTCCTGTTTGGTATTCATTATCATGTATTTGTGCCTTGTTTTGTTCTTTAGTGAGGTTTGATTGTTTCCATCATTTACTCTTTCAAGAAACATCTTAATCGTGATGGTTACATTGTTAGAACAATGGTGATAATGGATGTGTCGCGTCGCGCTTGTTTTTGGATTTTCGGGGTTTGCGCGCTAAGAAGGTATTTTCATGCAAGGGTCTCTCCTAGACCATACTTCACGTGACAATGTATGGTAATTTCCTATTTGATCTAGATTTTCGATTTTGGAGTCGCCACTAGTTATTATTGGTAAGTTGACTGGAAACCTAATCGAGGTATGAAAGAAATACCATGATTCTACGAACTAGAGATTCTAAGTATAGGGACTTGTTAACGCTAATGATCCTGAATCGAGATCTCTGGCGCCCTTTCAGTACCTAAGAACGATACGGTATCTAACGTGCCACACAATTTTCCGAGGCCTATCCATTAATCCTATCCATTCTAATTGCGGGGAAAATCAATTAAGAATTAAACGTGCAATCAAGGTCCATCAAATCAATCAATCCTAATTTGTCTCTAAAAATGAAAATTAATCAAAATATCCAAACCCTAATGAAGCCCTAAAGGCTTGTTCATTTCATAATTTGTGTCTTTTTATGGTTTTAGGGTTTTTTAGGGATTGTAACCCATAAATTTGAGATTTTCTAAAAATGCCGCTTGGGCACTTTCAAAATTTCAAATTTCACTTTTCAAGGTTGGCTACAATATTTTTGCACCATTTTATGAATTTTGGAAATTTTTTGATTTTTTCTCGGAAATTGAATTTCTGACAATTTCATTAACTAAGAATTGATTTTTATGAATTTCTAAAAATTTTTATGAATTTATGAATTTTCCAAATTTTTTAGATTTTCTGAATTTCTCACATTTTTTATTTGTGTTTTCTGAATTTTATGAATTTTTATGAATTTTCTAATTTTTTTTGAATTTTTTTGAATTTTTTTTATTTTCTGAAATTTTTTCAAATTTTTATATATTTTTATATTTTTATAAATTTTCTAATTTTTTCTAATTTTCATTGAATTTTTTAGATTTTTTTTTATGAATTTTATGAATTTTTTATTTTTTAATTTTCCCGCCAAATTAGTGGACCGAGCCGGTCTGGTTCAACTCGGCTTAGCTTGGCAGAACTGGGAATCTCCGGCTCCGATCACCCCCGCCGGTGCTAGTGCCGATCACCCCCGCCGGCGCCGGTGCCGATCACCCTGTTTCTAGCCTTTTTCACTGGGGCATTCGATCGAATAGGTGATGGACATGGATCTGGGCTTGTTGTTTTCGAGGCCGCCAGTTTGAGCTCATCATTGACAAGCCTCCGGTGACCTTTATGGCTAATTTTTTTGGTTCTGTGTCAAGTTCATATCATCATCTACCAAACTATACTAATTGAATAGCTATCGTACCTTCGCTGGCTGGCGAACAGCCGGTCTGAAAAACCTTACTTGCAACCATATTCCAAACTAACTATTTAAGCTGACAAAATCATCACACAGAACGCCCTAACCATCTAAATCGGTTCTAATCAACACCTAATCATCAAACAAGGTCAAAGAAGACTGACTTGGGTGGCCATCAGCCACGGGGGACACTCCGGTGAAGGTTCTTCGAGATTCGGCAAGGTGGTTTTGGTAACAGCCAACTCGGTTTTTGAATATTTGACAGTCAAAATACAATCAAACATCATAAAAAATGATTAGAACACGTTTTAAGCATCTAGTATGACAAAATCGTGAAGAAAAATGCTCGAACAATAAAAAAATGTGTTTTGGAAATCAGTAAACACCGAAGCAACGAGCGATCTTTACCTTCTTCGTTCGATGATCAAATGATTTTTCCGAGCCAGTTTACTGCTATAGGATCCTTCTTCGATACTTAGGCTTCCAATAGGTGGTCTTGGAACCTCCGGGGGGTGATTTGGACACGTCGGCCTAGGTTTGTTTCCAGGTGTCGGCGACCAGTTTTGAGTCGGTCATCACTTGTGAGGATACTCACCTTTGGAGATCGATTCGTTGACGTTTTTCTGGTCGGAAAGATGCCAATCACTCAGTCTTAGGGAGTATCAACTCTACCCTTTCTCGTTTTCTCTCTTTCGTCTCTATTTCTCTCTCTTCTCTCTCTTTGGAATTTTGTTGAGCATGTTCTCTGTGTAATGATCAGTTTTTTCTTGTTTTTATCCCTCTTTTCCGAGTCGGTTTATCACTTCTAACTGATTCTAAATCGGTTAGGAATGATAAGGATGGATAGTTGGAGATTCTCCAGCTGTCCATCTTGTTTAACACATGATGGAAAATTGAGATTTGAATCGACAAAGTGGCGGGTTTGAACTGTTTTTTTCTGGGTTTATTGAGTCTTGGGCAAGTCAGGCGAAGAAGGAGACCGACCGGGGTCGGGTCAGGTTGACTTGGCCCATAACGTTCCGAAATTCGAATCACTTTCGAGATCAATGAAATGGATGTATTTCTCATTTTATTTTAGTAAGTCTCGTCCGGAACTGATCATTATCAGGATACTGACCAGTAGGGAAAGGCTAACTAGGGAAAAAAGTACGTGGATCCAAAAACTCAACCGTGAATTGAGTCCAATTCTGAGAAACGATGAGAAAATATTTTGTGTCAATGTGGACCGGCCCGAGAATGGTGACGGATTTGGTTTGACCGACAACGTACGATCGGATAGCGGGTGATTCCGCACAATCGAGAATGCGCGCAGCGAATGATCCCAAACTTATTTCGGACAACTGCCACCCCTGGGATTAGCAATAAATCCTCATGTTCTCCGGGAAATCGGGACCATCACGACTTGAGTAGCCCTAGGTTAATACGCGTAAGCCCTAAACAACCGTTCGTTAGTAAGAGACGCTAAAACTACAAATTGAGCTAAAACGATCGTGGAATTGAGTCCAGACTTCGGTATTGATTTTCGTGGGCGTACGTGACTATTTTGCGAGGACAATGCCATTTTTATGTGGCCACGCGTATTTGAGATCCATAGAGTCAAAAATTGAAAAATTGATCGGAGACCGAAAAATTACTGTTTTGCCCTTATACCCTTAAGTTGGAATTTCGAATTTTGGGCTTAATTGGACATTATTTTGGAGTTTAAAATTTAGTCTCATCAGCCCAATAATTCAAAATGTTGAGGACCAAAATGTCCCTCCACTAGTGAGCTTGATTGATTTTCAAACCCTTGATTAGGGGTAGTTTGGGCATTACGAGAAGTAGCTCATCAACTCTACTCACCCACTCACTCTATAAGCCTTCTAGTCTCTCTCTCCTCTCATTCTCTCCCCCAACCAACTGGCAGCCCCCCTCTCCCCTCCAACCCGTGAGTCCCCCTTCCCCCTCCCTTTCCTCTTTATTTTGGCCGTGGAAGGCCTTTTGCCGGAGGAGCTCCGCCACTACCGGGGCTGTTCCGCCACCACCATCACCTCGCCTAACACTGCCCAACCATCCCTCTCCTCTCCCTCCCGTCCACCACGACTAGCCGCTCCCTCGCCTAGGACTGCCGGTGCCCTCAAGCCGCCGTCGCGTGCGCCGCCGGGAAGTCGCCGTCGCCGTCGCCGCCGCTGTTTCACCGCTACCCAGCCTCCCTCATCACGTGTCCAGTCCCATTTCAAGTTTAGGACATCAAGTGAGTTTGACCCTAAACCCTAATTAGGATAATTTGCATTTCTAGATGGGTTTTAGGGGTTAATTAGGGTATTTTAGGGGTTAAATGGTGGAGAATGTTAGGGGCTGATTTTTGTGGTGCTTTTGGTGACCGAAAGTGATGACTTGTTCGAGGTTTAGGGGATTATAGAGTGCTGTGATGTGGCGAGGCATATGTGTCGTGATTTGGGCGAAATTGTGGACTTAGCGGATGAAATCGACAGGTCGTATGGTGGCTATTCTTGTGGCTATTTTACGAGCTTAGTGTGATAATTTAATTGAGGTATATTGACCTGTATAGTGCTATAAGGTGGCTGTGCATGGGCGCCTTAAATTGGGCAAAAATGTGAATTTGACGAATGTAAATTAAAGATCGAGTGGGGGCTATTCTCATGGTGAATTTTTGTGGCTTAATGTGGTGTTTGAGAAGAGGATTAAAGGCCTCAAGTGGAATGTTCTTGACTGATCTAGCATAGTGTGGATTTGGGCCATGCTTGATTAATTATGTCCTCGGTGGAATTCGACAAGTGGTTGTAAGCGGACCATGAGGAAGTTGGTTTGTGAGTGAATTGATATTAGTGTGGTGATGTCGTGTCGCATGTCTAGCGGGACTAAGAATGGAATAGCTTGGCGGGCCTCGAATGCGCGAATTTTTGTTAACCCGATTGTGTGATTACGTGCATGGATTGCGTGTCAAGCTAGTGCCGTGGTTGTTTTGAATTAATTGTCTGATTGGGCATGTTGATTCATGAGATTGAATTTGCGTGGTGCAAGTGAATGCCAAGATGTGAACGTTATAGCTCTAAATGTGCATCACGAGCATTGGCACGGCATGTGCATTTATAAGTGTGCCCGAGTGACATGTGCATTGTGATCACCTAAAATACCCTGATGCGTTTTACGCGGGGTTCAAATAAAAATTGATGCTTGTGAATGTGTGATCACAATAAACCTGATGCATTTTATGCGGGGTAATGAAGCTGTCCTGAGGCGTGTTACATGGGACGATGCCCGGTTTATCGGAAAATGACCAACTTGATGCGTTTTATGCGGGTAATGTGTCATGAGCCTGATGAGTTTTATGCGGGTCGGAGATCGATCTCGAAGTAATAGACCTGATGCGTTTTACGCGGGTCGGACTTGATGCGTTTTAACGCGGGTCGGAGAAGAAATTGATAAATGGTAAGAGTGCTAGCATGCAAGTGTGCATTAATGCATTGGTGGGGCATGAACATGAGTGCGAACATGAGCATATGCATTGCATACGTCGAGACTAAGTGATAGGTGTATATGTGCCGCAATCCAATTTTATGGTACCGTTGTGATTATTTTTATAGAATGCCTAACCTGCAGGGTCAAGTAAAAATCAGATTTAGGCCCGAGGGCCTGAGTCAGCTTATGTTTTGATTTATGTGTTGTTTAGTACTCGTCAGGAGGTGCACGTTAGCCTAGTTTAGGTTGAGAGAATTACTTACTGAGATTATTCTCATCGTTGTACAAAACCAATTTTTCAGACCCCTAGTCCTGAGATGCCTTCAGTTCCGGTACGTTTTGGAATTCCGCATCACGTAGAGCGGACGTGGACGATACACCCCGTAGGAAACGGGGAGTCTTATATTAGATATTATACTACAGTTTGGGTGGACGTGGGGGAGTCACATTATCAGACCCACGAGTACGTGGCATGGTTTTTCAGGGATGATCTCAGAGAGTATGGTCCTCTCTAGACTTTTGATGTCCCGTTCACTGGGTTGGGCACCTTGTATCCCCGATGCCCTGATGGCAAGGTGAATGACTCGGGCTCTTCAGCCGGAGAGAGTGCAAGCTCCGACGGTGTACCGATAGAGTACGAGTAGATGAGTTCGAGTCGATGGACATAGAGCCAGACGACGGGGATGCTGTTCCGGAGTCGATGGAGCCGGACGATGAGGAGCTAGAGCCAATCGAGGAGGATCTCGTACCGGAAGCCAAGCTTGAGGATATGGTCTTGGAGGAGGAGGCTATAGAGTCTGAGTCTGAGATGGACTCATCAGGGTCCGAGGAGGAGATGCCTGACAGCTCTTCATCCTCGAAGCCTTCCGATTCCGACCCAAATTGGGTACCGTAGGAGTTAGCGTTCACCTTAGGTTGGTAAGGCCAGTACCTTTTTGACCAGTGCCCCGCCTGTAGTAGTAGATTGACCCCCAAACCACTTACCCCTTTTTGCTAGTAGTGGCCTCTGACCCGTTTTTAATTTTTGGTGACCGGGTTGTACATGGATATTATTTATGATTTCCCCATAGTAATGCAAGTATTTATTTTGTAATCTTGTTCTCGTTGGTGGCTATCCTTGGTTTGGTATTGTAGTTCTGTACGGGTGTTTAATTTGCTTCCACATGTGCTTGAAGTCTCTGTGTTGGGCGTTAGGTCGGCGAGGCGTCCTGGGACGCCACACTCGAATCGACCATAGCAGGGGTGCTCGCACGCCGTAGGGTTCGGGGCATGACATGGTCGACCCGACAGACCCAGATTGATCTAAATTCGCAAATTAAGCTCAATTTTGGCCCAATTTTCAAAATTAAATCCCAAAATTGAATTCCTCATTAAATTTTGAACACTAATATGTGATTTTTCCCAATTTTTATCATAATTATGTCCAAGATTTTTAGCTTTTTATATTCGAGTTATTGGGATTTTGTTTAATTCGATACCCTAATAACCTGATTGGGAAAAATTGGTGCCAAAATTGAATTACACACATCAGATTAACCCTAGAAATGATGGTCTCATGATTCGACAATTTTGAATTGGGCACGATTCCCAATTTGAGCTCAAAATTCCGAATTTTCAATTGAATTTTAGAGATTTTTGATTTTTATGACAAATTGTGCAATTGGACCGACCATTATGTAATTCAAGATCCCAGAATGATTTGTTATGAAGACACTATAACTTAAAAATTAGGAGTGAGCAAGATGGATCGCCTAAATCGGGATCGGATCAGATTGGACCAGACAGATCAGTTTGGTCCTGTTCCTAGTTCCTAAAAGTGGAACTGGTTTTCGGGCGGTCTAGTTCATGATTCTAGGGTCAAAACCGGATCGATAAATATATATTTTTCTAATTTTTTCATATATATATTTATTTACTTTTTAAATATATATTTTAATAACAAAAGAAGCATTTGATAGTTCATTTTTATTCTGTTCTAATGGGACCAACCCAAAAATGCTTTCATAAATTGGTCCTAAAAATGCTTCCTAGTTCCCTTTTGCCTTTACCAATTGTTCCCATTGGAATCGAACCCAATCGAACCGGACGGTCCGATCCATGGTCCCAAGATTAGCCGGTCCGGTCCCTGATCCTAGAAACTGGGAACTGGCCCTCCCGGTTCGGTTCCTGATTCTTGGATTGGACGGGGAACCACTCACCCCTATTAAAAATGACTAGAAAAGTTTTAATTGCATTTTTAGTTCAATTTGGGTTTGATTTTGCTCAATTTTAGAAAAAACACATGCCCGATTGAAATTTTCCAAAATTGATGATGCATTAATGAAATTGGATTTAAAAGAAGACTAATGACTATTTTTATGTAATTTTCTAATTCCATTTACTATTTTTTTCCCACTCATTTTGACTAAATGAAATTAAAGAAAAATTCAGGAAAATGCTAAAAAATTTATTTTTGGTCTAGAAATAAGTTTATAGGCTTGGCCAAGATTCCTAATCCTAATTTTGAGATTTTTGAAAATATGAAAGAAAAAAATGAGCTAAAAATCAGGTGTCAACAAAATGGTGGAAGGAGAAAAGAAAAAGTTATAGTTGCAATTGAAAATAATGGATACACGATACTTCAATTTTAAATTCAAAAGTTTAATTAAGATATTAACTATGATTGATGTTACTTTTAATTTCAAGTGGTTAGAATTTGGAATAGAATTTTTGTGGATGTTTAAAGATCAAAAGCTCATCTTTTTTTTCTTCTTTCTTGCTTCCCATTTTGTTTGTGGTCCTAGATATTATTTTAATCGAATTACTAGTCCCTTGTGAATTATTTTGCGTATCAATTCACGAAATGACTTCTCATTTTAAATGTGTATTTATTTTAACCGTAATGCTAGGAAAATTAGTTTTTTATATTTTCTTTTATGAATAACAAGTTTGTTCAGTATTATTGTATTCATTATCGTTTTGTTTAATTAAAAATGAAAAAAAAAGGAAACTGTTAGACATTGGAATCAAACTTGAAACCTATGACAGGCTAGGTTCCAGGTTTAATATTCAAACGAGTGGATTTCAGGTTCCAAAAAATTAATGAACTTGAACTCGAGGGTAGGTACTAAGTTCCAAGTGGAACCTGTAAAGAACTTAAATTGCTCACTTCAACTATGCACACTCCAACTCATTTAAAGCACTGTAGTTGTAGATGCTTGCTATATTCGCATGCACAACATACACATGTACATGAACATAAACACCCATACATATGGGGAAAATTACTAAAGGTCCTAAATATATTACATTTGTGCCAATTCAATTTAAAATTTTTAAATTTGACCAATTTAGTCATAAATCTTTTGGAGATTTTCCAAAACAATCATAAACTTTTCAACTCTGCCAATTTAGTCATAAACATTTTTCAATTTAGCCAAAAAATGTTGATGTGACGCTCTAGCCAATATTGGCCATTCTATATGGCACGACTGATACTAACGTGAATAATTTTTTATCATATTTTTGAATTTTTTCTAGGCTGGCGAGGGTCAGCGCCCTTGCTGGTTTTGAGCTAAATTTTGTTTCTTTCAAGACGAGCCAAGGAGCTAGTTGATGCTCCTGACAAGAGGCTCCGATATAAGATCTGCAAGAACGATCACAAGTATTGTGCTATGATCAAAGCATATGACAATGTCAAGCATTTGCTACTCGCAATCGTAGAAGTCAACTTGATGGAGCATTCCATCATCACTATTTTGTTCCAAAAGATCGATAGCTCCATCGAGGATGGAAAATCTACGAAGCAGTTCAAGCTGTTTGTGTTGCCCATGATACATGACAATACATCAAAGTTGGCTGAGCTATTGAAAGATTCCAAGAAAGATGTGGATAAATATGGGCTCACCCTGCAGGCCCTTTATGATTGTGTTGTCTCCAAAAAAATGACCAACTATCAAACTTAGTCAACATAAGCAAACTTTGGTCAACAATGAACAAAACAGTTAACATCTTGAAGGGAATCGGCAACTCGTTAAGGAAGTTATTGACAATATTAGTTTTCGACAAGAGCCTTCATGAAGACTTGAGAAGTTGACCGACAAAAGCATCGACAACGGGCATTCAACATATAGACTTAACTGCTAGGTAGTTATGTTTTCTTTTCGCTAATTCAAAAATATCTTTTTAACTTTTTGTGGATATTTGTTCTATATAATAGAAGCTAGTGGATAACACGACTTCTTATAACTACGCCATTGGGAAGTTATTTGTTATTTGAATTCTAAAATTGTAACTATTGTTGTATGTAACCATCAATTGTGGGCTATAAATAACCACATTGTACTATTTATATGAATTCATCAATCAATCAAAGAACTCAAACTCCTCGCCAATTAATTTTTTATCTTTTCTTTTTTTTCGCAATTTATCTTTCCCGCAATCTAAATATCTTTTAATTATCTTCTAATTCTTGCCATTTAGTCGTAATGTGACATTCCGAATTTCGATCCATTTTTAGGATTTATAAAATGTGTATTTCGTCAATGTGCTTATAATAAAATCTCGCCCGGAACCGATCACTCTTAGGTTATTTTTTTAAATTAGAGATTTCATTAGAATCGCATTCGATCGAATTTGGTTGTTATTTAATGCCCGAACTTTGGTATCGAATTTTTAGGACTTTCGTGACGAATTTAATTGGACGGTATCGATATTATTGTAGCCAGCCGCGATATTGCCCGATATAAGTGAAAAGTAAAATTTGGATCGAGTGCGGATTTAGACTAGTAAACATCTCTTATAGTGTGTTTTAGTTATTATCTTTTGGCCTTTTTTCTAATTTATAATTGGGATTTTGAGTAGCCGTTGGATTAGTTAGCGAGATCGAATTGTGGCTGTTGGATCGCATTTGAGTGCAATTTGACTTTTTCTCCCCCTCTCCTCTCTCTCTCCTCTTTGCCGCGCCCTCTGCCCCATGCAGACGTCCCTTCCCCCTTCACGCTCACGTCTTCTCTCTCTCCTCCCTTCTTTTTCTTTTTATTTTTCTTTTCTTCTTCCTTCTCCTTCCTTCTGTCGTTGCTTTTGCTTCCTTCTCCTTGCTGCCCGATGCCGACCGCCTCTTGCTGGGACCAGCCCAGCCACTGCCCCCCGTCCTCCTTATGCCGCCGTCACCCTGACCGAACTGCGCTGCTGCTCGTCGCCCGCGATGGCCTATTGCCGGCCTGCCTGCGCTGTACTCGAGCAGCAGCCCGCCGGCCCCTCCTCCATCTCTCGGCCACTCGCGATGCCACTGTGTCGCCTCCGGCCGATGCGCAACCTCCCGTTTCTCCCTGTTTTTCTTTTCCCCGGCGCCTTCCCCTGTTTCGACCCCTAGCTTTACTACCACCATGTGCCATCGTTCCGGCCGCTACCGCTCCACCTCCGCCACCCAGCCTCTTCCCTCAGCCACCTTTGCTACCCAACTGCCCCCCTTAGCCACCACCACCTCCCTTTCCCGTATTTTTCCTCCCCCCCGACGCCTCTCCTGTTTTGAGCCCTCCTCGGCTCCCCCTCGTCTAGCTGCCACCGTTGCTCTGGCCGCCACCAACTAGCTCTTAGCAACCCTGTCCAGCCACCTCTAGCCGCCGTGCTCGCCTAGATAGCTCGACGCTGCCCCAACTTAGCCTTGGCCGGACTATCCCGGCCGTGGCAGAGCCTCCGCCGTCGCCTAGCCGCCCTCCGACCGTGAGCCCGACAACCGTCCTCCGACCGTGAGCTCGGCAGCCGCCCCTGCTTTAGCCCCCTATCCGCTTCCTCTCTCGTGTGGCAGCCGCTCATCCATCGCCACCGTGAGCCGCCACGGGTCCGTCGAAGTCGCGGCTGTGCCGAGCTTGCTGCCGCTACTATTCCGGTCCCCGTCGCTACCTTGCTCAGCTTGTTCTCGCTTAGGGAAGTGACCCCCTAAACCTCATATAGGACTTCAGGTATCATTGGACTTGTTTAGAAGCTAAATCGTGTAGATTAAGGGCTGGGTATGGCTGATTTTTTGTTGCTGGAATTACGGGCTGATCATGGTTGAAACATGGATGGATTGGGGCGGTCTAGAGACTAAATTAGTGGCGGGTTTTGGTGGGTTTAATTGCTGGTTTGTTAGACTAATGTTGATTAGTTTATGGTTTGAAATGTGAGTTTGAATGTGACGAGTTGATGGGCGCATATATGGTTGAATTGTCATGGCGCTTGTGAGTGAAGTTCGATGCTTAATAGTGGCCGATTCATGTTGGATTGTGGGTTATTGTAGCGAGTTTGTGACTTGAAATTGGGCATTTGAAATGTGTTAGAAGAGTAGTTGCGCAATGTGGCCAACTTTTGTTGCTTGAATATGTGTTGGTCGTGCTAAGTTGGGGATTGAGTTCGATGGCCTATCAAGGCCTCTGTGTACTCTATTTAGTATGGTGCATTTTGTGAAAATTGTGGTGGATTGAATGTTTGAACGGATTGATTGAGTGATTGGCGAATGAGCAAGTTTGAGTGTGTGAAATTAGTTGGTTGGTTAGTTTGTTGTGTAATCGCCGCTTGAAATGAATGTGTGATGTGGCATATGTGATCATTTGAAATGGCCCGAGGCATGTTAACGTGGGCCATGGAAGGAAAGTTAGACCTGATGCGTGTTTACATGGGTCATTGAAGGATGTTGAGCGTGAGGTGTGTTTACACAAGCTGTGGAAGGAAAGTTGGACCTGAGCCGTGTTTACGCAGGTCATTGGAAAGAGAATTAGGCCTGAGGCATGATGACGCGGGCTGTGAGAAAAGGCCTGAGGCATGTTTACGCGGGGCAATGAGAATGTGTCATGCCACGTACTCCACAAAGCGCGAGCATTCCAACCTAGGTCAAATTTGAGTGCAACGTCCTAGAACGCGTCACCGACCCAACACCCAACTCAAAGAACAAAGCACATGCGAAAGCAACATACACCCGTACATAATAACAACATCCTTACGAGAATAGTGACTTCAACAATAATTACAACTTGCATTGATAACGAAAATATACAATATTCATTTACAGCATAAGCACAAAAATCAAATGGTTTAGCGGCCACTACAATATAAATTTCCCCGTTCCAAACGGGGTACTTGGCCATCGAATGGATTATCCGATCCAGAATCCCAAATATCATCAGTACACCTGCTATCCTCAAGGCTGGGGGTCTAAAAAATGGGATTAACAACAATAATGAAACGAATCTTAGTGAGTAAAACTCCCTAAACCTAAACTAGGCTAACATGCACCTCCTGACAGGCAAACCAAACACACAACAATGCAACAACCAACACCACAACAATTGATCTAGGCCCTCGGGCCCAGATCAATTACATCATTGACCCTGCAGGTTAGACAATTCAGTATAATTCTCACGGCACATATGCGATCACCCTTGATCATACGTGCGCCATACGCATGCTTATATTCATTAGTGCTTGTGCCGCACACAATTCACCGAGTCACACATACTTGTATACTTGCCAATGCACTCTTGCATACATATGCCATCAATATGACCATGCTCATGATCTGACTCAACATTGTACACTGGCACACAGCTCAATTCTCAATTAGAGCTCGACTCGCGTAAAACGCATTAGGTCTATTTCTCAATAACCAACACTCCATGGCCCGCGTAACACACATCAGGCCCAGTGTCTCTAACCCACATCAAAACGCATCAGGCACAACACCGATTTTCTTACGGACCAAAAACCCGCGTAAAATGCATTAGGCTGGCCGTCTTCCGGACGAATAGGGCATCGTCCTACGTAAAACACATCAGGACGGGTTCAACCCCGCATAAAACGCATTAGGGCTCTTAGTGATCATACATGCACACAGCTAGTTTTATCTGAACCCTGTGTAAAACGCATCAGGGCATTTTAGGGTGATCACATGCTCATGTCAGGCACGCATACTCGTACAATTTTGTCTCATGCCCATTCTCAGCATACGAAATGCGTGGCCATGCAATTCCCGCACTCGAGCAATAGTGCTATGTACAATGAGCATCAAATCTCGCAGAGGCACATAATCATCCAATGGCCAAGCTGACATGCATCTTAACATGCCTTGTCACATCCTCAATTTCAGTTCCTGGGAAATGTCTATGGTTTAAGTTTGATGGTTTTTCAATCGGAACTAAAATTTATACTCTTGTTTTGGAAAACCATATTTCGGATCCTTGGTACCCCTTCGTTTTGTTACTTTTGGGGAGATTTTTATGATCCGAATTTCCAAACACTTTCTTCTTGAAAGTTGTTCCATACATCTTGAAATTTTACATGCTTTAATTTCAGAATTTTTGGAGCTGATATGAGTGGTACAATGGCCTGATTTTCGGACCGCGTGAAACTGCCCAGAATGGGTATTTCGATGATGTTCACACCGTCTTTATTTTCTACAATCTTTTCTGGGCCGATTTTGAAAAAGTTTTCTGCATGAAAGTTGTTGAGAACTTCCTTTTCTATAAAGTGTGTAAATTTGGAAATTTTCTGAGATGATTTGGATTCTAGACAGAGCTTATTTTGAGAAGTAAATATTTTGTTCCAGCGAACTGTTTTTACTCTGTTTTTGAGTGACTGAAAATGGTGTTTACAGAGAGAATTAGATTTTGTGTTCTTCATGAAAAATGTTTATTAAGGGCTTGTTTATGACATATCCGAATTTGAGAATTTTTCGGAGTTCATTTACTATATTTTCAAGTCCGATTTTATGAACAGTGCAAAGCTGTTCGATTTTGTCAAATTTCAAAGATTTATCAATTGTTATATGAAAAAACGTGGGAATCTCGATTTGTTGTCTTTTGGTGATATTTAAGGACATTCCTGTGCCGAATCTCGGGTTGAATGAGATTTTTAGACGTATTTTGTTATGGAAAACCCTCAGGAAAAGTTTGAGATTTATTATAATGCGGGGTTCGTTTTGGACGTTATGTGCGTATTTTCGCAAGATCCGTTTGGTCCGAACAAATTGGGATCGAATTCAGCCAATTAGAGAAAGCCCTAGAAAGTTTGACTAGGTCAAACGTTATCTTCATCATCATTACCTTCATTTATTATTGGGCCTTCATTTTCCACAAGCCATTATGGCCATTTATGAAGCCATTATGAACCTTGGTCATCAAGAATTGACCAAGGAGAGGGAGAGGAAGTCACGGCAGCTTGGGGGAGAGAGAGAGACCCACGGCCAATGAGTGAGGAGAGAGAAAGGGAGAAATAATTGGCCATTTCATCATTAGTTTTGACTTTTGGGATTTAGTCCATTAATGAAAGGATGATGTGCGCGCTTACCTCATACTCCGATGATGCGTGCGCTTACCTCACACCCCTATGTGACACGTGCGCTTACCTCGCTGACTTCCTAGCCAAGCCAATTCCTCTATAAATAGAAGCCATTAGGGAGTTTTGGCTCAATTTTCCACGTTCACCAACCGGCCAAGAAATAGAGAGAAAGAGAAGAAGCCGAGAGCCAAGAGAGAGAAAGAAAATTCGAGAGAGAGAAAGAAAAGTCATTACCGAGAGTTGTTCGAAACCGAGACCGTCGCCTTTCCGCCCATTCTCTACTCTTTAAGTTCTTGTTTTATTAAGAGTAAGTGAGATTTTACTACCGTGAAATGACGTTGAAATACGTTGTATCACGAGCTTTCCCCGTTCTCGGTTCTTGGTATCCCGATGTTGTGTTATCTATAATAAGTTTGCCTTGTTTTGTGTTTTTGCATGTATCTAACACGAATTAGAAACCGAGGCGCGACACATGAGGTAAACCGTGACTTAGTCATGCCTTGAGTCCTTGTTTCATGCTTGCTATGTCCGTCGTTGTTTAATCGGCCACGAAGGTTGGTGCGGTAAGAAATGTTTCGTGTAATGACGATTGATATGTCCTCGCCTGTTAATAAAATTTTATTTGCTGAGTCTCCCCGAATCATCCCCCGCTGTTTTCCCCTTTTTCAGGTCCGGAGCAATGGCATCTCCCTTAGCCAGCATTAGCAATCCCGTGAAGCCAAGAGCTGAAATGCTCACCATGGTAAATGTCAGAAAGACTGCGCCTACCGTCAAATCACGATACTTGTGATGTTCGATGAGGACCTAATGGACTTGGTGCCTCATCCGAGTGTAAGTTCAACGGTGCTTTGGCGGTGTGGGGGGGCCGGTTCTGGGATAGAGCCACGGGTGGGATGTGAGATGGCCAGACGGACAGGACTGGGGTGGAGATGAAGAAGCGAGGAGCGAGAAGCCGTAATGGGGATAGGAAAGCCCAAGCCATGTCGACCTGTAATTAGAAAGCCTTCGGAATAGGCTTATAGAATATGTGCGATGTTGGCTATGACCCAAGAGAAGTGCTTGTTTAAATATGTTTGCATGTTTCGTAAACATAAAGTTGCTCATAATGCTTGTCTTATTTCCATTGGTTGTTCTTTTTATTGTGATTGTCCCGAGTATGCTTCCGCTTGTGTGTAATAAAAGATTAATGAATGGGATGTCACGTGAATGATCCCGAGGTCGGGGCGTTACATGCCCAATCATTCAATGCAATATAATCTTGCATGGCACAACTTTGGCACACATAAATCACAAACTTGGGCAATATAACTTACACCAATTATTGGCCAATTACACACCGCACTAATCGGCCACACAAACATGCGGCATGGCAATATACAATTAAGCACAATCAAGCACAAACTAATCACCCGATCCACCAAACAAAGCATGCTCGGGAATTATCCTCATTAAACCCCAAATCGCCCAAACTTAAGCCAATTAAACTCTATAAGGGCCGCCATTAATTCCGGTTGATCTCGGCCATAATTCAACCCCAAGACATTCTGTTAAACTTTCCGATTCCTCAATTTAGTTTAATTTGAACCCGACACACCATTGGCACATAATCCGTGCGATTAGCACAACACAAGTTCGCACATCCGAGGCCCGCCATGTCAACTCATACTCGGCCACTAATAGCCCACGATATGGCATCATGAATTTGACATCTAATTCAATACAAATTAGCCATCAAGAGGACAATTCAAGATAGGATTGGGAATTCCACCATTAAGTTTTAGATTTATTGAACCTAAGCAAATCTAATCCAATAAGGCCAGCCATTGAATAGCCCACATAGGGGCACTAAAACATATTAGAACTAACATATTGGAACTCAAAATCATCACAATATCAGCGACTAAATCATTCAAACATGGCATGCTCGGGAATTCACAATTAAACCTCAAATCATCCAATTCGATCCACCACGGATAGCCACTTACCCGATCATTCTAAGCCATTAATTTCACTCCCAAATCAGCATAATAGTCCGCCAAAATCAATCCGACACTAGCAGTTATGATCGGTTCGTTAATTACCCCTAATTTGATTATTCTTGATCCCATTTGATCCTGATATGAACAGCCACGATTCAGGATATTCTCAGCCATTTTTCCACCTCCAAATCAACGCACTAGGCTCCTATAATCGTCCCATAAATAACCTCCACCAAACAACCACGAATTTTAGCCTAAATCCACCTTTATCATTCTAATCCAACCCTAACCTGTCTAGAAATGCTTAGAAGCTTAATTGGGGCTTAGGGATAGTTTACTCATCTAATTCTAGGCTCCAAACACAGCTGAAATGGTGGGGAAATGGGCGATCCAAGCTGTGGCTCACGGCGACGTACGGGCCCCTACGGCGGTGCTTGGCGAGTGGCGGTAGTGGCTCTTGGCCGAGGGGCTGATCGGCGGTGTTCCTCATGCCGAACGAGGGAGAGAGAGAGAATGGACGGTCAGGTGGTGGTGCACGGCAAGCGAACGGCATGGCAAGAGGTGGTCTCCCGGCGGTGATCGACACTAGCGCGGCTGAGGAGAAGAAGGAGATGTTTGGTGGGAGAGAGTGGAGGGGGAGTAGTCGAAGTGGTGAGGAGTGAGGAGAGAGAGAGGATGGTTGGTCTTAAATGGGGGATTTGACCAACTTTTCCAAATTCCCAATTTGCCCTTCATATACTTGATTGAAAATAAGCTAAATCCAATAATTGAGAGGCATTTTGGTCCAAGAAATTATGCATTATTGGGGCTGGTATTATCCACTTAATTTTCCCAAAATAAATTCCAATATTTATCGCAAAATTCGGAATACTAAAAATAGGCCTAGGGGCAAAATCATCATTTTTCAATTTCGGGCCGAATTTTCATTTTTCAATCATACTGACCCCAAATATCATTGACCGCACCAAAATGATGTCATCCTTTAAAAAATAGTCTCGCACGATCCCGAAATCCGACGTCCAAGTCCAGATCTAATTTGCGATCCAAATCGCTAAATTACAATGTTAGAGTCTCTCACTAACGGGCAGCTATTTATGGGGTTACGCGTATCGACCTAGGGTTGCTCGAATCGTGACGGTCTCAATTACCGAGAGAACGTGAGGAATTATCACTAGTTCGAGAGATTGCGATGGTTCAGATTTAGTTCGGGATTTGTTTGCCACGTGTACTATGGTTTGCTGCACCAGGAGACATCCAGAGACAGTAAGCCACCATAAGTACCTACAATCATCTTCATCTTTCACTCTGCTCCTCCCAAGTAATTGTTTGAATTTCTCATTCAAAACTTTCCAATTTAAATCATAAAGCAGGCAACCTACCTCTTACAGGATGAAGAGTCTCATATGAGTAAGGCTAACATCAATTATAGCCATATGACCACCAACAACACAAGCTGGGTAGTCTTAGACACAAGATTAGCTAGACATCATCATCATGGCCCTCATTTCTTCATGATATTAAATTTAAGGAAGCTCTCATATCATCCTTCTCAGGACCCACTGTCAGTACCATTTTGTTACAAATGCAACTGGAACAACTTTGAGTTGAGCACCTTCAAGTGGCTACCTTTGGCTAACACCCTGGGATCGACTATGGAAGGATCAAAGCCAAGGCTCTTGCATGAAGTATTGCCCTTTGGAACACACTACACTCTCTACTTTCGGCACCACAGTGTTGAAGAAATGCAAACACATCACTTCCCATGACTATAAGTTTGTCCCTCAATAACGATAACTCACCATCTCAGCAAGAGCTTTCAATTGTGTGCAACCAAATTCATTAACAACAAAACAAATATATATATGCCAATTTAGATCGCTGAGAGGAGAGTCACTAGAATTCTCCAATTTCTCATTCTAAAAAAAATCAAACAATAATCAAAAACTATCATAATGGGTCAACAACACCAATACACAAAATGTGATGATGAATTTCTCAATCAAACAATTTCCTTGCTCAAATCAGGAACCCAGAGAAAGAATTGCCTGCGAACCTGCGACAATGACGACGAAGACGAATAACATGACCGATCATACATGCGTCGGGTCCTTGTACTCAGGCAAGTACTCATTCAAACGCTCCAATCTCATGGATGCCCTTGTGCACGGCCCCTGTGGCTTGCTCACGATGTACGAGTTCCTTCCGAAGTACTTGACAAGGAAGGGGTTCTCATTGCCAAGAGTGCCTCACGATGTCCAGCAACCCTTTAGCCAACTCCACGCTCATCTTCGCCGCATTCCCGATCTCCGGTAGAATTCACATTTATGAAATTCAACATTAAAGTTTATCAAGTCTAACCTTTTCAATTGCTTATGCACTTGGCTGTCCTCCCGACTAATAAATCTTCCCTTTCTTCATGCATGCCCAAGTCACAGGAAGGACAAAATCCATTGTGAATTTGCCTGTTCGTTTGCGTTGGTTTGGTTCCACAAGATAATTCCACATCCTCCTCCTTGGCACGTCTAACTTGGCATCACTAACCACACACTCAACCATGCCATCTCCACAAATCGCCATGGAATGTGTAGAAAACGGAAAGGATTATGCAATTTGTATGCAATTAGATAATCAAAGTCTGACTCCATCATTAGGGCAAATAATTCCTTAAAATTGTTGGGGAAATATGCTCCTCCAAATTTATAGAAGAAAAGAAATTTCAACTTCAAATGTGATGAACAATGAAATGAGACTTTGAGGCGTGATATCACTTTTTTTAATGAATTATTTGCCCCACGAAGTTGCTAATGGTCACCGGAAAATTTCTTCCAGGATACAACAAAGTCTCGATTGAGAATACCGAATAGCAATTTCGGTATATCTCCAATATCTCTCTAGGAAAACAATTAGAAAAGATGATTGTATATCTCTTGGAAGAAATGGAAAAAATGGTTGTTCTTCTTAATGAACAAAAATGTTGAAATATTTATACGTTGAACAAACACAACCTTTCGAATGTAAAGAAGTTTTGTCTGAACAGACACAACCTTCCAAAGGTTATGAGAAAGCCTAATTACCATTGGGCAGAAAATAAAAATCCGAAATTAAATTATTAAAAAATAACCATCATTTTATTGCGAACAGTCACACTGTTTCAATATGATAAAATAATTATTTTATAATAATAAATTTGAAATTTAATAAATAAATAAAAATGATCGTTGATTAGTGCCAAATCTCGTTCACGTGCACACTCACATCCTTTCGATGTGGGACAAGGCTCCTTATTGTTTGTTTTACAAACAAACTACCAACACTAAGTCATTACTCGATATGAGCGGCTGATCCGTGATAGGAGTGCTGGCACAATAGTCCTATAATATAGGGTATGACATTAGAGGGGGCAACATTTTCTTCCAAAGGATTGACTGCAATGCTCTGCAATCACTTGTAGACTGAAATGCTCTGCAATCACTTGTATGATCACACGTGATTAAATATTCTCCACCAATACAGTATAGATGTATTCGGTATTTTCTTGAGTAAAAATAGGAAAGGGGGTATGAATGACTTTTTGTGAAAGCAGGAGTTACTTCGAGATAGAAAGAAGATATTTTAGAGAACACGATGGAATATGAATTCTCAGTCAATATCTCTGGATCCAAGATGCCAATGCCAACCGAAGACGTGCGCTTCGAGGGTACAATGAGAACGATGGAATTTGAATTCTTCTCTGCTTTTGTATCATTCGATCGAGTACAAAAGGGATTAAAAGCTGAATTTCGATTCAGTCAATACCGTTGTTCTCAGTCTTTTTCCCCGCATTTCCAGCAGCTTCTTTACTCCTCCGGATCGCCTTCAGTCCGCCAACAACCTATCTTCCGGTCAGTTTGCTCCGAGTGCTCCCAACTTGTTCCTTTCTCATTCGCCGGCTCAATTTCTCGGCTTTTTCGTGCTTGATTTGTCTGCAATCATGACTGATAGTCATGATCGATGCTCTTGACAGCAACGATTGCGCATGCTCATTCTCAGTCTTGCTTGTTTTTTAGTGTTCCTGCTCTTGCATTTAGTGTTCACCTTGTGATGTCGTTTGCATTTGTGATTCTCCAAATCTGCTTGGCTCGATGGCCTGGATTTGCCTTGATTACCCCAATTTCAGTTCAGATTTATGTTTAACCGAGAGATTCTACAAAATCCCTGAGTTGCATCAATGAACGTCCCGAGCTAGATTTGATTGAGTTTAATGTCTCCGCCGGCTTCATTTGCCTATTTCTATTGCATAAGCTGTGGTCGATTTCTGTGTGTCCTCATTAGAAGCAAATCTAGTAATTGCTCACTCCAAAGTTTATTTCCAAAGTTCTCACTTCATTACACATTTTCAATGTTTATATGAGACACGCCAAAATTTGAATATTGTTGAACTTGGCCAAGAAACATCTGAACGGAATTAGATCCATCCTGATGGGCGATAGCGTTGGTATGCTTTGGATTTGGCCAAGAAGCATTTGTAGTTGATATGTTCATGCTGAGATTTGATGAGATTCTATGTTTGTATGTAAAAACTGGCCTGGTAGTGAGGAAACCAAGACTTAGATTTATGAGCCAAATTCATTGATTCATTGGTTTTATGGATTTTTTCACCAAAAATGACCAGTCAATCGAGAACATTTTTCAATAGATGAAAGTATTCGTACATTAAAATTAGGAAAGTGAATTCCTAAATCTAAAAAAGTGAAAACACTATCTTGAATTGTCATTCTCTTTCCGGAGTTGACTCGAAACTGACTCGTCTCTCTCTTCTCTCAACAGCAGAGACTCGTGCTCTGCCGCCGCCGCCTCCTCGCGACTCCCACTTCTACCGCCAACGACTCCGCCACCAATTCTATATCTAGCTCCTCCGCTGCTCCTCTCTCTCAATTGACGGCTCTCATCGTTCTCCAATTCATTCTCTTCCTCCTCCTCGAGCGTTGGCCCCATGCTCGCCAACCGGGTAACAGGCAACTCCACCGTCATCCTCGACCAGCTTTGCTTCAAGCTCCACACGCCCTTACCTTCACCTTCATCACCCCCGTTGTCTGACGACAAAAAAAACTACATCTCTTTTCCCCCATCGCCGACGCTTGTTGAGCTTCTCAGATAGGAATAGAGCGAAGCCTCTCCCGTCAGAAGGAGCACAGAGAAGAATGAAAATGGGTGCATTGATCCCGTGCAGTGAGTGAGAAGCGAATGGCGATTGCAAAGAACGGAAATGGCGGGATTGGAGAGAGAGAGAGAGAGGCGTACGTGACAAGACGATGCAGAGGGTTTTCATTTATATATCACCGGACATAAGAAAATTAACCATTTTCCTGAAAAATGATTTCCTCAAAAATATTTTCCTTTGTTACGGAGTTTTTCCCCAAACAAACCACCATTATTAGTAAATCGGGAGAAATATTCCCTTTCTTATTTCTTCGAAACTAGCGGGGGTTCACCCAATATTTTAGACACAGGTTGCTCATAAGAAACTCTACGCCAATGTAAGTGGTTGGTTATAGGGAAAATTCCAAATAAGTATACGAAGTGTTCTCATTTTCTCAAATAAGGGTCTGTAGTAGATCTTGTTTCAAAAAAGGACTTAAAGTGGTACGTCAGTTTCAAATTAGGGCTTGACCTCACCGGCCGGCTAAATATTCTGATCGGTCAAAGGCTTTTTCTTCCAAAGACAATTTTAACTTAAATTTTAATTAAAATGGATTAAACATTAAGAAAACTAAAAGTTTTTTAAAAAGAAAAAAAATACAAGTGGGAGGGCTGTCCCGTCTATATTTTTTTTGTGTTTTCTTTATTTTTTTAATTTTTAGCCTTTATTTTCTTTTTTTTTTGGTAAGTTCCTTTATTTTCTTTTTTGAGTTTGTCTTTTTCATAGAATTTTTTTTTGGATTTTTTTAACCTAATTTAATTAAGATTTTGTGTAAAAATTAAGATTCGGATCAAAATGATGTCATTTTAATGCTTCAGTTAACCTTAACACCACGCAGGACCCCATGTGGGAAAGATACAATATTAGAAAAACCACATTAGTAGTTTCCGCTAGTTAAATGAAACGGAGTTAGCGAAAAGACTTGATTTTTATAAAATATTAAATCCTAGGCAAGGTCCTCCAAGCTCTCACCGGCTGCTGGCAAGGGTCATCTCGCCTAGGTCCTCACTGGCCATTGGTGAGGTGATCCTCACCTAGTTCTAGCAAAGGCCGACCTTGCCTATGGCCAACGAGGGTCACCCAGCTTAGGCGAAGTCAACCCTCATCTGTCGCTTTGAAGGGTGGCCTCGCTCAGCCCTCTTCGAGTATTGCTGGGGGCTGGTCATTGCCAAAGATCAACCATAGGCAGCCAGCCTTGGCGAAAAAGGAAAGAAAAAAAAAAGGAAAAAAGAAAGAAAAAAGGAAACAAACCAAAAAATTAAATGACGAAAATTCCCTTAACTAGCAGATGAGGTCAGGCCCTTTCTTGAGATTGACATAGCCACTTTAAATTCTTATTTGAAACCAAGTCCAATTCAAGCCCTCATTTGAGAAAATGAAAACACTTCGTACCCTTATTTGGAATTTTACCTTAAGTTCTATATCACTCTAGGTTCCTTGACATTTTGAGTTTACTATGAGGAAATTGGCTAGCATGAGATATTAGGATATTGTTGCATTGCTTCTCACTTTTTGGATAATGTTCATAGATGTGAATTGGAGAAGCTTGGAGACTTTCATTAGCTTCCATTAGGATTACGTCAATTTTGGAATTTAGAATCTAGATTAGGCTTCATCAGAGACATAGAACAGTAATTTTGAATAAAATTGACAATCTTTGGTTTAAGTTTAGGTTTAAGTAGATTAGTCTCTTTAGAAAAGATTGGATTTGATTTTAGCTTAGGGAGTTGCTGTCCGGGACTATATAACAAGTCCATATAATATTACTTGCCCGACGTTGTATCCGGTTACTTTCTGCACTTTATTCCTTATTTACCTTTTATTGCTACCTTTGATATGCTTGTTTTGATTCCTTTATGTCAATTCCTTCATTTCACCTAGTTGGATGGTCATGACCCACGCTGGGATCATAATAAACATAAAAACATCACATGGACATTAAGTGAACGAGAACTTTAAGACTCATAATTGTATAGATCACCACATTTAGGTACAGAAATGGCTTTATTTGGATAAACCAGTGTAGTTAAGTTCCCATACTTAGATCTCTGGTTGCATCGGGAGTGAAATATACTTTCGTATCTCACTTGACTCCTAATCGGCCCTAATATGCTAGTGGTGACTCATTCACATGATGAAATTTTCATAAGTTAATCAATTAAAATAAATATTCCTAAACATTGCGCGACGTAAGAGATTAGGAGAACTCATGCCCATTGAGGATCATTGGTCCCCAACTCGACATTACCTCTAAACCCGTCTATCCCCAGCCCTTTTGGAAGGGTAGCAACAATATGTTAAAGTGGTTGGTGTAGTGAAAATGGATCACTTATCTTTTACAAGGTCATAAGTTTGATTTATGTCGTGAGCCAACCTTTGAACAACGCATACTATGTTGTCTATTTGCGATATACCTTGTATGCACAAATGTCCCAATTGTAGCATTTTAACGATGCTCGAATGACAAACTCGCCGATCTCATACCTTCATATTGCAGGTGATGTAGAGTAGTTATGCCTCAAATAGAATATTCCGTAGAAAATGTGGAACCTTCGTGGTAAATTGTTGGTTAAAAAATAATTGACAACCTTTTTCCCAAGTATCTCATCGACATCAATACTTTTATGAAATCACCAACCTTTTTTCATAGTTTATAAATCATCAATTTTCGTACTAACTCTGTGAATGGGATAGCAAGGATCACCTAGAGGGGGGGTGAATAGGTGATCTTAAATAATTTTTATTAGATTATGCGGAAATAAAAAATTACGGTTGGGCCTGAATAAAATTTAGATTCAAGACAGTTTATATAGACAAAGCTCTTAATGTGCAGTATGTAGGATAAAAGATAAGGGATAGAAAAACTGCACGCAAGTTTATAGTGGTTTGGCTTATAGAAAGCCTATGTCCACTCTCCCATACTGACAGCTTACTGGTTGGATTCCACTAATCAAATCAATGAGAAGTTACAGCAAGTTGTGCTGCTTAAACCCAAGCACTTTTCCCCGAAGTTGGTGTTGCTTATACCAAGCCGATAGATCACACTATTTCACACCTAAGCACACACTTATAACACTGTCTACACCTCTCAAATGATTATATGTTTAAGCTCACGAAAGATAAGAGATTGAATTAGAGTATGTTCAGACTTTGGACTCGTTGATTCTTGATTTCATTCTCTACCTTTTGCTCCTCGTTGATCTCCTTTTATACTTCTCTACTTCCAAACTAGCCGTTGGATAGTCTTCAGAGGATCATCTTCCAATATTCACCTTTGGACAGATTTGTATAAAATGGATTGAGTAGCCGTTGGTTGATAAAATCTGAATCCCGTTAATTCTGGTCGCCCATACAATCAGAATCTTGATTTCCATAAGTAGATTTTTGTTCGTTGTAGTGCATTCTTGTTGTAGCATTTGATTGTCAATCAATTTGATTAAGATTGAACTAATCAAAACTTTCCTTATGTGAAATCCATGCCAGATCACTAGCTGTTATTCTTCGTTCTGAGTTCTGCGTCTGAAAAATTTCAGCGTCAGCGTCTGCGTCTGAATAATTTCAGCATCTGCGTCTGCGTCTGAAGAACTTCAGCGTCTGCATCTGAATAATTTCAGTATCTGCATCTGAATAATTTCGGCTTCTGCGTCTGAAGAACTTCTACGTCTGAGTCTGAACTTTTCGTTCTTTCACAATCTGAACACGAACTAGATCTAGATTGACATATGATTTTCTTCCAAAAATAACTTCCTGAATCAAAATACTTCAAAGCATTTATCAGGCTTACAAAACACTCATGGACAGTTTTTTCAACTTCAAAATCTATTGGGAATTTTCCTTAACAATCTCCCCCTTTTTGATGGTGACAAAACTTCCATGCAGATATTTAGATTTTGAGATAATTTTGAAAAATATGATCAAGCATATAATGTAGCAGATATTCAAGATATCATATACGATCAGAGTAATTTGATATGCGATTTTTTATACTCAGTTTTTGAATAAGATAAGGAGTATGACAAAATCTGAACCGTAAAAGAAATGAATCACAGTCTGTCTCCTTTTATTTATATCCAATAATCTACATATCAAACCAAATCATATCTGCGTATTTGAGCATATCAAAGCATATCATATTTGCTCATATTTGCATCAAAGCATATCATATATGCATATTTCTCCCCCTTTTTGTCAGCATCACAAAAAGATATATGCATGAAATTCCTTAATGATCATGACAATATATGGAAGTATAATCAAAACTCAATATTATGCATCAATTAAGTAGAATTAACCACTAAGCACATATGCATATTTACATTCTCTCCCCCTTTTTGTCATAATCAAAAAGTGATAGTAATGGAAAGGGTATCACGTAGAGAATATAAATTTAACTCATCTTTACATACTATCTTTAAAATATATTTGGCATGAAACACAACCTTAAAAAAATAATCATCTTTCGCGAACATAACATATATTCAATATAGCTCATGTTCTGAAGAATCAAATATCATATATATCAATGAACACGTATGCACATAATAAATTTCACAATCTTTTTGTCATAAAAAAAACAATAGTATAAATAAGAGATTCGTTAATGATAAAAAGTAAGAAATACTAACCCGGATTGTGTAGAACTTAGCAAGTTCTAACATACATTGCCTTTTCTTTCATAGTAACCAAGAGTGAGCAGAAATTAAATTGACTTTCATACTTGATTTATGCTCCCCCTCAATTTGATACCATTTTGAGATGATTCTGTCCCTTTCTTTTGCATTTTTCCACTTTTTGTTTTTCTCCCCCCTGTCATCAAGACAGCTTTTGCAAATAGCTTTCATTGTTGCTTGTGCACTTCGAACAAATTGTTGTTCCTCTATTTTCTTTGTAGCAGCAACATCCACCACATTTGTTTGCATTTTGAAATTCGAGAAAGAAATTTATTTTCTTTCATCAAGCTCGTCTCGGATTCAAACTGCATAAACTCAACAAACTTTTTGCACAAATTTGCAATTAAAGACATAATATCTTACATAATATGTAATGCCTTTTCTTTAGCAATAATATCAAATATTTAAACCTGAGGCAACTTATCCTTTCGTACGACGCATTAAGCATTTGCTCATCTTGTTTTGACATGCCTCCAATAATTTGTCAGAATATTGTATAACGGAGAAATTTTCAATCCTTCGGAAATGTTGCAGAATTTCCCTGATTGTAGGACAAGCTTTCCAAACTTCACAAGGAAAGATTCTTTTACATCCTGCAAATACTTGTAAGAGAGATATAATCTTTGCAAAATATAGAGAATGTCACGTACATACCTTGCTCTGATTTGCGAATCAATCTTGCTAATTAAAAAAATCTTCTAAGAATATAGCAAGTGATTCAAGATTGTAGGAATTCTCCTTAAGCAAGAATCTCATAGGCATAAAGATTATATGATGTTAACGAATTTCGCAAAAGAAATGTAGCTATTTCAAGCATTAAATATATGCAATATCTTACACACATGGCAACAAATATTACCAATTTATATCTTAACAAGCATGTTCAGAATATACCTTTCCTCTTTAGAAAGGATTCATCACTTGAGATCCTTCATTGATTGCATCATGACTTGCGTAGGTTTACATCCATGCTTCCTTTGTATAATAGTCTGCAATAAACTCATTTCCTTTCTAGTATCCTTGTATTTGGATCCCTTCTTTTTGTTAGACGCACAATAGGAAACTTTCATAGAAGCCCATAGACTTTCCCAACTCATCTCAGCAGAGTATTTAAGGGAAATATGCATAATAAAACAATATCTTGCAAAAATAACTTCTTTCTTTGTAAGGCATGACAATATCGGAGAACACATAATGAGTCCATAAAAAATATTTCATTTCAAATAAGATATCAAACAATCTCTTTTAAAAAATTTCATCTAAAAAATCCATAAAAAAAACTCGACTTTTATTACGACATTTCTAACACAACCAACGATGTAAAATATGCCATTTCAAGTCAAAATAAAGCAGAACATGGCGATAAAAATGTTAAGTCCAAAGAGAAATCATAGATATTTGAAGTACGTATCCAATTGTGTATCATGGCCTACAGTGTAGAGAACTTCCAAATATGAAAAAATATGTATCTTTCTTAGATATTTGCATAATAGGTTAAGAAAAGCAAATAGAAAGAGGAGGACAAAGAAAAAAACAAACATAGAAATGGATGTGGCACTAAAAGACAAAAACCTATACATTGTATGTCACGCCCCGAACCCCTGTGAGCTTGTGACATCCCCCACTCCGATTGAAATGATGCGACGTCCCAGGAACGTCGCCGACCCAACCCAAATATCAGAGCCACATGCAGAAGCGAATATAAAAAAATAAAAATCCGGACAAAAAGATGACGACAACGGGGTAGAACACCACAACAATCAAACAACAACATATTCATACAATACCAAATATACAAACTTTTGATTACAGACATAATTAACACTTAAGCATCCACAGCCACCGATAAAACAAAAGATCAGGGGTTTGGTTAACCTAACTTCATTATAGGTCAACCCAACTTACACAACCCCTAAGATACCCTAGAGAAAGCCCACTGGTCGCCCTCATTTCCATTCTGCTCCTGATTCTTCGAGCTTGAGTCTCCGGAAACTCACCTGCAGATCCACTGGGTATCAAGAGCGACTCTTCGCACTTCAAAAAGAGGAGGCGATTCTCTGGGTTTACGGTTGGAGGTCTGAAATTGTGGATTATACAAGTATGAGACGAATCTCAATAAATGTACAACCCCAAACCCCACGTAAGCACTCACGTACCGCCAGATGAAAACACGCACATCACGCAACAATCAACCAAACTAACGACCACACACGAACCTACCTGGAACCCATCATGCACGTTCCTGCACGTTAGACCATAATTCAGCCAGCACATCACAACAAGGAATCATAGACGCACGTGTGCCACAATTATAAGACAGAAACCACTTGGGCACGTCCCATACCGTGCCTAGCAGTTTCAACCCCATAATTAAGCATCACATCACACGATACAAACACACTCGCACACTAATTCACACCACTTGTCACTTTCTCAAATCTCGCACCTCAAGTCAATCCCCGCTCATTCTCAACTCTTTCACCACTACCGCACCCACATAAAACACATCAGGCCAACGGTCTTCTGACTACGACAGGAATCAACACCTCGTCAGGCCGAGCATCGTCACCTTGTCAGGGACGGCATCGTCCCGCATAAACGAACACGCCTCAGGACGGAATCCTACACACACTTTCCTTCTACCGCGCTCGTGTAAAATGCATCAGGCCAACGGTCTTCTGACCACGTCAGGTATCGTCACCCTGTCGGGTCGGGCATCATCACCTTATCGGGGACGGCATCGTCCCGCGTAAACGTACACGCCTTAGGACAGATCCTTTCCAACAGATCCTACATTTCGTACCTTTATTCCATTCATACCACATCCGTCACACGGCCACACCTACACACAGCAGAACACACACACACCTCGCACATACATGGCCACGCACAAATTCACATCTCACTTACACTTCACAAACGCACGTTCTCATCATACGAACACGCTACCTGATCACACACATGTTTGGCACGCGAACTCAATGCACAATCACACCCACACACGTCACGGTCACACACGTGGCACACGACCGATCACACTCAGTCCAAAACACATTTCAAACCAGCCCACAACCACAACTCGCACAACCATATATACAATTCGATTCAAGGCAATACCTCACCAATCAATTGCACAATTCAGCCGCAATCATTCCACACCATCTTAGCCCTATTCGAGCCTATCAAACCACAAATTTTCAGCCACTAAATCAGTCCACAACCACCAATTATCCAACGTCTATCTAAAACCCAAAACAGCCACATAATTCACCATAAACCGAGCCCTAAACAAGTCTAACAATACCCGAGGTCCTAAATGATATTTAGGGAAAACACTTACCCTATAAAAACAGGACAAGCTAGCTAGATAGTGACCGAGACAGCCGGAATAGTAGCAATAGCAGCAGCGTCACCAGCGGCCTAAAGGGCGAGCGGCTGAGCTGCCTTGGGCGGTTGGCTGGGACAGCGACGGCAATGTACAGGGTAGGGAAGGGTGTCCAAAGGTGGCTCGGTGATGGTTGGGCTGATTGGAACAATGAAACGGCGAGAGAGAGAGGAAAGGCGGACGGTGGGTGCTTGGCGGGGAAGGAGAAACATCGGCGGCGAGTGGTTGGGCTGTGCGGGGATCGGCGGCGACGAGCTGGTGGCCGGCTTGGCTGGCTTCTCACGCAAGGGAGAGGGAGAGAGAGAGAGAACCGGTCGGGTGGGGAGGGGTAAGGAGAGAGAAAGAGAATGAGAAAAGAGAGAGAGAGAGAGAGAGAGAGAAATGAATTTAAATAATCTAACCCAATAATTGTACCTCGAAAATTACTAAAATACCCTTCTAACTTCCCCTTCGATCCAATGGCCACGATTGATCTTATCCAAAATCCAACGGCCCACGATTCTCATTGCCCAAAAAGTCAAAGGCATTCTTGCCATTATCCAAAAAGGTGAGGGTCATTCTTGTCCTTCATAATTTTGGTCATACAGGGTATTTCTCAGTCTCCTGACTTAATCCAGTCTTTAAAATTCGTTCGCGGTCCCAGGGGCAAAACGGTCATTTTTCCGATCCCGGGGCGAAATTTTATTTTTCGCCCATACCAACCCCAAATGTATGTGGCCAACATAATATGGCGTTGGAATTGCGAAAGTAGTCTCTTAAGCCCTAAAAAATCGGCTTCAAAGTCCTGAGGAATAAAATAATATTATTTTTTACTTTCGAGCTAAAATTATAGTTTTTGACCGTAATAACTCTAAATATGCGTGGCCACCCCAAAATGTCATCGGCCTCGAAAAATAATCTCATATGGGCTCAAAATCAATGTCGATGTCCCGAGGGGCAAAATCATAATTTTCTCAATCTCGAACCGAAATCTATTTTTTTGCAGAAATGGTTGGCTCCAAGGTTGGCCAAGCCAAAAACTTCATCGGCCGCTCAAAATTTTCAATTTCAAAATTCTCGATTCTCGGGCCCGAATTTCAAGAAATGACTAAAATTGAACAATCGCGACTTTAGCTTATTTCTGACTAACGGGTGGCTCATTGGGATTACGCGTTCTCGACCCGTGACCGACACTAAGTCAAATCACATTTAAGTTTACTTTACCTAAGACGACATCGATTGTCATATAATTGCGAGGGTCTGCCGCTAGTTCCCTTCAGACACGATCAATCAGTTAGATTGGTCTCTATTGGCCCAAAACATTCCCACGTCAATCCTTATGGTCAAAGGTCGAGCCTAGGCCAAGTTCTTTGGTCGTGCAAACTCAATCCCGTAATAGCCCTATCTAAGGTTAGCATCCCGTGAATGCACTATTCTGGGTGAGATCTCACTATAGTGCATTGATCAAATTCATTTCTTAAATCCCAAGAAAAGGATCGAAAATTCAGACTGTTATTATATCATCAACACTACTATACTAGAATAATGCCTGTGCTATGCATGAAATTACATAAATAATAAGGCAATACTAATTTATTGTGTTTGAATTGAAATCACATATTATTTATATTTTATAATCAGAAGATACAAAGTAATAGTATGTCTAGGTTTTAGAAATTATGAAATTGATTTTGTCCTTAAAATAATTTGCTTAGAGGTTATCAATACTCCTAATGAATTACAAAGGAAAAAAAATTAAATGTTACTATGAATGTCAAAGTATATATTAGCATAAAAAATCAATTATATAAGTCCAGCCACAAATTGATTTGTAGCATACAAACTTATGTCGCTTTTGATCATGATATTGATTTGTTCGGCTCTTGGTATCACATTCAATAGTGCTTGGAATAGCCCGCAAAATCCAACCCATCTTTCACATGTGTTGATGGGTTGATGGACATATTTGCAAAATATCTCCATATTGAAAAACCAATCGGCATGGCAAATTCACCCTTTAAAAATGTTAAACTTTATCTTAATAACACAGGGAATGCTAAAATTTCAACTTATCTAAATCACTGGAAAACTAAATGAACTAAAAATTGGAAAAGAGAGAAAACTAATTGATTCTTACAGTCCAAATACTTAAAATTCTATTCATATATCATCCCAAAAGAAATTAGGAAGGAAAAAAGAATTTTCTTACTTGCTTCATAGACTTAAAAAAAATGAAGGAAAAATCACCAAAATTTCCTAAGAAGGCCACATCGCCATTTTCCTATTCATGCCTCAATCATTATATATAAGATGACCTTTTACTCTCAAAAAATCCTTAAATGTGCACTTCCCAAAATATTTATTTTCTTTTATTAATTTTGATGACTAACTGTGTTTTCTTTAATAAAGAACGCATGACTAAGATCTTTTAATTGAATTGTGAGAAAAGTATACTAAAAATCCTAAAACTCGTTATATAAATGCAATTAAATTCTAAAACTTTCAAAAAATGCAATCAAGTGTAAAATTTATTACAAAAGTATAATTGAATTCTAAAATTTCAACAAGTGCAATCAAATCCTTAAACTTATCAAATTTGAGCAATCAAGTCATAAAATTTTTTAGCATTTTTCATTGTCAAATTAGATGGAGTTATTAACTTTTCTAGGCTATCATATCGCTTTTTCTCTCTCCTCCCTTAGGTTATCTCATCTCCACACAACTTTCTTCTTCAACCTTCATGGAGAGGAGGGAGAGATCTAGCTCAAATGCTTCATCCCCTTTTCCTTTTTCTTTAGCTCATCTGGTTCTCTATTTCATTTTCTTGCTTTCCTTCTGTTTGGAGGAGTTTTTCTCTTACAATCTAGTTTAAATTCAAAAGCTTCTCTCTCCCGTTTCAGGGAGGTTTTTATCCTAATCTAGTCTAGATATAGGGATTTTTGTAGCATGATTTCAGGGTCACGCGTCTCTTGGGTTTTGTCGGTGTGCAAGTCCAGTTTTGAAGGAGCTCAAAGGAGTTTCGTGAAAGTTTTGTTTTCACACATGTCACATCTGTGTTCGTTAAATCTTGTTACTCTAAACGGCAATGATGTTGAAGACACCAAACCTAGGTGCGCACAGTGGAAAGGCAAAGCCGTAGAAACACATGGAAATATTGATGCGTGCTCATTATCGAAGACGGATTCGATAATCGGCTGCCCATTTATGGTTTGAAGAAGTCACAAATTAGCTCTTTTAGCATGTGACTCCTCACCTTATTTTGATGATTCATCTTACTATATGGAACTTATTTTGTTCTAAAGTTGTATGGAATTTCTCTTGGTTTACAGTTGGATTGCGTGGTTTCTCTCTTTTATTTTTGTGAAATGAATGAAATTTTACTTTAACCAAAATAAAGCTGGACGGAGTTTTGGAAGGACTTAATCGCGCCAACTTGATAAGTTTTAGAATTTTGTTGCATTTTTTGAAATTTTTATGTTTCAATTGCACTTCCGTAATAAGTTTGAGAACTTTATTGTATTTTTTGAAAGTTTTAGAATTCAATTGTACTTTTGTGATAAATTTTAGAATTTTCAGTACACTTATCCCTTTAACTAGAAAATTTGTATACGTATTGCATCTCTGCAAAAAATTGATATCCACATGATTAGTAAAATTATTTTATTATGACATATGGGAATGATTAATATGGAAAATTATTCATGATAAAATACACAATCCAAAGAAATTTTATATGTGAAAAGATAAAAATATCTCAAGATTTGATATTACTTAGGATGATTGTAATAAGATAAAAGAGTTTCAAATTTTAATATTGAATAATGTAAGAGATATAGAATTATTAACTCACGCATTTGCCTGTGATTACAACATTTATAAATAAGTATTTATGGATTTTAGGGAAGGAAACAAGAAAGATACGAGATCCCGTAATGAAAAGAGGTTCTACTTACATTATAAATTAGTACAGATTAAAACTTCCTTAGGTTTTACGATAACGTGATTTATTGAACTAACAGCATAACAAAAACATTTTTACATAAACTTTTTATATATGAAATCTTAGTTCACTTTCATTGATAAGTTTGCATCGCTTGACATAATTAATCGATGAAAATATTTCTATTATCGATAACATTATATGTCTAAATATCTTCGCGGATGATGAAAAGATTTTTCGTTCAACTATTTTTGTAACGCAAGAGATTATTTTCAATAAACCATTTTTTTAATTATTTATTTTTTGCACAACAATTATGGTACAAATATTTAATTTCTGATGAACCAATTTTTTGTTTTTTTTTTTGAAAAAGGGACCTAAGTCCAATCGACGTTTCAGTGCATAATCTTTGACACCAATGTGGCCATCTGGTGAATTTATTTAATTAGAGAATTGATTAATTTTATTTGTGGATATAAGAGCTATTAACTGACTCTTTTTTCTCTCTCGATCCTGAGATGGGGTTCCGTTCATTATCTTCCCTCGCCCCTTTTGCTTCAAGCTTTACTCGACCCTCACCATCTTTTCATTGTTCCTCCTCTCTATGAAAAATATCCCTAATGACAATCTGTTTCGCCGGTAAGGTATCATTGATGAAGCATCCTTAATCGAAATTTATCGTTCGGTTTATATTAAGAGAAATCGAGTTTTGTGGTATTTCGGATGTGAATCTTAATAAATCACAAGGAATAGATATGCTTCCTCGAAATTTAATCAACGACAACGTGAGATGAGAGAGAGACACCACGCAATAATTTAATTGACAACAAGACATATGAAGTTACGTGTCACGCCCTGAACCCCAATGGGCTTGCGACACCTCTCGTTGGTCGTATTGAACACGACCTCCCAGGACACGTCGCCAACCCAAACGAAACACGCAGAGACAAACAAGAGCGGAAGCAGAAATAAAATAACCCAGATAAAAGATAATGACAGAGGGATAGCACAAAATAATAACCTCATTTACTCCATAACAATCCAGGCTACTAACGAATAAACCACGATCATAAAAAGGGGCGGTGGTTGGGTAGCCTACTCTACTATATAAAAGGGGGCATCCAAAGATGAAGCGAAGTATTGAATGTCCAAGGTCACTCCCGGTCTCTGAACCGCATGTGATGACTATCCATCACTCAAAACCTGAAAATGTTTAACAACGAGAATGAGATAAATCTCAATAAGCAGACCCCTAAACCCCACATAGGCCAATGCGTACCCAGATAAGTCTCAACAAGCAATCTAACCATCGACAAATTGGAATTCACATAGACATACTTACCCCGCCTCCAATCACACCCAACTTTGCATATTAGTTAAATCACATAAATATCATAATAACTCAAGAATACATTGTCATCATTCAGGCGCCATATACACGTACATTCATCCGATTCAACCCACACACATCTCATAAGCGCATCCATCTAACTTTCTCACGACTCGTGTCAACACCCCTCGAGTCCTTTCTCACTACTCGTGTCAAAACGCCTCAGACCCATTCTCACTACCCGCATAAACATGCCTCATGCCCATTCTGAAACATCCTAAACTTCAACCCATTTTCAGGATCAATGAGATTGATATTATTCTTATTTAATTTTAATGAGTCTCACTCGGAATGGATCCTTCACAGGATACTGACCAGTAGGAAATGGCTAACTAGGAAAATGGTACATGGACCAGGGACCCGATCACGAATCGAACACCGATTCTGAGAAACGATGAGGTGCGTGTTTGAGGCAATTTACGTGACAGCACAAGACAACATCACGTGATGATAACATGATTTGTTCCCAACATGAAATTACAGAGCTAGATAATTACATTGTGAAACGTCAAGATATTGCTATTTAATTCCATATATATTTGACTTGGCCAACTCAATCGTAAATCTAATTCGCCTTCCAATCATTGAATTTTTTTGGTAAACTAATTTGCATTCGAAGATACACCCTAGCCAACATTTTGCCATATTTGTTTGATTTGCAATTCAATTGAATTTTGTAATTTCTCGTGTATTTATGTATGTCTAGAGAGTATATATTCTTTCCTTTTTTGCAACCATTTCCAATTTCCACCTACTATTCGAAATCTTCCGCAAATTGATTAGAGTTATCGATTTGGGATACGAAGTGAACAAATTAAATTCACAAAATGACAATGTGAAAAATTTCTTAATGAACATGTTGATGCTTCTATAGCCAAAAAAGAAAATATATGATGCTTCATTATATTTTGGGAAAAGGATACTAAAAGTTCCATAGCTTTTATATGATTGTTACTTTAGTGCCAAAACTTTTCGCTGGATCATTTAATTACTAAATTGGAGAAAAACCACCACTTAAGTGCCTTTGGCACAAATTTCAGCAAAAAGTCCTCGGTGGCTTTGAAAAACAATTCAATCAAATTTGACTTTTTTATTATAAAAGCAAGTCCAACGTGGACGATGAGGTGACCATTCCATAACTTAACCACGTCATACCTGAAAATCTCTTTCAAATAAACAAATGTCTCTCTTTCTTGATATGGATTCTCTCTTGACCGTTGTTCGCACCCCATGGCTTGCTCGCTTGCGCGCTATCTCTCACTCACTCACTCACTCAATCAGCGTCATCCTCTCTCATTCACTCACTCAATTGGCATAGAAAAAAGTTAGGGCTTGGCTTGATGGGAAAAAAAAATTAGTATTTGGTGCCAAATTGCCAATCTCATATTGGCTTTGTTGACACGAACTTGAGCTGATTCTGTTTAGGGTGCGCATGAATACCAATCTGTGCCCGGGAATAATTTCTGAACAGAAATGATTTTTTTTTAATCTGTGCCCGAAAATAATTTCTGAGTATTGCAACAAACCCTTTCCTTATAAAAAAAATAATTTCTGAGTATTTGAAGGCGTTTGATAAACTATCCAAAATTTCTATTCCTAAATAGAAATGCGTATGGTAAATCATAAAATTTCTGTTCTCAAATAATATTTTAATAATAGTTTGAATTGTTTATTTTTTTTTCTTTTTAACTATTTCCTTCTTTGGCCATGGTCGGTCGCCGGCGACCGGCCGTAGCCCAGGGCTGGTGAGGGCGTCACGGCCCTCGTCGGCTACCGGCGGGGGCAAGGGTCCCCCTCGCCGGCGAGGTCGAGGGCTGGACCCTCGCAGACTGGGCGAGCCGCCTCGCCGTTGGCCATGGCGAGGGCGGCCTTGCCCAGATCGGGCGAGGCCGAGCCTCGTCGTCGGTCGCGACGACAAGGTCGGCCTCGCCCAAATCTGGCGAGGCCGACCCTTGCCGTGGCGACCCACGGCGAAGCCGACCTCGCCGTGGGTTGCGACGGCGAGGGTCGGCCTCACCAGATCTGGGCGAGGCCGACCTCACCGTCATGACCCACGACGAAGTCGACCTCACCATGGGTCGCGACGGCGAGGGTCGGCCTGGCCAGATCTGGGCGAGGCCGACCTCGCCGTCGCGACCGATGGCGAGGCTCGGCCTCGCCCGATCTGGGGGAGGCTGCCCTCGCCATGGCCGACGGCGAGGCGGCTCGCCCAGGCGGTGAGGGGGACCCTTGCCTCCGCCGACTGCCGGCAAGGGCCGTGATGTCCTCGCCAGCCCTGGGCTGCGGCCGGTCGCCGGCTGCCGGCGCCGGTCGCCGGTGACCGGCCATGGCCAAGGAAGAAAAGCAAAACACAAAAGAAAACAAAAAAAAAAGAAAAAAAACTGATTCTCAAAATTATGCCGAGAAACAAGAAGAAGCAACTTTTTTTTACTTCTTGTTTCTCTTCCAAAACTTTTTCTCGGCACAAATTTTTGCAAAAATGTACCCGGGAACAAATGCGTTGACCAAACACATTTCTGTTCCCAAACTATTTCTGGGAACAAAAGAACAGAAATTTTTACTATTTGGCACATTGCCAAACGCAGCCTTATTCTTCTCTCCCATCTCATCTTTTCCCGAAAATCGTTGGTTTAAATTAGGTTTTCAATGAGAGGTGAAATTTGGGACAAATCATTAAGTATTCAGCTTATTCTCATCTTCGTCTTAGCTTTGTTGACATGACCTTGAGCTGCTTCTGCTTATTTTCCTCTCCATTGTATGATTCAAATCTCAATTTTGCGCCAAAATCAATGGTTTGAATTAGGGTTTCCAAGGTGTGGTGAATTTTTGGGACAAATTGGCAAGCATTCTGTTAGGGATTGAAGAATGGGGGAAGTTTGAGTCTTTCACGCATAACAACTCCATTTACGGGCTTTGTCATTGAATTTTGCCACATTGGATTTTTGCAAGCCACGTAGATTAGAAAAAATGTCAAAATATTACCATGTTGGATTTCCGACAACCCATATCGAAGTTGACAGTTAAGTGGTTTTTTTTTTTTAAGTTGCATTTAACAGATCTCGAGAAAAGTTTTGGCGCTCACTTTAGCGCCATACGAAAATTATGGCATTTCTAGTGTAATTTTCTTTTATTACTCTTCATTCAACTCAAATAGTGCAAAAGGGACATTAGGAAAAAAGCATCAGCAATAATTACAGCATACACAAGCGTCGTTAGGGTCAGAAGAATCAATTTCCCTTTGCATATTGTCCAAATTTGTTCTCACAATCAGTCTTGCAAGACTTGGGATCACAACACCACCGTCCAATATCTGTTGACACTAACTGTCCATGTCTCGCATTATTTCCAGCTCATTTCCTGAATGTGTAATAATAATTATTATTATAAATTATAAAGAAAGAGAAGATATATATGTCTCACGATATTAAACATTCAAAAACTAATGTTGAAGGAATTTACCGATGGTGATTAGTAGGACAAACAGAAGAATGAGGGAAGTTGAGTGAGTTTTCAAGGTTAAGTGATGGCTCCTTGTTCAAGAGAAGAAAGGGAAAACAAGATAAGCAAAATCGAGCTTGAATACTTTGGTTAATGATTGAGTTAGGCGACATTTATACATGGTTAATACATATAAGTAAAAGAGAGATGGAACTTTCAATTAGGAGGAGATAGAATTTCTTCAATGAGTCAAATGGTATATAATTGACTTTCTTACTAAATAATGATGGGAATTTCAGTTAAGAGAAGGTAAATCTCTTCAATGCCATATAAATAATGATGTGAGATATATACTCTTTATCTTTGTATTTCGTAGCCATCAACTAGGATAGCATATAATTAAATTTCTTGCTAGATAATGTAGATGATTGAATTTTTGAATATATTTCAAGATATTAGTTGAGACTAATTCAAGGAGCAAAAGAGGACTTCCAACGACAGCAAAGTACTCTTTGCTATTGTTAATTTGTTCAAACTCTTGGGTATGATATTTAATTCAACATTAGATTTGGAAATGACTACTAGTTTTTCAAGTGGTAACACGAGTTTCATATATTATAAAACGGAATGATGTTAAGTGGAGTGTTATTTTGTGAATGTTGAGCTTAGTAATTTTTATCCATCTAAGAAATTGCAATAAGCACGTCATCATTTTGAAATCACTCATGTTAATCCCTAATGATGCACACTTAATCAATTACATTTATTTTCATTAAGCACTTTTCTAAATTTTACTATATGGTTAGATTAATAGTAACGTTAATCAAAAGTGATAATAAAACAACGGAGTGTGAATGAGGAAAGTAAATCTCTAATTAAGAAATTCTCAGGCTATCTCATTACTAATTAATTTTCTTGTGTTTTTTTATTGATTTGAGTTCATTAAGGAAGTAAGATTCTATAGAAATGTGAGTTTGGAAGAAAATTAAAATCATTAGAAGACCTTTAGAGAACATTATCCCATATTTGCTATTTATCCATAATAAAATACTGGATATCAATAGTAATTTTTGGGTTAGGTGTAAAAAAATATAAATAAATATAGATAAAGAAAAGTATGTTTGGAAATAAAAATCATTAATAAACCCTCAATGGAATTAAGCAATTCTCGAGCACCCCATTATGACTTGACTATTTAATTTTTTGTACTTTCTATTGATTTGAGTTCATTTGGAAAATAGAAATCCATAGAAATGTGACTTAGGAAGAAAATTAAAACCATTAAAAGTCTTCAAGAGAACATATAATCTTTTACTATAATCCTCCTGTGATTATTTAGCACCCATTTGGTCATGTGATTGAAGAGTTTCATATGAGGGCATAAAGTTGCTAGGCCATTAAGGATATTTTGTGACAATTCAGCTGGGATTTTCATGGGTAAAAACAACAAAAGTGGTAGTTGAAGCAAGCACATCGACATCAAGTATTTAGCCATAAAGGAATATGTTAAGGAGAATAAAGTGGTCATAGAACACATTAGCACTAGCACTGAACTTATGTTAATTGATCCTTTAACTATAGGCATGCTATAAATGAATTACAAGGACCATGTAGTTAGGATGAGAATTGGGCCTATCATGTAAATTTTCTTTGTATGGATGAATTTGTGAAACTCTTATTCATTTGTGATGTTTTTTCTCAATTCTGGTCTACACATTCATTTATTCTGAAAAATAACAATCATTTTGACGCAGAACAAACATGATGGTTATTTATTAAGTTATGTTACAAACATGGACTAATTTTGAAGATAAAAGTTGCATTATGATACATAGAAGATAATAGTCGTTCTAAGAGAACTATCATTATGATTCATGTGTTTTGTCTTTGGCATAAAGTTTTTTATGGATTTGGTTCAATATTTCATTTGATAAAATGTTGGGATCAAGTGGGAGAATGTTATCATGCCAATCCATAATGTGATTCCACATTTAGTTTATTATTGTCCATATTAATTTCGTTGATGTTTTATTGTTCGCATTAAATTGCATGATAATTGTGGTGATTGCTTAATATTATAATAAATGTCTTGATGAAAGAAGTTATCTGAATGGGTGTAAATGAGAATATAAACAAGTCTAAACCGAACCCCTCTGTATCGATCACACTATCAATATTGAGAGGGTAATTGGCTAGTAGTATCAATTCACCAATCGTTCAAGTCTCCATAAATCTGGTTTTCAATCGAACTTTATCATTGGCTCGAGGTTGGTACAAAATTTTTTGCGTTTCCACATTTGATTCCGATTATGCATGAATTTTTCTCATCCATTAAAAATCGGAATCTTTAGTCTTTCGTAAATTTCTAACTTATGTCAGAAGTATTTTCATCGACTTTGAGGTGTCCTCCGACTGATATAGGATGAACTTGATACCAGAATGTCAGTTCATCGGATTGCCACATCGCTTTTAGTCAAATAAACGAGACTTTGCTCAATGAAATGTTTTTGAGAAGTGACTGAAAAATAACTTTTGCTTATGGTCGAATTCAAAGGCATGTCCGGGTGCGTCTCATTCAGTCATTAGTTGTTAAGCTTGATTTTCATGAGTAATGGCTTTACTGCATCTTTGTATTCTGTTTGCTACATGCTATGTTTCCGACATCGAACATGATGCACGGCCGGGCGTGATAAAGGTTGTCGGAAGTGAATTTGGTTTTCCGGTGTTGAGTCAAGGTGGTGGTTAGTGATATAGTCCGGTGGTGTTAGATTAACATATGTTAAGCGACGGTGGAGGTCCGGTAACGAACGTAGGTGGAATCAGGGTGAGACATGGCGTTCACGTTCCAGTGTTTCAGCTTGCTGTGCCCTCGGTCGATGATAACGGAGAGTGCGTGCAGAAAGTATGTGGCAAATTGGGGCTGGATTTTGTTGAATTTGGGCTTATTTGAGCTTTAGTGTGTTTTGGGCTCTGGATAGGTTTGATGAGCATGCTAAATTAGCTTTGGACCGAACTTGATCTGTTGAGGTTGGGCTTAATTCTATGAGTTGAGCCCAATTCGTTTTTTTTTAATTAAAGCTTCCTAATGTGTAAAGGCCGTTTCTTGTCTTTGAGCCCATACTCGTGTAACCTGCGGCAGCCCATTTTCGGACTGGGCCCTAGGGCCCGGCCCGAGTCCCTATTTTTGGAATAAAAAATTCATAAAAGAGCTTAGAAATAGGTCTTGACCTAGTTATGTGACTGTAGTGCTACGTATAGCTTAGTTTCATTTGGTTAGCATAACCTTTAGTTTAAGGGTTATAGTAGATTTGATCCTTTCGGAAAAGAAAGTGAACTTGATTCGAAGTTAGCTCATGAGGAATCATGTCCTAGGGTTTATAATGAGGTGATGTAGTATTCTTTGCCAGATGTTGCATCGGGTTTATTTTCTCATACTTTAATTAGAAGTCTTTAATACTTGAGTATTTACTTATTGCATTGAATTTCAATAGCTTGAGTGTGTATTTCTCGCACCTTTTCTCAATAAATTGCATGTTAATTTCTTTTCTAGATTAGGTTAGTGCTAGTTTAGGCTACAATAAAAATAACCCTACAAAAATAATTGCATGAATACTTAGCGGCTTTGATACCTTAGGCTCATAATTGGTAATCAAGATGGCTTGACCACTTAAAAAACACACTTTCAAGTTAATGGTACCACAATGGCGCTTATAGAAATTTTAGTGTAAACAAGTCAACGTGCTTAGAATCTCTGATTGCATAGGAATCAATATGATCCTCCCGCGTCTCGATTGATTTCTAGCTAACCCTAATGAGCTAGTGACGATTCCTATAATTACTTAGGTCGTTAATAACTCAAAAATGAAATTCAATGTCACATGGGGTATGGACTTGGAAGAGACTATGCCTAAATCAATGGGCCATTGCCCGCTTTTTGGGCAATACCCCCAAACTCATTTCTTCTTCCCTTGATGGAAAAAGAGGGTCGCGACACATGTTGACTCTTCTCTAGCCAAAAAAGAAAATATATGATGCTTCACTATTTATCTTTATTCATCACAAATAGTACAAAAATGACATAAGGAAAAAGCATCAACAAGGATGAACGCACACACAACTGTCCCTAGGCTTTTTGAAGTAGAAGCAATATCCATAGGCTCTTGGCCCGTATTTATCTGAACATGCAATGTTGCAAGGCACCTGTTCACGGTCAGGACTGTACCATCTCTCTGTACACTGTGCGTCCGCGCTTCGCAACATTTCCAGCTCATTTCCCGCATATATAATAATTATATAAATTATAAAGCAAGAGAAGAGATATATATATTGTCATAGTAAACATTAGAAAACTAATGTTGCAGTAACTTACCAATGGTGATCAATAGGACAAACAGAAGAATGAGGGAAGTTGAGTGAGTTTTCATGGTTAAGTGATGGCTCCTTGATCTAGAGAAGAAAGGGAAAACAAGATGCGCAAAATAGAGCTTGAATATTCGGTTAACGATTGAATTTGGCGATGTTTATACACAGTTCAAATACATTTAATTAAAGGAAATATTGAAATTTCAATTAAGAGAAAGCAGAATTTCCTCGATGAGTCAAAGGTATATGATTGACTTCCTTACTAAAAAATAGCAATGGGAATTGCAATTAAGAGGAGGTAAATCTCTTCAATTAGTCATTACCATATATAGAGATAAGTGAGATCAATACTCTTTATCTATGTTTTCTGTGGCCATTAACTCGGATAGTATACAATTAACTTTTTGCTAGATAATGTAGATGATTGACTTTTCAGATATATTTTAGGATTAATACCACGAAAAACCCTAAACTGGTACACTTGTGACAATTTTACCCCAAACTATTTTTTTTACCATAAAAAACCCCAAACTGGTACACTTGTGACAATTTTACTCAAAACTATTTTTTTGATCACCAAAAACCCCAAACTGGTATACATGTGACAATTTTACCCAGAACTAAATTTTTAATATTATTTTTTATTTTTCAAAATTTTTTATTAAATTTTTATTTTGTCTTTACTTTTTTTTTTCTTTTCTCTTTAACCTCCGGCGACCAGCCGGAGGCCGAAGCTAGCGAGGTCAACCCCGCCAGCCACTGGCGAGGGCTTGACCCCGCCGACCGCTGGCAAGGCACGACCTTACCGGCGTTGGGCGAGGTCGAGCTTCGCCAGCAGCTGGCGGGGCCGGGCCCTCGCCAGATCTGGCGAGGCTTGACCTCGCTGTTGCGGGACGAGGCCGACCTCACCCAACGCCGGCAAGGTTGGCCTCGCCCCACAACGGCGAGGTCGAGCCTCGCCGGATCGGGCGAGGGCCCGGCCCCGCCTACCGCTGGCGAGGCTCGACCTTGCCGGCGTTGGGCGAGGCCGACCTCGTCGTTGCCAAGCGAGGCCGACCTTGCTCAACGCCGGTGAGGTCAAGCCTCGTCAGCAGCCGGCGGGGCTGGGCCCTCGCCCGATCCGGTGAGGCTCGACCTCGCCATTGTAGGGCGAGGCCGACCTCACCTAACACCGACGAGGTCGAGCCTCGCCAGTGGCTGGCGGGGCCGACCTCGCTGGCGGCCTCCGGCTGGTCGCCAGTCCGGCGACCTGCCGGAGGTTGAAGAGAAAAGAAAAAAAAAGTAAAGAAAATATAAAAAATTAATTAAAAAACTCGAAAAATAAAAAATAATATTAAAAAATTAGTTCAGGGTAAAATTGTCACATGTATACCAGTTTGAGGTTTTTGGTGGTCAAAAAAATAGTTCGAGGTAGATTTATCACAAGTGTACCAGTTTGGGGTTTTTTATGATCAAAAAAATAGTTTGGGATAAAATTGTCACAAGTGTACCAGTTTAGGGTTTTTCGCGGTATTAGCCCTATATTTTAAGATATTAACAGAGAACTAATTTCACGGAACAAAAGAGGACTTCCAACTATAACAAAGTACTTTTTGGTATTGTCAGTTTGTTCAAATAATTGGGTATGATATTGATTTAATCATTAGATTTGGAAATGACACTACTAGTTGTCCGGGTGGTAACATGAGTATCATGTATTATAAAACGGCGTGATGTTAAGTGGAGTGTTATTTCATGAATGTTGAGTTTAGTAATTTTGACGAAGTGGATTCTAAAAAATAATATTTATTTTGAAAAATAAATTGTCGTTTACAATATTTTAGGTACCAATTTATAGGGAGGTCGCCCTTTAGGAAATAATCAAATATTTAAAATTGAATAACATAATTAAGGAAAAAATATTGATGAAGGCGAAATTCTTCAAAATGCGTCCTGAAAATCTGCAAAACGCGTTGGAAATCTTTGAATGCCTAGAAATCAAGGAATTTGATTTGATTTTGATTTTGATTTGATATGATATACATGTCATAACTTCTCTCGGATCAAAAGTTATGATCTTTTGAAATCGACCTATTATTTAAGGCTTGGACGGGACTGCCTGCTCTTATGATGCTCAAAGGTTCCACAAAAGCATTTGCTGGTTGTTCACTTCAATCAACTCTACTTCAGAAGAACTACCAACTCAATTATTCAAAATAAATAATCATAAAATGTAATCAATATAGATAAACAAAGAAATAATTTTTATCCTCTTTTTAAGCATAAGAACAGTGCTTTTATTTCTAAGCAAAATACTTGATTTCCTTGCAATTACAAATCATATTCAACCCTTGCCGACCGTCGCCCCACCATCGCTGGCCCTTCCCTGTATGGTTGGACAGTGGCAACGAGGCCCTCGCTTTGTTATTTTTGTTTCTGTTTCTTTTAGATCTAGCTCATATTTAATCTAATTTAACTAAAATTTTGGTTAAAAAAAAGATTTGGACCAAAACAATGTCGTTTTAACCTTATACTTTATGTTTTAGCAATGTCAGCACCACATAGGAGAGAGAAAGTAATAAATTAGCATTTTCATTAGCTAAGTTTGACATAATTAACGAAATGACTTGATCGCACCAATTTAACAAGTTTTAAGACTAAAATACACTTTTGGAAGTTTTATAACTCAATTTCACTTTTGTAATAAGTTTTAGGACTTTTAGCGTACTTATCTCTTAATTTAAAATAAGTAAAAAATTGAGAGAAAAAGACAAAATAAAGTTTATAAATGGAGAAAAAAGCACAAAGTGAGGAAGGTGAATTCAATCTCGGGAGAATTGTCTAAAGTCATAAATCTATTGTACGACGGCTAATTCAATCCTAACTTTGCCTTTATCGTTACCATTATGGGGAGATCAAAAGGGGTAAGCACATTGAGCCATAGACTTGAAGCTCTTTTTAGGAGAAAGAATTGAAAAAGATCGGCAAAGGCACACCACAAAAAATAAGGGATTAGCGACGAAAAACTTGGCAAAATCAATCGCAAATCGAATTTGCGACAAAAATTAGCGACGGAAAAAATTCCGTCACTAATAGGTCATCGCAAAATTTTGCAACGAAAAATTTCAATTTCAATTCGTCGCAAATTAGCCACAAATACTATCCGTCGCAAAATTCGTCTCAAATAATTCGTTGCAAATTAGCCACGAATACTATCCATCGAAAAATTTGTTGCAAAAAATTCATCGCAAATTAGCCACAAACTTTATTCGTCGCAAAAAATTCATCACAAATTAGTCACGAACGGTATTCGTCGCAAAATTCGTCGCTAATTATCTGTCTTAAAATTCGTCACAAATTAGCCACAAACTGTATTCGTCGCTAATTATTCGTGGCAAAATTCGTCGCAAATTAGTTACGAACGGTATTCGTCGCAAAATTTCATCGCTAATGTGCCACGAAATTTTTTTTTGGTCTCTAAATTGCGATGAAATGTATTTTATTTTGCCTAAAAATTGCAACAAAATGTATTCATGGCAAAATTCATCGCTAATTTTTTATGAATTTTTTTTTGTCATTAATTTGCGACCAACTGGTCAGCGTCTGCCCCTCAACATTGACCGAGCACTCCTTCAAAACATATGCAAAGTTCAAAGCCTCCGTCGTTTGGGCCACACTGAAGTTCTTCAGAAGAGTATAATCCCCAGTAGAAACAGAGAATATGGCATTGGACACTTTATACGAATTGTACAAAGAGGGATAAAAGTACAATCAGATAAACTTCCGACCGGATGCCATGGGAAAACTGTAAGTAAAATTAGACGGGAAGATCCTTGTGGTCATGTACGGGACTTGGGGCACTGAGGGGCCACGGCCGTGATCGAGTTTGCGGTGGAAGATGGGAACTTGGAACTAATGTCCGAGGTCCACACCCGGCCATCGGTATCGGTGGTTTGCATATCCGCCCTGCAATTCAGCAGGATCTTATTGGTGGGCACATAGTTCGCCCCCAAAACCGCCGCCGCCGCCGCCGCCAATGAGGTGGACAAGTACAGAAACACTAGGGCCGCCCCGGCGCTGGTCGCCACGGTATTCCTCATCCACCCCCAAAAAAGGCACGAGATTTAGCTTAAACTTCGGAACAACTTTACTTCACTCCGCTTCGAGATCCCGCAAAAATCCTCTGCCGGAAGAACGAACCAACAGTGAGACATGATCAGCTCATGACAGGACCTGAACAAGACAGTCGATGGAGGGGAAAAAAACAACACACCCATCAGCTCGAACCTCCCCAAGTTCTGAAATTTCACAACAAGAAGAAGCAAACGAACAGACCCAGAACTCCAAAAGCACGCGAACATTGAAACAGCAGAAAGTCAAAATGCAACCTCCGGAAGCCCAAAGACATAGAACAGCTAAAAGAAACGAAGGGAGACACGTGGAGCTGCACCTTGATGGCCGATGATGGAGCGAAGAGGGGGGAATGCGAGGATCTTACCTGACCTAAAAAGGATTAGAATGCCCTGCGATTCAGTTCCAAGGGCATTTAAGTCTGTCTGCCTCTCTCTCTCTTTGCGCTCTGTCTCTCCCGGCGTTTGGCCGGAACGAACCCGACGAAGCACTTCGCCGCTGCTCTGCGCACCGATTCACTCCTTCGGTAATCTCTCTCTCTGTCTCTCTCTGTGTCTCCTTCTCGCCTGGAAGCTCTCCTCTTGGCCCGAGAGTGCGATCGATGGCTCCTAGGCGCGGCGAGAAAGCCCCTCCTTCCGTTCGTGTGTTTGCTAACGATCGGGGCGCGTTTAGGGTTTCGTCGCGAGCCGACCTGGTCGTGGAAATTTTGATGAGTGCGCGTAGGCATTTTGAATGTGACGTTTGGGAACTGTGGGAAGTCTTGTTCTCGAGCGTTGTGGGCGCGGTCAATGTGATGTGTTAAATATGTCTTGAATTTATGTATTCGGTCCGGTTTATGACCCGACCCGACATATTTTTTGTGCGACCCGAAAGTGGAAAGAAAATTAAGATTTGGTTCGCGACGCGAAGGGTTGGGCCGAGAAAAAAGGGTTGCGAAGGGTTCACGACGCGAAGGGTTGGGAGCCCTATTTGTTAGGGGTGAGCGCAGGTCCAGGGTAGAACCGGGAACCGAAGAACCGGACCCGATGGATCCAGTTCGGTTCCAGGTTCCATGGACAGAGGGTCCGGTTCCCGGTTCCATATTTTTAGGAACCGGCTGTTCCGGTTCCGGTTCCCGGTTCCTATAGGAACCGGAACCGGAACCAGGAACCGGAACCAGGAACCGGATCCCAAAAAATTAAAAACCCTAATTCGATCGCTCTACTTCTCCCGCTGTTCTCGACTCATTCTCCTCCTCCTTCCTCTGCGCAGGCAACGTCTCCTTCCACATCAACTGCGGCTCCGCCGCCGACTCCACCGACGCCTTCGGCACCGCCTGGCTCTCCGACCGCTTCTTCTCTGGCGGCGGCTCCCCCGGTCTTGTCTCCCAGCCCCTCCTCTTCAGCTCCCCCCACGAGAAGACCCTCCGCTCCTTCCCCCCGCTCTCCTCCGGCAAGAAGAACTGCTACGCCGTCCCCGGCCTCCCCTCCGGCCGCTACTACGTCCGCGCCTTCACCGTCTACGACAACTACGACGGCCGCTCCCACGCCCCGAGCTTCGACGCCTCCGTCCAGGGCACCCTCATCTTCAGCTGGCGCTCCCCCTGGCCCGAGCGCGTCGCCCGCCTCGGCGCCTACTCCGATCTCCTCGCCTTCGCCCGAGGTCGGTCTCGGCTCTCTCTCTCTCTCTCTCTCTCTCTCTCTCTCTCTCTCTCTCTCTCTCTCTCTCTCTCTCGCGGCTCGCGATTTCTCTTGTTTGGTGGTTGCTTCGTCTGTTCCTGTCCTCCTGTACTGTGTGGGGTTTTAGTTCACCACTCCAATTGTGGAATGGTGACGAGGAAGGTCGATGTTCGGAGTTTTAGTCCGGCGGGTTTTCCAATTGTAGTGAGCCGAGGTTGAGGAAGGAGTGGCGTTGTTGCTGCTGTAGGCTCGAACGATCTGTGCTTCTTGTGCCTGGTGGTTGGCTGCTTAGGCAAATTGGCGTACAAGTTATGCGGTCGTGTCTCGATGACAGTATCGGAAACCGCGACCTCTGTGTCCATCTCCTTCAGTTTGCTGCTTTTGGGAGAATGGTTTCGCAAGATCTTTTGTCGTTTGTCATTATGCGTGTCCTTTTCCTTGGATAGAACATCATTTTTCGCTCTCTACTAGGCAAGGAGGCCTTTGTTGGGTTTCGATGGAAGTGTTCATCTTAATGTCGTCGCGAATCATCACACGTTGTCTGTTGTTGATGCAACATGTGAGCTGCTTGCTTCCTCATTCAGAAGAAGAGGTCAAGTAGAAAGTTTTTCGGTGTATAACGGCTAAAAGAGGCTAATTAGTTTGAAATCAGGAAGACATGGTTTGTCTTGTGCCATGTTTCATAGTGCTTACTGATTAACATTGGTTTTTGCTGCCTGCACAAACCAAGACACGCATTAATAGGTTGTGATTTGCTTTTAAGTTGTGGATGTCTTGTTGATGCAGACTCTTTCTGTCCGCCCTAAAAAAAGAACCTGTTGGAACCTGGAACCGACCCTGGAACCTGTGACAGGGTAGGTTCCAGGTTCCACATTACGACGGGTAGGTTCCAGGTTCCTCATTTTGAGGAACCTGTACCCGAGGGTAGGTTCCAGGTTCCAGGCGGAACCTACCCGGAACCTGGAACCGCTCACCCCTACTATTTGTACTGTGGCTAGGGTTTCTCATTGTAGAACAGAGAGAATTTGTTTCAGAGAGTTTTGGTGAGCCGTGAGGTTTTGTCGTTGTTTCGACTTCTGAAATTTGTACTCTCTTTTGATTATAGTGGAATCTGTCTTGCCTCGCCCGTGGACGTAGATCACTTCGTGATCGAACCACGTAAATCCCCGTGTTCTGTCTCTTGTTTTTTTCCGCATCTGTCTACAACATGATGTGCCGATGCAAGGTTGGGTGATGCCTCTTTGTAAGCGTCGCCGGTTTTGTTCGTTTTGGAGGGGAACTTGAGAGAGGATGGTGGTGAACTGGGGTTCTAGTGTTCGAACATGGTTTGTTCGTTGCGTCTTTCCCGAGGACGAAATTTGTGAGTGAATTTCGAAGGAAGAGAAGTGGCAGTTGGGTAAGATCGCAGCGATTCCTCGTTGGGTCCGAGGAGAGATCGCCAGGCTGCAGAGATCAAGAAAGAGAGAGAGAAGAAGAGGAAGCAGGATCTGAGAAGGTCGGAGCAGAGGACGTGCACGCGAGGAGGAAGAAGAGAAGAAGAAAAAGAGAAGGAGGAAGAAGACAAGAAAAAGAAAAAGGAAAAGAGAAGGACTAAATTTTCCGTCGTCGCAAATTTGCGACGAACTTATTTATATTTCAGTCGCAAATTTGCGACGAACTAAATTTTCTGTCGCAAATTTATGACGAACTTATTTATATTTCCGTCGCAAATTTGCGACAGACTTATTTATATTTCCGTCGCAAATTTGCGATGGACTTATTTATATTTCTGTCGCAAATTTGCGACGGATTTACTTTCCGTCGCAAAATAAATTTGCAATGGATTTTGCGATGCATTTACTATTCCGTCGCAAATTTGCGACGGATTTTGTGACGGAATAATATATCCATCGCAAATTTGCGTCCGATTTTATTTCCAGCACAAATTTGTGACGGATTTTATTTCCGGCACGAATTTGTGATGGATTTATTATTCAGTCGCAAATTTGTAATGGATTTTGCGACGGAATAGTAAATCCGTCGCAAATTTGTGTCCGATTTTATTTCCAGCGCAAATTTGCGACGGATTTACTATTCCATCGCAAATTTGCGACGGATTTATTTTTCGTCGCAATCCGTCGCAAATTTGCGACAAACTTTTATTTCGTGGCAAATTTCGTCGTAAATTAGTGACGAATAATTTTTCATCGCTAATTTGCGACGGGAAATAAATCCGTCGCAAATTTCGTCGCAAATTAGCGACGAAAAATTTCCGTTGCAAACTTTCGTGGCAAAGTCCATGTTTTTTTGTAGTGGGAGGAGCACAAAGAGGAAAGAAATTGACGCCAGTACTAGTCTGTCCATGAAAGAATTTGAGAAAGTATTTGGAAGGAGAGATCCTTTGTGGTATGGGCTTGAGTCGACAGCTCAATAGAAGGTACCCTATGTTGATGCTAACTAAGCACCCATTCATAAGAAACTTAAAGGGTGGTGAATAGGTTGTTTTCACAAAATATCAAGTTTACATGCAAATCAGTCACCAATCTGCCAGAATCAAGAAAAGTAAATAATAGCAAGATCAGATGAAGTTGAAATAAGATAAAGACGATTTAAAAGATAGCACACAGTAAATTATACTGGTTTGGCTTTATTACCAAATTTACGTCCACTCATTAGACTAACGGTGACAACTTGAGCTGAAATGAACTGGTAATCTCAAAGATAAGTTACACTAGCAAGCACTAATCCTATCAAATGATAGATTATATTATCAAGTGTCACTTGTTGTTATCACACTTGTACACTAAATCTTCTCACGATTGCAAGAGCAGCAAGAACACTACAATGGAGATCTCAGAAAACTGAAACATTGTTTTATTAGAATACAACGTTGAACACTTTCAGCTTTTTCTATGTTTTTCATCAAACCCTTTTTGGGTTCAATGATCTTCTCTTATAAAGAGATCTTCAATTTTCCATTGGAGATTGTCCCGAGAAGTAAGGAGTTATTAGGATTCTTCGCGAGCTGCTGTTCTAAAGTTAGACTGCCTCTATAGTCTTTTTCCTGAACATCGGCAAGGTATCTCAAAATAGGTTCTACTTGTTGTCACATAACCGGTTACTTGAACAGTTTTGACAAAAGTTGTTTCTAGCTCTCCAACGATTTCTAGTTCTTTTGCTACGCTGTCTTGGATTCCAACAACTATATTTAAGTCTCCTACAAACATTCTCAGATGAATGTTATACCATGATCATCAAATGGTATGATATTAGCGTGTTCGATATCAACATCATCATGAGCTGGTTACCATAGTCCGTTGGTGTTGTTTACGAACAGGTCGTATAAGGACAACTTGCAATCTCTATTCCAATGAAGTCACAATCATGGATATCACCGTAGTCTTTGAGAAATTATTACAAACATATGCACTTTATCATAAGATATATTATACCAAGGATAGTTTTGGAATCATCAAAATTTCTAGGGATGTTAATCCAACATCTTAGGGTGTTAGGTTGGACCTTTATTTCTTTGGAACGGGGCAAAGAACATGTTTCATCATAAAATAGAGATGGAGAGCAGAGGGTTGCCCAGGCCTAGAAGGGACCACAGAATACGCTTGAAGAGTCTTCATGCATCGACAGAGATGTATATGTGATTCCTTTGTACAAAACATCTAGGACAAATCGGCCTAAGGTGAATTTTGTGCCTTCAGCCGAGCGATGAGCCAATTTGGATAAGTCTTTAGAAATTTGGAGAGTTGAGTGGTAGAAAACATACCGAGAAGGCCAATGTAAGAAACGGCAATATGTTCAAGATGACCAACTTCATTAGAGTCTTTGAAATATCTGGCTTAGAAAGAGCCATAAGAGAGATTGTTGACATGCTCGAAATATTGGCTGTTAGTACCTTCACCTTCTTTAACATCGTCCCCGAATGGGCTAAGACGAGTAATAGCATGGAGGTTGAGAATACTAATCGACATTGGCCGTCAAGGGAAGAATAACTAATTTGTTGATGGGGACCAAAAACTAATTAAGCCACGCAAAAGATCCAAGTCACAACGAAAGTCAGAACAACAGAATTGGAGAACCACGTATCTTCCCATATGGATTGAACCTGAGATTTCAATTTCTAAGTACCAATGGTAAAACTTGAGATTGAAAGAGGGGAAAGCCCTAAATCAATTGGATTAGTTCATACATAAACAATGATAAAGGACTTGTGAATGGGGAGTTTTGCCTCGAAAAAGCAAAAAATAGACATTTAGAGATAAAGGGATATTGTGACGCTGTTTGAGGCACGAATCCATGATTACCTGCTCGGAATCTTCCGAATCATTGAAGAGTTCGAGAAGATAATTGTCGTGGTGGTCTTCCTCCTCGAGCTTGTCAAACGATACAAGTATATCGAAGATGAAAATATGGTAGTTTTAGGTGCCATCCAAGTGAGAATGGGATTCGGAATCCAATAGAGGAGAAGAAAGATTTGACTTAAGGTTGAATTCGAAAGGCAGCTAAAAGTAAAATATGGAATCTTGCCGAGTATATATGTATGATGCACCAACCCAAAAAAAGCATATATATGATGCCAAAAGAGGTAATGATTCAGAAATGCCGATTCAAATTTGGACGGTTTGTAATGGTAACGGTTCATGAAACAAGCCGATGGCGATGACGTGCCTAGATTTCACAGGGCAAGAAAAAGTAATTGTCAGACTATGGGGTATGATGTGTCGGATGGCCATGCCTTTGAAAGGCAACCAGCCTATAATTTTTTTGAAAAGGGCAAATGTTGACACAAAAAATGATCAAGTTTTCTAAATCGACATGTCGTCAATACAGAAATTGACGTTGAGGGGTTGAGGGATTATACCATTAACGAGTCGTTGATAGAAATATGTTTGGCGCTGACCAAGATAATCGATGATTATTATACAGTTATCAACATACGATGACGATTGATCGACGATTGACACTAAGATAAATTTAGATAAATTTTGAAGGTGGAAACTGTGACATCCTGAAAATTAGTCCATTTGAGATTTGTAAAATTTTGAGTTTTATGAAATGTACTCGTAGTAAATTCTCGTCTGGAACTGATCATTCCTGGGATACTAACCAATGGGAAAAGGCTAATCGGGGAATTAAATTCCTGCGACTAAGAGAAAATTTGATCGTGAATTGATTTTCGACCATAAAATCGCTAAGGTGATATTTTGAGCCACTGTTAGCCGATCCAAGGATAGTCAGGGGTCAGTTCGCCACTGTCATAATAGTGGATCGCGAGTGATTTTGCTGGACCACGAAATGAATTGACGAACGATCTTGAACTTATACCAAACGATCGTGCCCCTCAGATCTAATAATTCATCTTCGCGATTTTAATGACAACCGAGGTTATAATGTACCGAACGAACTTACACGTGACTCGATTTATTGTTAGTCACGAGTCGAATATGCGAATTTCCCCAACAAGCCTCCTGTTAGTTTGACAAACGCTTGAGTTGCGTTTAATAAAATTTAATTATTTAATTTAGCCCAAATTGGACACAGGAAAATTAGGAAGTCACAACGGGGCATTAGGACGACATCGCAGTTGGAGCGTGCAAATTTGGAATGTCTCGAATCCTTCAGAAAAATTCAATTTCAATGAGAAATGAGGAAAGTGACCATTTTACCCCTAAGAGTTTATAAAGGGCATGCTTTATGGAAGAAGGGCATTTTGGTAATTTTGCCCTAATTTTTTGGTTGGACATTTTTGCCCTTGAAATTTTATGAAATTTCGAAAATACCCTTGGATATTTTTGGATAAGATGCGATCTTGGCTGTCGGTTTCAAGATAGGATCGAATCTGGACCGTTGATTGAAAGGATTAGACAAGGCATGATGGTAATTAGCCAAAATTGGGTCAATTTCACTATTTAAGTCTAAACCCCCATTCTCTCTCTACCTCAAACTCTCGATAGCCCCCCCTTCCCCTCACCGAACCGACCAGCTCCTCCTCCTTGCCCGTACACCAGCCGTCGCCCGTCGGCCTGCCAAGCCGCTGCCTCGTCGTCGCCGTACCGCGCCATCGCCACCACCACCCCGCGCCGGCCGTCCCTCCCCTTTTCTCTCTCTCCCCGTGTGGCCATAGGTCTCGGCCGAGCAAGCCGTCGCCGCACCGTCACCAAGCAAGCCGCGCCACCGGATCGATGCCGTCCTCACCGTTCACCGTCGCATTTCCGTTCTAGCCGTGTTAGTCTAGAACTTGGTAAGTCGCGCCCTAAACCCGACTTAGGATATTGGGTATCGACGGGTAATTTTGGTTGAAATCAGATTTATTCGGGTACGGGATTGTATGGATTAGGAGTAAAATCAATTGGCGAGCCTAGAATTAAATTTGGGGAATTTTAATAGAGACTTTGAGGACAACATATGGCTATGAATGGCTGTTCGGTGGGCTGCGATGTGCCGATCGGGGTGTAAATTGGATTTTTAGAATCGGCAATTAATGGTGAGAATGTGCTGATCGGGGTGTAATTTGATGCCATTTGGTTGGAGAAAAATGGCAAATTGTGTGTTTAATATGTATTGGAACTGCGACTAGGTTGGGGTGATGAAATTGAGTGCATGATTGTGTAGCTATATGATTGAAATATGCTTATTGGGTGCACGCTTGGGCCAGACTGATCTAATTATTAAAATTGGCCATATCAAATGCTTAGTGAGCATGTTTTGCGTGTGAATTGAGGCATACATGGGCCACGTGTGATTGGCCAATTAAGTGTGGTAAATGCTTGTTGAGCATGTGCATGAGTAAGAAGAAATGTGGTATGACATATGTTCGTGGAAATTGTGCCGTCCTAAGGCGTGTACTTCAATGCGGGATGATGCCCGGTATTACTGGAATACTGCTAGCCTAAGGCGTGTACTTCAACACGGGTTGTGTAGTAGGTGGTAGATGTTGAGCTTGATACGTGTACTTCAACGCGGGCAAGAAACATGACCTGAGGCGTGTCCGTTGATGTAGGCCCTAAAGTGTTGTGATAAGTTGGTCGCAGTGGACCTGAGGCATGTACTGTAACGCGGGTCATTGACGAGTGACGTGGAAAAGATAAGATGAGAACGGAACGGAACGAACGCATGAAATGAAATTTGTACATGCGTGTGATTGTATATGACGTGGTTGTGACTAACGTGCAGGTAATATGCATGATGAGCCCTGGTAAGAACCATTGATGTGCTTGCTATGTGATGATTTGGTGTGTGCGTGATTGTGTTGTGATTGTCTGGAGGTACATGATAGCCTAAGTGAGGTTTAGGATGTACTTACTGAGATGTAGTCTCATGGTTGTTCCAACCAATATTTTTCATAATCCCGACCTGAACCGCGAATCATTCGCCACCGCCACAAGAGCATTTTGGGGTACCAATGCACATCGAGTATGACGTTGCAGAATTTCCTATGGGTGATGGCATGACCTGGATTAAACACACCGCAACTGTTTTTCTAGAGGTAGGACTACATTTATGGGTGACCCATGTTTATACTGCCTGGTACTTCCAGGATGTAGCAGGGCATGAGTTCAGACCCGTTAGGGGTTTCGATGATCCGTTTGACTTAGTTGGGGATTGAGACCCGTCTGCCATACCCCCGATAGATGGAGAGTTGATCAGTGTAGAGACTAGTTTAGCTCAGTTTGGGTTGCACCCAGCACCTATAGCCCAGGGATCTTCAGGGGCTGAGCACGAACTTGAGCTCGAAGGATCGCAAGCAGCAGGCGACCCGATGGACATAGATTTAGAGTCAATTCCCGAGGAGGAACCGGAGGAGGTAGAGCCCAAAGTAGAACTCGAGAACGAGCCTGACAAGTCTGAAGAGCCTGAGGAAGATCCGGAGAATATACTTCCATTCGAGCAGTTTATGGATCCTAATGTCGTACTAGAGGATAATTTCTTTGATGGACTAGTTGAGAAGGATAAGTTTGAAGTTCCAGCCGAGTCGGGTGACATTAATCACCCGATTGAGATTGAGGCAGAGCCGGAGACCTCGGAGGAGCAGACGATTCAAGAGAGTTCGGAGTCAGAGGACGAGGAGACAAACTCGGAATGGACGCCCAGTGAGGGTCGTAGGGGCTAGTGTAGGGGTGGAAAAATCAGGCTTTTGACGAGTACCATTTTTGAGGATAGAATGTCAGGTTATCGGTCCTTTTTTATATTGATGGTTTATAGTATGGTGTGCACATGTATATGATGGTTTGTAAATTGTGAATATTATATAAGTTTGATAGATGGAATGAATATGTATATTCTCTCTACGTTCACCAGTTCCAATTGTCCGAGTATTAATTATGATTTCCGTTGATCATTCATAATCTCTGAAAATTTTAAGTGAGGTCGGCAATATCCTGAGATGTCGCATAATTGACCAGTAGAGGGTACTGCGCTCTCGATGTGGTTCGGGGCATGGCATCCCCGTTTGAATTGATATCAGAGTAAGGTTAGCTCGATCTAAACTGGTCGAAGTTTAGAGTGATAGGGAGTAGAGATTCTAAGGTAGTATTTAGGAAGACCTTAGTGAGTTGTAGGGCGGAAAGAGCTACACGTGCCTCTAGATTGTTTGCTGTGATTGTTTGAGTAAGTCAATTGTTGTGTGGAAATTCAAATGTAGGTGCTTCTGGACTTGAGGTAAGTGTTCCGACTCTTGTGATTGTGACTTCGTGATTGGTAGTGAGGGATTGTTTGCTGAGTGAGCTCTTGTGTTAATTCACTGCTTAGAATCAAATTGATCTAATAGGCCTAGATTGCTAATTCCTGAGTGGAATTATAGTAGATAGGAGAGTGGTAGAATTGTGGCAATGAGTAGCGAAGGAAGAGGCGTATGAAAAGTCCCAAGAAGGGGCGCAAGTAGAGGATCAAGGGGTAGAGGTCGTGCTAGAGCTAGAGCTGTAGAGGATCTTAGAATAGGTGCAGGAGCGATAGAAAATCTTGGGATTGATGCTGGAGCTGGAATGGACCCTAGAGTGGAAGTTAGACCTGCTGAGGATCCTAGAATGGAAGTTGTTATGAGGACATTGGAACAGATTGGAAATCTGTTAGGACAGCAGACTTAGGAAAGAGCTGCTACGATTGCCCAAGCTGCTGAGGCCGTTATGGCCGCTGCTGCCGTTAATAATAATGAAAACCAAGGGCAGGGGCAAGTGGTTGTAAATAGACCAATGCATCAATTGGTAGAGTAATTCATAAAACTTAAATCGCCTAAGTTTATTGGGAAAGGTGACCCTAAGACTGTACCTCGATGGGTAGAGGAGCTTGAGAAGGTTTTTGAGGTGCTAGAGTGTAATGATTATGAGAAGGTAACTCTAGCAGTATATCAATTGCAGGACAATGGAAACGATTGGCGGAAAGCCACCAAGGATAGGTTTTTTCGGAAGGTACAGCTCGGACTTAGGTTGTTTTTACTGAGAACTTTTATGAGAAGTATTTTTCAGCCAGTGCCAGGGAAAGGAAGTTAGCCGAATTTATGAGACTCTACCAGGGTCAAATGACAGTAGATCAGTATGAGGCGGAATTTGCGAGATTATCTAAGTTTGCGCCAAGAATGGTGGAACATCCTGATGACAAAGCGCGAAGATTTCGGGACGGATTGAAAGCTAATATTTGTAGCCAGTTGTTGTTGGTAAACCTGAGGACATCTGAGGAAATATTTGATAGGGCCTAGATTCTAGAGCGAGATCAGGTGGATAGGGCCGTCGCTTCTAGGATGAGATTTGTCCAGGGTAGGGATAATCGTAATCCGGGAAAGAGGCTAATGTTGGATAATAGGCGTTTTACTCTGTCAGTTAAAAGAAATATTGAGAAGCCAGTCTGGATCTTGAATGGTCCATGTAGAATTTGTGGAGGTAGACACGGAAATGGACCTTGTCCAACCCGGGGCGGAGCGTGTTTTGGATGTGGAAGACTTGGTCACCATATAAGGAATTGCCCCAATCCCAGACAAAATAGGCTGCCTGCATTGCCGCCACCTCGGAATGGGAATCAGACTGGATCGGCCCAGATAGCAAACCAGAGTAGGCCTCAAGCGAAAGGACGAGTGTATGCTATGGCCAGACGAGAGGCTGAGAACGCACCAGGGGTTATCACAGGTACGATTTCTCTGTGCAACCATGTTGTGTATGCTTTATTTGACCCTGGAGCGTCACATTCTTTCATATCAAAACAGTTTATTAAGTTGATTAGAATAGAACCGCAATTGCTTGATGTTGTGTTATGCGTGACGACTCCCTTGAATCATAAGATGCTGATTTCGTTGAGTTGTCCAAACTGTAATATTATGATTGGGAATAGGGAGAAAATGATTGATTTAGCGGTTCTAGACATGTACGACTTTAATGTGATAGTGGGTATAAATTGGTTATCTAAGCAGAGGGCTGTAATGGATTGCAATAGCAGGGTAATCCAATTTAATCCTGTTGGACATCTGGAATTCGAATTTGTGGGAAGTCGAGGAGGACCCTCGATTCCATGGATTTCCTCAGTGGAAATGACAAAACTGTTGAATGAAGGGTGTCAAGGATTTCTAGCGGCAGTAGTTGATTCAACGGCTGAGGAGCCGATGCTTGGGGATATAGCGGTAGTGTGTGAGTATCCCGATGTGTTTCCTTAGGAATTGCCGGGATTACCACCAGATAGAGAAGTAGAGTTTGTAATTGAGTTAGCACCTGGAGCCAAGCCAATTTCGAAAACACCTTATAGGATGTCATTGTTGGAATTGGAGCTAAAGGTGCAGATGCAAGAATTATTAGACAAGGGATTTATTCGTCCCAATGCGTCCCCGTGGAGAGCGCTAGTGTTATTTGTAAGGAAGAAAGATGAGTCATTGAAGTTGTGTATCGATTATAAGCAGCTGAATCAGGTGACGATAGGATTGATGATTTATTTGACCAGTTACAAAGGGCTTCGGTATTCTCTAAAATTGACATGAGAACGGGATATCATCAGTGGAGGATTAGGAAGGAGGATATACCGAAAACGGCATTTAGGACGAGATACAAACATTATGAATTTACGGTGATGCCGTTCGGATTGACGAGCGCCCCTCCCACCTTTATGGATTTGATGAATCGGGTGTTTAAGGAATTTTTAGATCAGTTCGTGATTGTTTTTATAGATGACATATTGGTATACTCGAGGATCATAGAGGAGCATGAATTTCATTTGAATCGAGTATTGCAGACTTTAAGGGAGCACGCGTTGTATGCTAAGTTTAGCAAGTGTGAATTTTGGCTCAGTCGAGTAGCATTTCTCGATCATGTGATCTCCGGGGAGGGAATTTCAGTAGATCCATTGAAAATTGAGGCGGTAATGAAATGGCCTAGACCGATGACAGTAACAGAAGTTCGGAGTTTTCTGGGTTTGGCCGGATGTTATCGCCGTTTCGTGGAAGAATTTTTGTCGATAGCAATCCCGTTAACGCATTTATTGAAAAAAGAAACGAAATTTGAATAGACTGATAAATATGAGAGAAGTTTTCAGGAATTGAAGCATAGATTGACAACGGCACGCGTATTGACTATCCCATCAAGACCTGGAGAATATGAAATCTATAGCGACGCATCGCTGAAAGGATTGGGATGTGTACTCATGCAACATGGGCAAGTAGTAGCCTATGCGTCAAGGTAATTAAGGCCGCATGAGTTGAATTATCTGACACATGACATGAAATTGGCCGCCATAGTATTCGCTCTGAAAATTTGGCGACATTATCTATGCGGAGAAAAATTTCAAATTTATACATACCATCAGAGCCTCAAATATTTATTTTCTCAAAAGAAATTAAATATGAGGCAGCGTCGATGGATGGAGTTGGAGTTGTTGAAGGATTATGACTGTGATATTTTATATCATCCTGGGAAGGCTAACTAGGCAGCTAATGCTTTAAGTCGGAAATCAAGCATTGCTCATTTGATGATCAAGGAATGGACACTGTTGGAAAAAGTGTGAGACTCGAAGTTTAGATTCGAAGTAAGTCAAGTCTCGAGCTTGCTGGCTACGCTTAGAATTGAACTGGAAATTCAGGCTAAGATTAAAATGTTGCAATTTGCGGACCCAGGAATTCAAAGAATTTTAGAATTGGAGGAGGTCAAGAGAAAGCCAGATTTTCAGGTATCCGAGGACGGTATATTGAAATTATGAGGATGGTTATATGTGCCAGACGATGCGAAAGTTAAGGAAGAAATTTTATTAGAAGCGCATCGCAGCCGTTATAGTCTCCACCCAGGCAATACTAAAATGTATCGAAATTAGAGGCAATATTACTGGTGGAACGGTATGAAGTCAGATATTGCTAAACACGTGGCCAAGTGTCTGACGTGCCAACAGGTGAAAACGCAACATTGTAAACCTGGAGGATTATTACGACCTTTGGAAATTCCAGAGTGGAAATTGGAGCATGTAACTAAGGATTTTGTGTCGAGATTGCCGAGAAGTCAAAGAAATCATGATACTATTTTGGTGATTATCGACAGACTGACCAAGTTGGCACACTTTTTGGTTGTGCGAAAGGATTTTGCATTAGAACAATATGCTGAATTGTACGTGCAGCAAATAATTCGTCTACATGAGGTGCCAATGTCGATAATTTCAGATCGTGATCCTAGGTTTACAGCCAATTTTTGAAAATGTCTACGGACGGCATTAGGATCCAAGTTACGGTTTAGTACAGCTTACCATTCTCAGACAGATGGTCAGTCTGAGAGGACGATTCAGACCTTAGAGAATATGCTTCGAGCATGTATGTTGGACTTTCAGGGTAAGTGGGAAGAGCAATTGCCCTTAGTGGAGTTCGCATATAATAACAGTTTTCAACAGAGTATTGGAATGGCACCTTTTGAAGCACTATATGGTCATGCGTGTAGAACGCCTGTGTGTTGGGACGAAGTAGGAGAAAGAACTATAATCGGGCCAGAGTTAGTTGAACAATCGATTGAGGTGGTTAAGATTATACGCAAAAGGTTGAAGACAGCGCAGAGCCGTCAAAAGAGTTATGCAGACAAAGATAAGGCCTTTAGAATTTTGAGTAGGAGATAACGTATTTCTTAAGGTGTCACCTATGAGAGGACTTTCCAAATTTGATAAAAAAGGGAAGTTGAGTCCGAGGTATGTAGGACCATTTGAGGTTTTAGAAAGGAATGGGGAATTAGCGTATCGTCTTGCACTTCCACTGAATTTATCACAAGTGCATGATATGTTCCACGTGTCAATGCTGAGAAAATATGAACCGGACCCGACTCATGTGTTGAATTATGAGGAAATAGAAATCGATGATAAGGTATCTTATGTCGAGAGACCGGTGAGAATCGAAGATCAGAAGGAACGGGTTTTAAGGATCAAGACAATCCTGATGGTCAAGGTTATTTGGAAGTACCACGGGACAAAAGGTGCAACTTGGGAAAGTGAAGAAATGATGCAACGTCAGTACCCCCAGCTGTTTGAGTAATAGTGGTGGGAATTGTAAATTTCAAGGATGAAATTTTTGTAAGGGGGGAAGAGTTGTGACATCCTGAAAAATTAGTCCATTTGGGATTTGTAAAATACTGAGTTTTATGAAATATACTCATAGTAAATTTTCGCTCATAACTAATCATTCCTGAAATGCTAACCAATGGGGAAAGGCTAATGGGGAATTAAATTCGCGCGACTAAGAGAAAATTCGATCGTAAATTAATTTTTGACCATAAAATCTCTGAGGTGATATTTTGAGCTACTGTTAGCCGATCCAAGGATAGTCAGGGGTCAGTTCGCCACTGTCATAATAGTGGATCACGGGTAATTCCACTGGACCACGAAATGAATTGACGAACGATCTTGAACTTATGCCAAATGATCGTGCCCCTCGGATCTAATAATTGATCTTCGTGATTTTAATGATAACCGAGGTTGTTACGTACCGAACGAACTTGCACATGACTTGATTTATTGTTAGTCACGGGTCGAATATGCGAATTTTTCCAACAAGCCACCCGTTAATTTGAGAAACGCTCGAGTTGCGTTTAATAAAATTTAATTATTTAATTTAGCCCAAATTGGACACTGGAAAATTAGGAAGTCACAACGGGGTATTAGGACGACGTCGTAGTTGGAATGTGCAAATTTGGAGTGTCCCGAATCCTTTAGAAAAATTCAATTTCAATGAGAAATGAGGAAAGTGACCATTTTACCCTTAAGAGTTTATAAAGGGCATGCTTTATGGAAGAAGGGCATTTTGGTAATTTTGCCCTAACTTTTTGGTTGGACATTTTTTCCCTTGAAATTTTATGAAATTTCGAAAATACCCTTAGATATTTTTGGGTAAGATACGATCTCGGCCGTCGGTTACAAGATAGGATCGAATATGGACCGTCGATTGAAAAGATTAGACAAAGGCATGATGGTAATTAGTCAAAATTGGGTCAATTTCACTATTTAAGTCTAGACCCTCATTCTCTCTCTCCTCTCTCTCTCCCTTAAACTCTCGGCAACCCCCCCTTCCCCTTCCCCTTCCCCTCACTAAACCGACCAACTCCTCCTCCTTGCCGTACACCGGCCGCCGCCTGTCGGCCTGCCAAGCCGCCACCTTGCCGTCGTCGTACCGCGCCATCGCCACCACCACCCCGCGCCGGCCGTCCCTCCCCTTTTTGCTCTCTCCCTGTGTGGTCGTAGGTCTCAGCCGAGCAAGCCATCGCCGCGCTGTCGCCGAGCAAGCCACGCCACTGAATCGTCGCCGTCCTCGCCGTTCACCACCGCATTTCCGTTCTAGCCGCGTTAGTCTAGAACTCGGTAAGTCGCGCCCTAAACTCGACTTAGGATATTGGTTATCAACGGATAACTTTGGTTGAAATCGGGTTTATTCGGGTACGGGATTGTATGGATTAGGAGTAAAATCAATTGGCGGGCCTAGGATTAAATTTGGGGAATTTTAATATAGACTTTGAGGACAACATATGGCTGTGAATGGCTGTTCGGTGGGCTGCGATGTGCCGATCAGGGTGTAAATTGGATTTTAGAACCAGCAATTAATGGTGAGAATGTGTCGTGAAGGAACGGAATTGATTCGACGCCATTTGGTTGGAGAAAAATGGCAAATTGTGTGTTTAATGTGTGTTGGGACTGCGACTAGGTTGGGGTGATGAAATTGAGTGCATGATTGTGTAGTTATATGATTGAAATATGCTTATTGGGTGCACGCTTGAGCCAGACTGATCTAATTATTAAAATTGGCCATATCAAATGCTTAGTGAGCATGTTTTGTGTGTGAATTGAGGTGTGCATGGGCCACGTGTGATTGGCCAATTAAGTGTGGTAAATGCTTGTTGAGCATGTGTATGAGTAAGAAAGAAATGTGGTATGACATATATTCGTGGAAATTGTGCCGTCCTGAGGCGTGTACTTCAATGCGGGACGATGCCTGGTATTACTAGAAGACTGCCAGCCTAAGGCGTGTACTTCAACGCAGGTTGTGCAGTAGGTGGTAGATGTTGAGCTTGAAGCGTGTACTTCAACGCGGGCAATAAACATGACCTAAGGCGTGTACGTTAACGCGGGCCCTGAAGTGTTATGATAAGTTGGTCACAGTGGACCTGAGGCATGTACTGTGACATTCCGGATTTTGGCCCATTTTTGGGGTTTGTAAAACGTGTAATTCGCCAGTGCGCTTATAATGGAATTTCGCCCGAGAACTGATCACTCTCGGGTTCTTGTTTTTAAAAATAGAAATTCTGCTAGAATCGCACTCGATCGAATTCGGTCGTTAATTAGACCCCGAACTTGGCAGTCAATTTTCGGGAGTTTCGGGACGAAATAAATTGGACGGTGTCGATATTGTTGTGGCCAGCATCGAGATTATCAAGAGTAGTGAGAAAGTGAATTTTTGGAACGGGTGCGGATTTGGACTAGTAGACCTCCCTCGTAGCGAGTCTTGAGTTATTTTAGTTGGGCCAGTTGTCTTATATTATTGTTTGGGATTTTCCGAGGACAGTTAGCTCTTTTTTCGGATTCGAATCGCGACAGTTAGACTACTATTTAATTTGAATCGCGTCCGTTGGTTCGCGCTCGAGGACAAATAATCACTTTTTCTTTCTCTCTTCTCTCTCTCTTGTCACGCCACCCACCCCGTACGTATCCCCCTCCCCGCGCATACCTCTCTCTCTCTTTTTCTCTCTCTCGTCTCTCTCTCTTCTTTTCTTCTGGCCGCACGTCTCCTCTGCATGCGTCTCGTCCGCGCGCCCTCCCCATGCAGACCAAACCCCCCCTCCTGACATTCTCTCTCCTCTCTCCTCCTCTTCTTCTCCTTCTCCTCCTTCTTCTTTTCTTCTTCTTCTTCTTGGCCACGTCTGCTCTGCGTCCGCGCCTGCTTCCCCTCCCGCTGCCCGACCAGTCACCACCGTACGCCTGGCCGTCGCCTGCCGCCGTCACCGGCCGACTGCCGCGCCACCCGACCAGTCACCACCGCACGCCTGGCCGTCGCCCGCTGCCGTCGCCGGCCCGACTGCCGCGCCACCCGACCAGTCGCCGCCTCGGTTGCTCCCTTCCTCTCCCTTGTGCGCGCGCGACAGCAAGCCGGCGTCGCTGCCTTCCGCGCTCGACGTCGCCTAGCCAGCGCCGCTGAGCCGCCGCCGCTTCGTGCCACCCCACCACCGTCGCCCGCGTTGTCTGGCCGTCGTCTCCGCCCCGTCGCCGCCGGCCCCAACACCACCGACCGCCCTCTCTCCCTCCCTGTCCACCACACGCAGCAGCAAGCCAGCTCACCGCGTCGCCCACCGCCGTCGCACGCTCGCCGCCGCATGCTCGCCGCCGCACGCTCGCCGCCGCCGCCCCGTCGTCCAGCTCGCCACCGCCGGTCCGCCGCCCCCCATCTCCCTCTCTCTCCCTCTCGTCCTCTGTCTCTCTCACCCGACTACTCTCTCTCTTCCCAGCACACCGCCGCCGCGCCTGGCCATCGCCGCCGCGTCACCACCGCCGCCGATCGCCGCCCCGACCAACCAGCCAGCCCCGGCCGACCAGCCCGGGCCGTAGCCAAGCCGCGCGCTCGCAGCCGAGCCCGCGCGCCCGCTGCCGCGCCCACGCCGTGCCCGCGCGCCCGCTGCCGCGCCCACGCCGTGCCCGCGCGCCCGCTGCCGCGCCCGCGTTCGTGCCCATTGCCCGCTGCCGCGCCCGCGTTCGTGCCCATTGCTCGCTGCCGTGCCCGCGCCCGTGGCCGACCGCCGTGCCCGCGCACGTGCCCGGTCTGCATTGTTCATCCAAGCCACCCTAGGCCCGAGTCAACTTTTCCCGGGCCAAAATTTAGGTAAGCGATCCCCTAAACCCTACTTAGTATTTTGGGTACTTATGGACTAGTCTCGGGTTAGAACGGCTAGGGCGTGCTTGATTTACTTATATTAGGATATAATTTGTGTTATGTGACTTGAATTTAATTGTGTGCTCGGTTTGGATGCTCACGTGTGACTGATTGGAACGTCGGGTTTGTGAACTGGTATGACGAAGTATGAATTGGACTGAATTGTGAATTTTAGTTGTTCGATGTACTTGGCGTGAATTTGATTTAATTGAGTGACGCATGCTCGCCTGTCGATTTTAAGCCCGGATCGATCGGAGGGCTACGGACTTGGGACGTGTTGACGGCGGTCTGTGTGAAGGCTTGACTGGCCGAGTTGCCAATTGGATGCGGGCTTGAGACGTGCTGACGGTGGCCCGTTAAAGGTGTGATTGGACCGGGACGTGTTTACGTCGGTCATTGGAATTGAATGATATGGCTTCGGACGTGTTGACGGAGGCCATGAGAATTGATTGAAATGTGAGGTTTGTGAGCCTGTGAGATTGAATTTGAGGCGCAGTGGCGCGAGTTGCGAGAAAGACGTTCGGACACGCATGTGATTTGAGTGTGACTGATTTGGCTGGATGATTGATTGAATTGGTTGACTGAGCATGTGATTTGATTGATCGGTTGAACGTGTGGTTGCTTGGCTGGACTGGTTGAATGAGCACGAGATTGCGTGTGACGGGTGATTGCGATATGTTGACGAGTGATTCATGCACTGTCTTGTTTGAGTTGACATGCAGGGTCGGCGTGAATTAAGGCGAGGTAAGTTGATTGCCTGAAATTAATTATGTTGTCTGGTGATATGCATGCTAGACTTGTCTGGGTACGCATTAGCCTAGGTGGGGTATAGGGTGTTGCTTATTGAGACTCTGTCTCACGGTTATTATATAACCATTTTCAGATCCCCGCCTTGACCATGACTCCGCCTAGACGTTTTGGTGTCCCTGTACACATGGTGCATGATGACAACGAGTACCCGGGACTAAACCCGGGTGAGGTGTACACTAGGTATCGCACATATGTTTGGGTAGACGTAGGGCGGGAGCAGCTGGAGCGTCACGACTATTTGGCATGGTCCCATAGGATTGGATTAGTGAACACTGGGCCGATTCGAGGTTTTGAGGGGCTACGTTTCAACAACAAGAATGCAGTTAATTGGGAACCCTGGGACAAGTTCGCCCCCGACGGAGAAGTGTCGAATCCAGCGAGCCCGATGGCGAACCCCGACCCAGTATCAGTACCTGGTCCCGAACCCGATCCCGAAGTGGAGTTCGAGCCTGAGCCTGAGCCTGAGCCTGAGCCTGAGCTAGAGCCCGGACCCGAGATGGAGTCCAAGCCCGAGCTCGAGATGGAGTCCGAGCCCGAGCCCGAGATGGAGTTTGAGTCCGAGCCCGAGGAGGAGCCCGAGAAAGAGTTCGAGCCCGAGGAGGAGCCCATGGTGGCCGAACAGGGGGAGGTTGAGGAGGACCCGATTGAGATCGATTCGGACTCGGAGTCCGATTCCTCGGGGTCCGATTCGGACTGGGCCCCGTAGGAACGTTTAGGGTAGAACTTGTAAGCTTTTTGGTAGGGTCCCGTTTTGGGCATCGTCCATAGTTCACCCGCCCACCTGCTCCTTTTTGATGTTAAAGGTGGAGTGTTCTTTTGCGGCCTAGTGTAGGATGTTGTGGACTCGATTCTATGCCTTGTGTTTATTAAACTACCTTGGTCTATTCCTTTGTCACTATTAATTGTCCGGGTTATTTCTATTTGTTTCCGCATGTGCTTAATCTCTGATGTTTTGGGTTGGGTCGGCGACGTATCTGGGACGTCGCATTCAATATTCGACCGTCGAGGGATGATCGCGTGCTCGTAGGGTGCGGGGCGTGACATGTACTGTAACGCGAGTCACTGACAAGTGACGTGGAAAAGATAAGATGAGAACAGAATGGAACGAACGCATGAAATGAAATTTGTACATGCGTGTGATTGTATATGACATGGTTGTGACTAACGTGTAGGTAGTATGCATGATGAGCCCTGGTAAGAACCATTGATGTGCCTGCTATGTGATGATTTGGTGTGGGCGTTATTATGTTGTGATTGTCTGGAGGTACATAATAGCCTAGGTGGGGTATAGGGGTGTACTTACTGAGATGTAGTCTCATGGTTGTTCGAACCAATATTTTTCAGAACCCCAACCTGAGCCATGAATCATCCGCCACCGCCACCGGAGCGTTTTGGGGTACCAATGCACACCGAGTATAATGTTGCAGAATTTCCTATGGGTGATAGCATGACCTGGATTAAACACGCTACAACTGTTTTTGTAGAGGTAGGACTACCTTTATGGGAGACTTATGTTTATACTGCCTGGTACTTTCGGGATGTAGCAGGGGATGAGTTCGGGCCCGTTAGGGGTTTTGATATTCCGTTTGGCTTAGTTAGGGACTGGGACCCATCTACCATGCCCCCGATGGATGGTGAGTTGACCAGTGCAGAGACTAGTTTAGCTCAGTCTAGGTGTACCCAGCACTTGCAGCCCAAGGATCTTCAGGGGCTGAACATGAACCCGAGCCCGAAGGATCGCAAGCAGCAGGCGATTCGATAGATATAGATTTAGAGCCAATTCCCGAGGAGGAACCGGAGGAGGTAGAGCCCGAGGTAGAACCCGAGAACGAGCCTGATGAGTCTAAAGAGCCTAAGGAAAATCCGGAGTATATACTCCCATTCGAGTAGTTTATGGATCCTAATGTCGTACCAGAGGATAATTTCTTTGATGGACTAGTTGAGGAGGATCAGTTTGAAGTTCCAGCCAGCCGAGTCGGGTGACATTAATCACCCGATTGAGATTGAGGCAGAGCCGGAGACCTCGGAGGAGCAGATGGTTCAAGAGAGTTCGGAATCAGAGAACGAGGAGACAGACTCGGAATGGACGCCGAGTGAGAGTCGTAGGGGATAGTGTAGGGGTGGAAAAATCAAGCTTTTGACGAGTACCATTTTTTAGGATAGAATGTCAGGTCATTGGTCCTTTTTGATATCGATGGTTTATAGTACGGTGTGCACATGTATATAATGGTTTGTAAATTGTGAATATTGTATAAGTTTGACAGATGGAAATGAATATGTATATTCCCTACATTCCCCAGTTCCAATTATCCGGGTATTAATTGTGGTTTCTGCTAATTGTTCTGATGTAGACATCGAACCCTATCGAGGAGGAGGTGCTAGGGACCCGTTAATCTATTCGCTAGGCCCGATCACTCGAGCGAGAGCGAAGGAATTTAAACAAGCTATCGGCATCATGGTTCAAGATATTTGGAATGAAGATAATCTGAATTCGAAATTTGAAGATTCTGAAACTCCTTGGCGCAACGTGATTACTTTTGCTCCAGTGAATTCCGAAGGAGCTTAGAATTGACGAACTCTGAATTTGCTCAAATTTGGATGGGCGCTTGGAAACGGGCCACTGATCAATACACACTACTTTAGTAGTGATTGATGACGTTTTTTAGTGATTTGGAGTCGTTTAGATGAACTTTTAGGCCTTTTTCTATTTTTGGACGAATTTTTAATAATTAAGGTTATTTTTGTAATTTTAATCCTAGTAGGATTAGGATTAGGGTTAGCACTCTATATAAGGTTGCTTATAGGTTTCTAAGAAGGGGAGAGTTATATATAGCAAAGTTTTTTTCTTCTTGAGTTCTTTTGAGGACTAGATCTTATCAAGGCTCCCTTGTGGCGATCGAATTTAACTTATCGAGCAAGATCGCGAATTCTCTTGTTCGTGGCGTTATAGCGTGGATTGGTTAACACAGGTTCGTCAACAGGTCGCGTTCATACCGAGATTACCAATCACAGGTTCGATTGGGGGTCGAGGTTAGCAATTCGTAACTTGTAGATCTTCGTAGAACGATCATCTTCCGCACAGATTCATATCATCTGGTATCAAAGCTAGTTCTACAAGGTTTACTTATCCTACTTTTACTGCTTTTCGTTATTAATCGAATTAGGATTCTAAATTCATTCTTGCTGTGATTTCAATTTTGATTTAGGGTTTTCGGTCCTAGTTGTTTTTTTTCTTTATATATTGTACTTGAGTTCGTAAAAAAAAAGCAAAAAAAAATAAAAAAAAGCAAAAGAAAGCAAAAAAAGAAAAAAAAAAAAGCAAAAAAAGAGGCAAAAAAAAGAGCAAAGAAAAAAAAATTCAAGAGGACGACTCGTTTCTTTTTTTTTATCATTGATAGTTGGACCGAATAGAAAAAAATATATTTCAGTTGTAGAAATTGAATTTGAATTCGAATCTCGCAAAAAAAAATTTGCTGAATTATTGAGTTGATCGGTATATTGCTGAATTTGATCTTGTTTGGTGGTTTATCGATTGTTATGAGGAGCTTGTGAGACTAGATTGAAGTCTGAAAAAAGAGCTTTCTAGAAGGAAACGAGAGGTAAAAGGCAAGAGTGTGTGAGTTTAATTGAGGGAAGAAAAAGCCGAAATTGAGTTAAACACGAGAGGAGTGACAAACACTTTGAGCGGAAAATGTGAGGGAGTGACTAGTGAGATTTTTTTTATCTCTAACATTTTCTTGCAGGTTTAAAAAAAATGTCAAGCTCAGGCCATGGAAGTGTGAATCAAAGGGAGGATCGCACTCATCCAAGGGATGATGCGATTCTAGCAGGTATCCAACAATTGAGTTTACAAATTGAAGCACTTAGCAATCGAGTTACAAGATGTGAGACGAGACTTGAAGATGATCGAGAACCACCACGAGGGAGGCCACAAAATCAGCGAGAAGAGTCTAGGACACAACCTAGATGGCAACGGCAATTTAATGATGCATATGTGTCCGATACAGAAGATGATCGAGATGGCAAGTTTGAGAGGAGAAACGGACGCCGAGGATTTAGACATCGAGAAGACGATGAACTTGGCAACATCAAGATGAAAATTCCATCTTTCCAAGGAAAGAATGATCCTGATGCGTATCTAGAATGGGAGAAACGGATGGAGATGGTATTTGATTGCCAGAGATATTCAGAGCTCAAAAAGGTAAAAATTGCAGCTGTTGAATTCACTGATTATGCTATAATTTGGTGGGATCAACTTGTGACTAGTAGGAGACGCAATGGTGAAAGACCAATAGAAACGTGGGATGCGATGAAAGCGGTGATGAGGAGGCGCTTTATACCTAGTCATTACCACAGAGACTTGTTCCATAAGCTGCAAAATCTTACACAAGGTAATAGGAGTGTGGAAGAATACCATAAAGAGATGGAGATTGCTATGATCCATGCTAATGTGGTGGAAGATCGTGAGGCCACAATGTCACGATTTTTGTGTGGTTTGAGCCGAGATATAGCAAGGGTAGTAGAGCTGCAACACTACGTTGAATTAGAGGAATTAGTGGATAAAGCCATCAAAGTTGAGCGGCAATTGAAGTTGGATCGAAATTACAAGAGTGGTGGAGGTTCAAGCTCGAATTGGAAGTCTAATTGGAAGAGAGACGAGAAGTCGAATTGGAAGGGAAATAATATCAAGACTGAAACTTTGAAGGAGAAGGAGAAGGATGGCAAAGTTGTTTCAAATTCAGCTTCAGGTAAAACTGAAAACCCTAACACTAAGACTCGTGATATTAAATGCTTTAAGTGTTTGGGTAGGGGTCATATGGCAAATCAGTGCCCTAATAGGACGGTGATGGTCATGACTGGACATAATGATATTGAATCAGAAAGTGAGAGGGAGGAAGAGGATGATGACATGCCACCATTGGAGGATTGTAGTGATGTTGAGATGCCAGTAAAGGGTGAATTGATGGTAGTTAGGCGTTCTCTTAGTGTTCAAGTCAAAGAGGAGGAGCATCACCAGCAACGCGATAACTTGTTCCATACAAGATGCTTGGTGAATGGTAAGATTTGTAGCTTGATTGTTGATGGAGGTAGTTGTACAAATGTAACAAGTTGTACCATGGTGGAGAAGTTGGGATTGAAGACTACAAAGCATCAAAGACCATATAGATTGCAGTGGTTGAATGATAGTGGTGAAGTAAAAGTATCGAAGCAAGTTCGAGTTCCATTTGAGATAGGGCGATATAAGGATGAGGTGATGTGTGATGTTATACCTATGCAAGCAGGGCATCTTTTACTTGGTAGGCCATGGCAGTATGATCGAAAGGTACATCATGACGGGTACACTAACTGATATTCATTGGTGATGAATCAGAAGACATACACGTTGGTGCCAATGACACCTACTGAGGTGTATGAAGATTAATTGAAGCTACAACGTGAGGCTGAGAGAGAGAAAAAGTGATAAAACTGAGGGCCTGCGTGGAAACTCTGAGACACAAGTAAAAGGAGAGGAAGATAAAAGTAGAGTGGTAAAAACCGAGAGAAAAGGAGAGAGAAAAGAAAAGAGAGAAAAGAATTTTTATGCAAAATCGAGTGAAGTGAGGAGAGCTTTGTTTCTGGACCGACCGATACTTGTACTTTTGTACAAAGAGGCACTGTTTACTACTAATGAACTTGACCCGAATTTGTCAAGTTCTGTCGTGTCTTTATTGTAGGAATTTGAAGATGTCTTTCCTGATGAACTTCCTAGAGGCTTACCACCAATTCGAGGCATAGAGCATCAAATCGATTTGATTCCTAGTGCACCATTGCCTAACCGACCCGCATATCGAAGTAATCCTGAAGAGACAAAGGAACTTCAGCAGCAAGTTAGCAAATTACTAAAGCAAGGATACGTAAGAGAGTCTCTTAGCCCATGTGTTGTTCCTGTTTTGTTAGTGCCAAAGAAGAATGGGTCGTGGCGGATGTGTGTTGATTGTCGAGCAATCAATAACATAACGGTAAAGTATCGATATCCTATTCCTAGGTTAGATGACATATTGGATGAATTGCATGGAGCTTGCATATTTACTAAAATTGATCTGAAAAGTGATTATCATCAAATTAGAATGAAAGAGGGGGATGAATGGAAAACTGCATTTAAGACCAAGTACGGGTTATATGAGTGGTTAGTCATGCCATTCGGTTTAACTAACGCACCTAGTACTTTCATGCAACTTATGAATCATGTTCTGCGTGCTTTTATTGGTCAATTTGTAGTTGTCCATTTTGATGATATCCTGATATATAGTCGAAACCTTGATGACCATATTGAGCATGTGCGAGCTGTTTTGCAGGTTTTAAGGGCTGAACAATTATATGCTAACCTAAAGAAGTGCTGTTTTGTAACTGACAAATTAGTATTTCTAGGCTTTGTTGTTGTGCTGATGGAATACAGGTTGATGAAGAAAAGGTAAAAGCAATCCGTGAATGGCCAACACCTAAGACAGTAGGAGAGGTGCGCAACTTTCATGGTTTAGCCAGTTTCTATCGTAGATTTGTAAAAGACTTCAACACCATCGCTGCACCTTTAACCGAGATTATCAAGAAGCACGTGGGTTTCACGTGGGGAGAAGAGCAAGAGAGAGCATTCAATCTGTTAAAGGATAAGTTGACTAATGCTCCTTTGTTATCTTTACCAAATTTCAGTACTACTTTTGAGATAGAATGCGATGCTTCTGGTATAGGAATTGGAGCCGTGTTGATGCAAGGAGGACGTCCCATAGCGTATTTCAGCGAGAAGTTAAGCGGAGCGACATTGAATTATCCGACTTACGATAAGGAGATGTATGCTTTGGTGCGAATTTTGGAGAATTGGCAACATTACTTGTGGCCAAAGGAGTTTGTGATCTACACCGACCACGAGACCTTAAAGTACTTAAGAGGGCAGCAAAAGTTGAACAAAAGACATGCCAAATGGATGGAGTTCATTGAGACTTTTCCATATGTAATCAAGTATAAAAAAAGGTAAGGAAAATATGGTAGCCGATGCACTTTCTCGAAGGTACGCAATTCTAACTACTTTAGGAGCAAAGTGTCTAGGTTTCGAGCATATCAAAGGTTTGTACGTTGACGATGATGATTTTGGAAGAGTATTTGAAGCTTGTGAGCATGCTGCGTTTGAAAAGTTTTATAAGCATGATGGATATCTCTTTCGTGAAAATAAGTTGTGTTTGCCTAGATGCTATTTGCGCGAGTTGTTAGTGCGAGAAGCACATAGTGGTGGTTTAATGGGGCATTTTGGAATCAATAAGACTTATGAAGTGTTGCATGAACATTTTTTTTTGCCACACATGAAACGAGATGTCACACGAGTTTGCGAGAGATGTATCGCATGTAAGCAGGCCAAGTCTACGATTAAACCACATGGTTTGTATACACCTTTGCCTATCCCGACGCATCCTTGGGTTGATATCTCTATGGATTTTGTGTTAGGATTGCCTAGGTCTAAGCATGGTAAGGATTCTATTTTTGTGGTGGTTGATCGATTTTCAAAGATGGCTCATTTTATACCTTGTCATAAATCTGATGATGCATCGAATGTTGCTGAATTGTTCTTTCGTGAAGTTGTGCGTTTGCATGGCATGCCTAGGTCCATTGTTTCTGATCGAGATACTGAATTTCTAAGCTACTTTTGGAAGACATTGTGGAAGAAGTTAGGTACACAACTTTTATTCTCTACTACTTGTCATCCACAAACTGATGGTCAAACTGAAGTAGTTAATAGGACTTTAGGGACATTGTTGCGTGCTATCATTAAAAAGAACATTAATTCTTGAGAAAATTGTTTACCGCATGTTGAGTTTGCTTATAATAGGAGCGTGCATTCTGCTACTAAATTCACACCGTTTGAGGTTGTCTATGGTTTTAATCCCTTAACTCCGTTAGATTTAACCCCTTTACCTATTGCTGAGCGTGTGGATTTAGATGGTGCTAAGAAAGCTGAATTTGTGAAGACTTTACATGAGAAGACGCGGCTGAATATTGAGCTTAAGACAAAGCAGTATACAAAGCAAGCCAACAAAGGGCGCAAGAAAGTAGTGTTTGAGCCCGGAGATTGGGTTTGGGTTCATATGTGCACAGAGCGTTTTTCCAAACAGCGACACTCTAAATTGCTACCGCGAGGGGATGGACCATTTATGGTGTTGGAAAGAGTTAACGATAATGCTTACAAGCTTGACCTTCCAGGTGAGTATGGTATTAGTGCTACTTTCAAAGTTTCTGATTTGACTCTTTTTTATGCAGACGCTGATTTGAGGGCAAATCCTTTGCACGGGAGAGGGAATGATGTAGACATCGAACCCTATTGAGGAGGAGGTGCTAGGGACCCGTTAATCTATCCGCTAGGCCTGATCACTTGAGTGAGAGCGAAGAAATTCAAACAAGCTATCGGCATCATGGTTCAATATATTTGGAATGAAGATAATCTGAATTCGAAATTTGAAGATTCTGAAACTCCTTGGCACAACGTGATTACTTTTGCTCCAGCGAATTCCGAAGGAGCTTAGAATTGACGAACTCCGAATTGGCTCAAATTTGGATGGGCGCTTGGAAACGGGCCACTGATCAATACTCACTACTTTAGTAGTGAGTGATGACGTTTTTTAGTGATTTGGAGTCGTTTAGATGAACTTTTAGGCCTTTTTCTATTTTTGGACGAATTTTTAATAATTAAGGTTATTTTTGTAATTTTAATCCTAGTAGGATTAGAATTAGGGTTAGCACTCTATATAAGGTTGCTTATAGGTTTCTAAGAAGGGGAGAATTATATATAGTAAAGTTTTTTTCTTCTTGAGTTCTTTTAAGGACTAGATCTTATCAAGGCTCCCTTGTGGCGATCGAATTTAATTTATCGAGTAAGATCGCGAATTCTCTTGTTCGTGGCGTTATAGCGTGGATTGGTTGACACAGGTTCGTCAACAGGTCGCGTTCATACCGAGATTACCAATCACAGGTTCGATTGGGGGTCGAGGTTAGCAATTCGTAACTTGTAGATTTTCGTAGAACGATCATCTTCCGCACAGATTCATATCATGTTCATAATCTCTGAAAAGTTTAAGTGAGGTCGGCGATACCCTGGGATATCGCATAATTGACCAGTAGAGGGTGCTGTGCTCTCGATGGAGTTCGGGGCATGATAGAAACCGAAGATAATAATGATGTCGATTAACGGTGTGACAATTGAGAAGTCATAACGGTTTGTAGAGAAGGTCAACGTACAATCATGGAGAACAATCATGGCACCCAAAATTATGGAAATGCAGTTGAGTTCATAGACAATTAAAGAGTTGTAATTGCTTGTAGATAAGGTTATGAAAAGTGATCGTGGAGCCTAAAATCGTAAGATGTGGTTCTGACCTCTAATTTGAATAACAACCGCTCAGAAGTGGCTACACTTTGTAATGAGCTAGATAAGCCATGTTGAACTGTTGTGGCTGTGGAGGAGAGACACAATCATCAAAACACAAATTATGTACCTTTTAGTTTATCAATTTCTCTTTCAAATTCATGCACTTACTTTCCTTTAAAGCAATTTGTTCAAGTTCTTGATTACTCGTTCTACTTCCTTATGATTTGCCACAGAATCCAATTAAAAAAAATCAAGAATCAACCTTCGGTGAAAGATACTTCGTCGCACGAATCAATTCATGTCGATACAATTATACAATAATTTCCCTGAAAATCAATATCTCAAATTAAAATTCGGTTCTATCTGTATAACAACTCCAAAACAGCATTCTATTAAACATTGTTATTGCCTCCATGTATCAAATTTGAAGTGTAGAGTAAACAAATTAACAAATATGAACTTAAGCATAAGTTCAAGCGCACCTCAGTCATAATTGCGAGAAGTTTTTTTTGTTCCGCGTACTTTCTACATAGGATATAAAAAAATCCCAGAATAAGTATAAAGCCTTGAAACAAAAGACACCAACTCCTATGCATGACATAGTTGATTTTTCTACATCTGCATCAGAATAGCTCAATTTGACGCCTTCCCATTCTACATAACAGTTCAAAAGGACTAAAAGAATCATGCCGAAGCATTAATGCTGGAGCATTATAATATGATCATCAAAATCATGTACTAGAATCATAAAGTTTGGCTGACGATCACAATTCAAGTCTCCATGTAGACACACAGAAAGGCTAACTGGTCATACCAATTGCACAAATGTGATACGAAGCACGAATCGGTATAAACCTTGTCATCAGATTGTTATATGACTATTCTGCCAGCAATTAATGAGTAATTGCCACGATCGTATAGAATTAAACTCACATTACAATGCAATGGTGAGGATTTTCCTCACTAAGATGATGAGCGAATTTCTCAAACTCCTGAGGAAGCACTGGGTTATAATAATAGTGCGCCGGCGGTGGAAAATAATTGAACTGAGGTGGCCTTCGTTCCGGCAGTGGGCTCGGGGTCAGTTGAGGTTCTTCTCTTTGTCTCTGGGCCAAGGCGACCGAAGTTTTCGCAAGCCCTTTCGGGCTTTGATGATTGATAGAGGTGCGCGAGAACGTGAATAAAAGACGATCTCCTGCGTCATGAGCCGGTCTATGAGATTTTTTCACCGATTTATCCCTAAAAGAAGGTGGAAAGAAAGTGACTTTGGCTGACCTCTTGAGCTTTGACTGCTCGGGGCAACTTGAGGTTTCTGACTTCCCTTCTTCTCCTTCCTCTCCTTCTTCGTCTTCCATAGCTTAGAATAGCTCACTATGTTCTTATCACTGGGCGCCATTGAAGCACTTCAAGTGGCCTATTAAGTGTCAATGGTGTTAAGTGTTGTTGATTCTGTGTGAAGTTGCATGTTTTTAGCGCTAAGCAATTTGTAAAGTATGGCATGGATATATATCATCGTGAAAAGCTAAAAAGTTTCCGAAAGTAACGCACTCTGTACAATATCAATATAGAAATCTTTATGCGCGTTTGGATGACGAAATATACACCTAGAAGGTATAAGAACGCCACATATATCGCGTATATTCAAATTGGAATTTGGTTAATAACGTTATACATGTGTCAATAAATATATGTAGTATAGTTCAGGTCATCCGAGTTGTTCAAGGACAACTTGTGATATTATTTCCTATTCTTTCTAATCCTTTTGTCCGTCTGACCTATGGCTTGTCATATAAATTTGGAAAGGAAAAAAAAAAGAAATATTTCGATGTAGGCTATCATTATATGGTGAGCATCTATATCGGTGGTATTATTTTTCACCAATTTTAGTGTAATTTTTCCCCTTTGAAATTGAAGGTGCATATAGCAAATAGAAATCATTGATATTCTGAACTATTATGTACCATCTGAATCTTTTAATTCCCTACCAAGAAGGAATTGCTCTCCAGCAGCATATGAAAAGAGCAAAAGGGCTATTCATCGAAATCTTAAATAATATTTGGTCTATGGTTGAAGCACGCTATAGGAATATCAATTTGTTATGTTTAAGAAATGTTTGTTCAAGAAAATAGATAAAAGGAAGAATTGATGAGAAATAACAATGCAACATGACAAAATTGATCAGAAACAATGTCCTAGATATTAAGAGAAAGTCACTAAATCACTTAGGTTGAAATGAAAATTATTTATATACATGCATTAAAACACAGAGTTTAGATTCGGACGACCGGTTCCATGTAAAGAAGAGTTAGCATTCTTGTGATACATTTTCAGTAAAAACAACTTTTTAATTAGTTAAGTTCTAAATTAATTATTCATTTAATCTCGCAAGTGCAAATTAAGCAAATGTATGATATTGAGGTTTTTTATTTTGTATAAGAAACTTCAAAGTTTTAACAGATGAATAATTGTAAATATCTAAAGTCATTTTGAAAACTTTACAATGTTTCAATATTTCAATATGATTTTCTCTGTGGTAAGTAATTTTTGGTTGGATGCTAAGCGAAGCCAAGCATACAACTAATTTTATACAATAAACGTAAGAAAACATATAGAGAATCACAAAAACTACATAAGTCGTAAAAATCAAAATAACTTTAGACATCTTTTTCAAGAAAACTCTTTTTTTAAGGAAAAGAAGTGAATATTTTGAAATGAAGATGAAAATAAAAAGCAGATATGAACAGTAGAAAGCGCAACTTGCAATTTTTTTTGTAAAACTAATTAAACTGTTATCCTAAATAAAAAGTAAACTAAAAGAAAAGATGAGGTGAATTGTGAATACAAAATGAAGAAAATAATGAAAGGGACGGCTTGAGTGAGTACCCCCTATACTCCAAAACCCTTTTTTCGTCTTTTTTTTTTATATAGGTGTTAAATATAAATACAAATAGCTACTATAGCTAGCCTAAATATCGTTACCTTTTTCATATTTCATAAAGACGGACTTCTAGTGACAGGATTCAAATCCACACCCCAACTTGATTGGCGCCAATATAACTCCATGTAATTTCAATATGAACATAACTAAGATGAATTTAAAACATTCAATTTCGACATTGGGTAGTAGCCAAATTTTTAGCACAATGAATACGCTATATGTGGTATTTATACATAATCATGAACATGCTAATCGTGGATACACTATATAGGTATTTATTGAGATAAATTTGTAACAGTCATGAACTTAATCAAGAAAATTTTATATGGAAACGTGGATACGGTTAGGATATTTATTAATAGTCAATTAACGACAAAAGAAAAGAAAAGATAGAAAGTAAGCCGTTTAGCGTAGGGAAATAGGAAAGATTGGTGAGAGTAAAAATTCAAACAAAAGGTATGAACAGGGTTTGATTATTTGTATAACATATATTTTATGTTAAATCTGCGACCTATTTTTTTTTTTTTTTGCTTCAATGAGGATACACGTCAAGTTTAGGAAACACGTAGAAAATCTCCATATGCATGACTATCGAAAAAAATTAACATTTTCGAAAAGAACGGACATATTAAAAAATAAGGAAAAAAGAAGAACCAAATTAAACCTACATCACTACAAAAAAAACGCATTTTTGCAACGAAAATTTTCCAACGAAAAATTTTCGTCGCAAATTTGCGACAAAATTTCCAACGAAAAATAATATTCGTTGGAAATTTCCAACAAATTTTTTTTGGTTGGAAAATTAGTTGGAAATTTCCAACGATATACAATTCGTTGGAAATTTCCAACGAATTTTGCGACAAATTTTTTTTCGTTAGAAATTTCTAACGGATTTTGCGACCAATAAAAAAAATCGGTATTGTTCAGCATTTTTTATATTCGTGGAAAAATTCGTTAGAAATTTCCAACGATTTTTCCAACGAATTTTAATTTTCCGAGCAATTAGTTGAGTGTGTACAATTTTCGTTGCTAAATTCGTTGGAAATCTCCAACGAAAAAAAATTCGTTGGAAATTTCCAACAAATTTTCCAACGAATTTTAATTTTCCGGATAATTATTTTAGTGTACATAATTTTCATTGAAAAATTTGTTGGAAATTTCCAACGAAAATATTTCCAACGAATTATTTTTCGTTGGAAATTTCCAACGAATTTACCAATGAAAATTAATTTTCCGGGCAATTATTTTTGTGTGTACAATTTTTGTTGGAAAATTTGTTGGAAATTTCCAACGAAAAATTTCGTTGGAAATTTCCAACAAATTTTCCAACGAAATTTAATTTTCCGGGTAATTATTTTTGTGTGTACAATTTTCATTGGAAAATTTGTTGGAAATTTCCAACGAATTTTTTTTCGTTGGAAATTTCCAACGAATTTTCCAACGAATTAAAAAAAACCCGGTACTATTCGGCTTTTTTTTATATTCGTGGGAAAATTCATTGGAAATTTCCAACGAATTTTTCAACGAATTTTAAATTTCCGGGTAATTATTTCAATGTGTACAGTTTTTGTTGGAAAATTCGTTGGAAATTTCCAACGAAAAAAAATTCGTTGGAAATTTGCAACGAATTTTCCAACGAATTTCAATTTTCCGGCCAATTATGTTAGTGTTTACAATTTTCGTTGCAAAATTCGTGAGAAATTTCCCACGAATTTTGCAACGAAATCCCTACTTATTCTTTATTCAAATTTTTCGCGCTCGTTTTTCCCCTATTTCTCAATTTCCACTTTCATTCTCTCTCTCTCTCTCTCTCTCTCTCTCTCTCTCTCTCTCTCTCTCTCTCTCTCTCTCTCTCTCTCTCTCTCTTCGCCTTCAGCTTCTCCCTTCCTCTTCCTCTCCGCCTCCCCCTCCGGCTCCTCCCCCGCTGCACCCCCTTCTCCTCCGACTCCGGTACGACGTCGGCTCCCTCCCCGCGGCGCCATCGCGGCCATCCAAGGCCGCCCCCAACGCCCCCGAGGACACCATCGGCCGCCCCCGACGCCCCCGACGCCACTACACCTATCTACGCCGGCAAGGTCGATCGCTCGCTTAGCACTCCAGGCTTCGAGCCGAGCTCGGCATCGAGCTAGGGCCGAGCTCTGACACCAGATCAACGGGCGATGTCTCGCCCCTCGCCGACGACGAGGCTGGCCCTCGCCGGCCATGGCCGACGAGCTCGAGCTCGGCCCTCGCCAGCGACGAGGCTAGCCCTCGCCGGCAGCGAGGGCAATTTTTCGAAAAAAAAAAAAATTTCGTCGGAAAAAAAATTTCCGCGATTTTCAACCAAAAAAAAATTGTAATTTTTCCAACGAAAAATTTTTCGTTGGAAAAAAAATTTCCATGATTTTTTGAACAAAAAAAAATTTGTAATTTTTCCAACGAAAAAGTTTTCGTTGGAAAAAAAATTTCCACGAATTTTTGACCAAAAAAATTTTTTTGTAATTTTTCCAACGAATTTAGCCACGAATTTTCCAACAAATTTTCCAACGAAATAAAATTCGTCGCAAATTTCCAACGAAAATTGAAATTTTTCGTTGGAAAAATTTCCAACAACCTATTACCAACGAATTTTTTTTCGTTGGAAAATTCGTTGGAAATTCCCTTTCCAACGAATTTTCCAGAATTTTCGTTGGAAATTTTCGTTGGAAAAAGCGTGTTTTTTTGTAGTGCATGCTATGATCGGACCGAGAGAGACCTGATTCGTTCTTTTCCTTACCAAAAAAAAAATTAAACCTACATGGTTATGCACTAATGAATTGACCAAACAGTTACATACAATAATGAAAAAGGGAAAAATAAAGGAAAAACAAAAGTAAAAAGTACGAAGATGTATGGACTGAAAAATGAGAACGTATGCGAAAGTTGGAGGGTTTAAAAAACCCTCCTTTCTGTAGAATTAAACCCTCCTTTCATCCCATTCTACAGAACTAATGAAATTAAAGAGGAATTTTTGACGCTGAAGAGCCATAGACATCGAGCTTTCTAAATGCCTAACATTGCTTGTATACAAACAAATGGTTTATTAGATGTATTGAATCATGCATCTTAAATTAAAAAAAATGTCAAAAAAATTGCGAAAAAAAAGAAATAAGGGATATAAATATAGAAAAAAGCACAAAATGGAGTAACTGAACCCAATCCCACCATCATCAATTCTATACTTTCACTACTCTTCTTAAAGTGCCTTGAGAAAAAAAACTTTCCTTTAGCCATTTATTATAGATGCAACAAAAAGAAAGAGAAGATATCTGATAAATTTATTTAACCTATTTTTCACCAATAGAATTCTTGATTATGGGAAGGTTGTTGCCAGAAAGGAAGGGTCTTGTGCAATTTCCCAAATTTTGTAAATAAAATAAAATGGACACCCATATATCGCTTTTGTTGTTTGTTTCTCTTTAATGCAAACTATGTCCACTAGACACATTTACCCTATTTTTTTTTTGTAACATCAAAAGCCCTAAACTATGTCCATTATGGTACATTTATCCAAAACTTTTTCTTATGACGTAAAAAACCTTATACATATATAACACATTTACCGCTGAGGTTTCGTTGGATGATTTTTTAGCTAAAATAACGTCGTTTTTATTTCGCTCAAGTCACATGGGGGTCATATCAATACCGCTTGCTTTATGTCATATAGGTACCGGTTTCAGATTTTTTGTGTCAAAGAAAAAAGTTCAAGGTAAATATGTCACAATTGACATATTTCGGGTTTTTCGTGACTTTTGCCCTGTATAAAATGATTCCACCTTTTAGCTGTAATCACATTTTACATGTGAAAAGGGTGGGGATGGGCGAGCCCGCGCACCGGCACCTTTGAAGCACTTAGTCGCAAAGACTCGTTTCATAGCGCGGGCACAAGTCACACCTACACATGTAAGTAAACATGTAAACCCATACATACGTGGAGAGAGAGATTCTGAAGCCTTTTGTTCATTTATTCATCAGTCAATTTGGTGGACAAAACTTGTCCATCTAACAACCGTAGCAACAGACGCAAGCGGCCCCATTACACTTGCCGAATGCCCAGTTACCCCCGACCTGGTATTTCTGTCTACATGCTGAGTCGCACGAGTTTGCCGCACAGCCTCGAGTATATAACACGTCGCTGCACTCTCTGGAGCCCCTCTGACTCACCACCACGTTGCCTGCAAATACAAAAAAAAAAAAAAAAATCTCACGTATATTCACTGCAATTTTAGAGTGAAAAAAGAATGTTAGACATTCGCAATGTGGTCACAAATAAGATTCTTGTCTTGATCTCCTTTTTCTTACGAATCACTAACAAAAAAGGCCCGCGAGAGTGAGTGTGCAGAATATAGAAAGTAAACCTCTAATTTAGTAATGTAAAGCCTCACTACAAAAAAACAGGCTTTTTCCAACGAAAATTTCCAACGAAAAATCCTGAAAAATTCGTTGGAAACGATTTTCCAACGAATTTTCCAACGAAAAAAAATTTGTGGGTAATTCGTCGTCGCAAAATTTCCAACGAAAAAATTTTAAATTTCGTTGGAAATTTGCAACGAAAATTTTTTCGTTGGAAATTTGCAACGAAAAAAATTCCGTTGGAAAATTTTCCAACGAAATGTTTTTCGTTGCAAATTTCCAACGGAATTTTTTTCGTTGCAAATTTCCAACGGAAAAATTTTCGTTGCAAATTTCCAACGGAACAATTTTCGTTGCAAATTTCCAACAAAAGAAATTTTGTTGGTAAATTAGTGGCTAAATTCATTGGAAAATTTGTTGCCAAATTCGTTGGTAATTATTCGTTGGAAAATTCGTGAGAAAAATCATCGCTAATTATTAGTTGGAAAATGCGTTGCAAATATTTCGTTGGAAATTTTGTTGGAAAAAAGTCGTTGGAAAATTTGTTGCAAAAATATCGTTGGAAAATTTGTTGCAAAACTTTCATTGGAAAATTTGTTGCAAAAATTTCGTTGGAAAATTTGTTGATAATTTTTCGTTGGAAAAGTCGTGGCAAACCAAATTTCCAACGAAAAACAAATTGTGGGTAATGTTGCGCGGGAATATTTCGGACATTTCCGACAAATTTTCCAACGAAAAATTAAAAAAATTTGTTGGAAAACAAGTTGCCAACAAATTTTCCAACCAAAAAAGAATTTGTAGGAAATTCGTCGTCGGAAAATTTTCCAACAAAAAAGAGGCTTTCGTTGGAAATTTGATTGAAACTTTTGGAAAATTTTCGTTGGACATTTTTTTCTACAGTACCCAAATAATCGTTGGAAAATTTGTTGCAAATATATCGTTGGAAATTTTGTCGCAAATTATTCGTTGGAAAATTTGTTGCAAAACTTTCGTTGGAAAATTTGTTGATAATTTTTCGTTGGAAAAGTCGTGGCAAACCAAATTTCCAACGAAAAAAAAATTGTGGGTAATGTTGCGCGGGAATATTTCGGACATTTCCGACAAATTTTCCAACGAAAAATTAAAAAAATTTGTTGGAAAACAAGTTGCCAACAAATTTTCCAACCAAAAAAGAATTTGTAGGAAATTCGTCGTCGGAAAATTTTCCAACAAAAAAGAGGCTTTTGTTGGAAATTTGATTGAAACTTTTGGAAAATTTTCGTTGGACATTTTTTTCTACAGTACCCAAATAATCGTTGGAAAATTTGTTGCAAATATATCGTTGGAAATTTTGTCGCAAATGATTCGTTGGAAAATTTGTTGCAAAACTTTCGTTGGAAAATTTGTTGCAAAAAAATCGTTGGAAAATTTGTTGGAAAAATTTCGTTGGAGAATTTTGTTGGAAAAATTTCGTTGGGAAATTTGTTGCAAAACTTTCGTTGGAGAATTTGTTGCAAGAAATTCGTTGGAAAAGTTGTTGCAAAAAATTCGTTGGTAAATTTGTTGCAAAAAATTCGTGGGGAAAGTTGTTGCAAAAAATTCGTTTGAAAAGTTGTTGCAAAAAATTCGTGGGTAAATTTGTTGCAAAAAATTCGTTGGTAACTTTGTTGGAAAATTTTCGTTGGTACATTTATTGGAAAAAATTGTCACACTAATTTTCTTTGGTAATTCGTGAGAAAGCATAAATATTTTGTTACAAATTACACTGTTAATTGTTCATTACAAAATACGTCCATAATTATTCGTGCAAAAAAATCGTTGCTAATTTGTAGTAATATTTTTTGTTCAATAAATTGCAATATATTTTTGTTTCTCTAAATTGCGACAAAATATATTCGGCGCAAAATTCGTCGCTACGAATTTTGTTTCAGGACTATTTGGATTTGACAACTAATTAGATATGCAATATTAATTTCTACAATGCATAGATTGCAAAATCTCATATGATAATATTAGATATTCAATCTCCGAATTCATAAATATAGCTACACAAGAATGAACATCCATTAATACATTCAAAACATTGAAAGGACGGGACAATCATAAGACCTTTGTAGCTACGATATTGGCCATGATATCAGGAACCGTCAGCTATATCGACACCTGAGGAAATATGAAAACATAAATAAAGATATGCAATTTGTCCAAAATATAAAAAAAGCATTTTATGCATTGACGTGAAACTAGCTATAAAGAAAATGTTTTTACCTAGGGAGGACTGACAATAAAATCACCACCATCATCACCACTCGCCGCATCATCGTGTGGCTCATCAATATGCCCATGACCGGCTACATTAACAGGAGGTATAAGAGGAACCTCATTGCGATCGATGTCGAGGCGTCGCATGACATATTGCAGTTGTGCATTTATCACATTTATTTGTTTGTCCTTCTGCCCAATTATCGCCTTCAGGTCTTGCTCCTGCTTCACAAGCTTATGTTTCAATTGGCTCAATTCTTGGGCCAGTTCCTCCTCATGCCGTGTCCTCCTTCCAAAAGCTACATTGGATGATGAACTTGCACCAGTCTTCGTTTTGAACATCCTTGACAATGATCCCATCCCAAATATTTTTCCTCCTTTCATCCCACCCGCTGCCTCCACCCATAATGCCATACTGTCAACCGACGGCTCAGACACAGCAACACCATCACCACCACCACCACCACCACCACCACCACCACCACCACCAGAACCACTAGTGGTATTCATCAAAAGTTGATCATATTTTTCCTATATTAACAGTATAGATAAAAATAAAATAAATTCGTATATATTACCATAAATATTAAAAACATGCATGAATTGCATTCTAATTTCCATAAAGTCCAAACTATAATCTTACATACCTTAGTAGTTTTTGCCCGATCACCAACCCATGTCTTATCCTTTTTCTGAAAGGTGCGTTCAAATGTAGCTGTAAATGTGGGTTCTGTCCCCAATTCAACCGCCTACAAAAATTTAATAAAAATTAGACACCATTGAATTAAATGAACTTACAAGTTTAAACAGACGTACCATTCTTCTTCTATGCTCGCCGAAGCTGATAGAGCCCCCAGCATATGTGGCTGACGCAGACCCATCACTAGAACTAGAAGTTCGATTCTTCTTGTTCTGTTCACATCTTCTCTTATGCTTGTCAGTTTCCCAAGTTCTCGTAATGTCTATCCAATCGTCCGCTGTAATGAAATCCGGCTTTTCTTTTGTTCTCTTCGCTTTATGTATCACATAACGCATGTGATCACCGACTTTCTTCTTAAAGATTCTTCTAACCTCAGTCTCTTCCATTTCATCCCACGTGAACTTTCGCTACAATTAATAGCAAAATCAACGAAAATTAATTATAATAGTCACAAGTAAGATATCCCTTACAATACACCAGACAATTCGTGACATATTTCATGATTGAGCATGACATATGTTATACCGAACTTACGTTGTGAGAAAATGAATAAAAACAACACTAACCTTGAACTCATTCTACCACAAAGTCTTTATTTCTTTGGGAGCATTGCTGAAAGATGTAAACTGCCCTATCCAACTGTTATTGACTATTCGATTAAGTTCCCTCACAACACGCGTAGAATCCGTAAATCTGAAAACATGTTATAACAATATAGATAATAAGACAATCAAGCATATGGAAAATTAGCTACATGGATAATTTTATTTACATCCATAATTTAAATATACGTACAAAAATAAATTACTTACGAATCTCCGCATGGGCTTATAACGCATCGGGCCTCTTCGTCCTCATTTGACAATTGCACTGATGAAGAAGGTGGCACCCAAGGAGATGGAACTGGAATAAAATCAGTTCCCATGTCCCGCATTTCTTCATGAATATGTTGCTGCGGGTCGGAGGATGGGCCAATGTGTCCGTATTGTTGCTGCTCATATGGTAGAACGGGGTGCGCTGACAGGGCGGGGGAAGAGGATAGGGCCGGGGATGAGGATGAGCTCGTGGAGAAGCCCGATCTTCTTTGTAAAGCCCCACCCCGCATGTCACCTCCTTGATTATACTGACAATTATTACAAATGTTAGACAAATATTAAAAAAAAATATGAACAGGTATTAAGATCAGAAAATGAAATCATTTTCCTTACCATTTTGTATTAGATATCAAGAAATAAATTCAAGAAATAGCAACTAACAGAATACCGCCTCTGATAAATGTCCACGTCACTGGTCCTAGTCAGAAGAACCTATTACAATTTTGATCACATCAGATGCCAGTAAATTGTATAATTAATCAAACTTAATTTGCTAAACAAATTGTAAGTCTGAGACCAAATTAAAATTGCGTCCGCGACACCCCCACCCGGTTCGAAACCGCCCCCTGGCCGGAATCCGGCCGCCGGATTCCGGCCGCCCCCCTCCCCCCGGCGGAAACCGCCCCCCCCCTCCGGAATCCGGCCACTGCTCCCCCGGCCGGATTCCGGCCTCGGATAGCCCCCCCCCCGCCGGAATCCGGCCACCACCCCCCCGGCCGGATTCCGGCCGCGAACAGCCCCCCCATTTCCGGCCGCAAACCCCCCTCCCCCCGCCATTCCGACCGCCAAGCCCCCCTCCCCCCGGCGGCGACCCCGCCCCCCCCCCACCCGCCCGCACCGGCGGCGACCCCGACCCCAACCTCACCCCCCTCCCCCGCCGAACCACGCCCCCTCCCCCGCCGAACCACCCCACCCTCCCCCGCCGAACCACCCCCTCCCCCGCCGAACCAACCCGCGCGGCCGCGACCCCCCGGCCCCCCGGCGGCGACTCCCACCCAACCCGGGCGCCACCCCCCCCCACCGCGAGGCCGCGACCCCCCTCCCCCGGCCGCGACCCCCCTCCCCGCGGCCCCCCGCCCCGCGGCCGCGACCCCTCTCCCCGCAGCCGCGACCCCCGCCCCCAGGCCGCGACCCCCCGGTCGCGACTCGCACCCTCTCGCCCCCCCCCCGGCCGCGGCCCCCCATTCCCCGCGGCGACAAAATGCAGTTTCGGGGCTTACCTGGGACGGCGACGGCGAGGCGGACGGCGACGGCGAGGCGGACGGCAACGGCGAGGCGGACGGCGAGGCGCACGGCGAGGCGCACGGCGAGGACGGCGACGGCAAGGCGTACATATTTGGCGAAAACACCCGCGTAGACATTATAACTAAGAAAAAAAGCGAGTTTATAAATTTTCGTTGGAAAATTCGTTGGTGTTTCCAACAAATTACAATTTCCAACAATATTTCCAACAAAAAATATTTCCAACCAATTTTCCAACAAAATTATAAAAATTTTCGTTGGAAATTTGCCACAAAATTTCCAACAAATCTGAAAAGTACAAAAATTTCCAACCACTTTAAATTTCGTTGGAAAATTTGTTGGATTTTCCAACAAATTTTCCAACAATCGCAACACAAAGTATTGAAAAACTTAATTTGTTGGAAAATTCGTGGGAAATTTTCCACGAATTTTCCAACGAAATTTGTATTTTGCGCAAAGGACAAAATTTTTATATTTCGTTGGAAAATTCGTGGGAAATTTCTCACGAATTTTCCAACGAATATTCATTTATAAGGGGAGAAAACATTTTTTCAAAATTCGTTGGAAAATTCGTGGGGAATTTCCAACGAATTTTCCAACGAATTTGTATTATGGCGGAAAAGCAAAAAAATTTCAAACTTCGTTGGAAAATTCGTCGGAAATTTCCCACGAATTTTCCAACGAAAATTGAAAATTTTTTGAATTTACTATAAATTAATAATTCGTTGGAAAATTCGTGGGAAAATTCCCACGAATTTTCCAACGAATTTATGATTCCTCATATAATATACATGTTGTTGAAATTCGTTGGAAAATTCGTGGGAAATTTCCCACGAATTTTCCAACGAAAATTGAAAATTTTTTGAATTTACTATAAATTAATAATTCGTTGGAAAATTCGTGGGAAAATTCCCACGAATTTTCCAACGAATTTATGATTCCTCATATAATATACATGTTGTTGAAATTCGTTGGAAAATTCGTGGGAAATTTCCCACGAATTTTCCAACGAATTATTAATTTACAGTAAATTTAAAATTTTTCAATTTTCGTTGGAAAATTCGTGGGAAATTTCCCACGAATTTTCCAATGAATTTATAATTCCTCATATAATATAAATGTGATAGAAATTCGTTGGAAAATTCGTGGAAATTTTCCCACGAATTTTCCAACGAATTTATGATTCCTCATATAATATACATGTTTTTGAAATTCGTTGGAAAAATCGTGGGAATTTTCCCACGATTTTTCCAACAAATTTGTAATTCGCGTAAATCAAAAAAAATTTAACAATTCGTTGGAAAATTCGTGGGAAATTTCCCACGAATTTTCCAACGAATTCATAATTTACAGTAAATTCAAAAATGTTTGAATTTTCGTTGGAAAATTGGTGGGAAATTTCCCACGAATTTTCCAACGAATTATTAATTTATTGAAAATTCGAAAATTTTTCAATTTTCGTGGGAAAATTCATGGGAAATTGCCCATGAATTTTCCAACGAATATGTAATTCCTCATATAATATACATTTTACATAAATTCGTTGGAAAATTCGTGGGAAATACCCACGAATTTTCCAACGAATTCATAAGTCCTCATATCATAGAAATGTTTTAGACATTCGTTAGAAAATTCGTGGGAAATTTTCCACGAATTTTCCAACGAAAATTGAAAAATTTTTGAATTTACTGTAAATTAATAATTTGTTGGAAAATTCGTGGGAAAATTCCCACGAATTTTCCAACGAATTTATGATTCCTCATATAATATACATGTTGTTGAAATTCGTTGGAAAATGCGTGGGAAATTTCCCACGAATTTTCCAACGAATTATTAATTTACAGTAAATTCAAAAAATTTTCAAATTTCGTTGGAAAATTCGTGGGAAATTTCCCACGAATTTTCCAACAAAAATTGAAATTAGCGAAAAAGGAAAAATTGACAAAATTCGTTGGAAAATTCGTGGGAAAGTTCCCACGAATTTTCCAACGAATTTTTAATTTGCTGCAAATTCAAATATTTTTCAATTTTGGTTGGAAAATTCGTGGGAAATTTCCCACGAATTTTCCAACGAATTTTTAATTTGCTGTAAATTCAAATATTTTTCAATTTTGGTTGGAAAATTCGTGGGAAATTTCCCACGAATTTTCCAACGAATGTTTAATTTGCCGTAAATTCAAAAAATTTTCAAAATTCGTTGGGAAATTCGTGGGAAATTTCCCACGAATTTTCCAACGAACTTTGATTTATTTGGAAAAAAGACAATTTACAAAATTCGTTAGAAAATTCGTGAGAAATTTCCCACGAATTTTCCAACGAATTTCTAATTCCTCATATAATGTACATGTTCTTTACATTCATTGGAAAATTCGTGGGAAAATTAGTTCAGCATCCACTTAATTAACCGAACATTAAAATTCGTCCGAAAGTTTTTTTAAAAATTTGGGAAGAATTTTCTAACAAATTAGAAAGCATATTATCATTAAATATAATACAAATTGATTGGAAAATTCATGAAAAATTCACCACGAATTTATTTCGAATGAATTTTGCAACGTTTTTTAAATTAACCCAAAATAAGGTTTTCCAATAGGAAATTATTACAAAACAAAATTAATATACCAAATTGTGAAATTATTGTAATATCAGGCGAATTAGCGACATATTATCATGCTAACAACAACGAGAACAATAAAAATAATAATTACGACAACGGAAATATTAAAAATTACTACAACAACAAAACACACATGTTGCATTACTAGTAATAATTACACATAATTAGTAAAAAGTCTCAAAAATCATAATGTTCGTCTTCATCTTCATCTTGACCTTCTTCTTCTTCTTCGTCTTCGTCTACGTCTTCATCTTCGTCTTCGTCTTCGTCTTCTTCTTCTTCCTTATCCTCGTCTTCATATTCTGTCTCCAAATCACATTGTGTACCAACTCGAAAATTTGATTCCCGAATTTCAATTGGATCTACATCGATCATCGCACCACATGGATCTCTTAAAGTAGGAATGTTATATTCAGTAGTTTCGTTCATGTTACGAACTTCCTCTTGTTGATATGCCGTGTCCTTCCAGTGTTCCTCGATTTTTTTCCTTGCTTTTGTTTTACATACAGCCCATCAATCGGCTTTGTCACGCTTCAAACTAGGATATGATGCATAATAGACTTGAATTGCTTGTTGTGCCAAGACAAATGGTTCATATTTCATATACCTTTTCTTGTGATTTATTTCAACCAAATTAAATTTGGTATGCACATTCATTCCTTTCACGGGGTCGAACCACATGCACTTAAATAAGACAACTCGCATTAACGGTCCATGGTACTCAATCTCTATGATTTCATCCAACAAGCCATAAAAATCACCTTGCGAATTGCCACCATTAGATGACTGAACACACACTCCACTATTCATTGTGGCCTTTCCCATTCCATATTCGCGAGTGTGAAAATTATACCCGTTAATGAAATATGCTGGCCAAGTTCGTACTCTTGACTTAGGACCCCACGCCAGATGATATAGCATTCCTTGCTGTCCAACTTGAGCATCAAAATTGTGAACCTAAGGTGTCACACACGCAATGTCAATAATATATATTTCAAAATATGATGTATAAAAATTTCGAATAAACAGGATTTCGTCCATATTCAACTTACATATGTTTTGAACCACGTTGCAAATTGTTCCTGGCACAAACGGTCAAACTCATTTGGTGATAGTCCATACATTGAATTTCGGAAATTCCTAGTAACAAATAACATTTATGTATTAGCCATGGTTTGACACAATTATTTGACGTAAACAAGGCAAATGTACACTTACTCGAAGTATGGCTGAACTTCTGGACAGTTCAATAAAATATATGTATGGGCTGCGAGCTTTTCTTCACCTGTTAAGTGACGAAACTTACATGTGCCGCTAGGTCGACCCAAATAATTGAAAATAGAGAATGATTTGCAATTGGGATCAATGGGACCCTCATCATTTCTTCCAGCTCTCCGCCTCTTGCACTGCATGTGCGGCTCAAAATAGTATGATGCAAATGTTGTCACTTCTTCCACAATATATGCATTACAAATTGAAGCTTCGACACATGCCTTATTCTTCACTTTTTTCTTCAGATGATATAAGAACCTAGTTGCAATAGCATACAGTTTATCGTAACAACATATGATCATGAAGTAATTTCACATTTAATTAAAATAAAATTTACCTCTCAAATGGATACATCCATCGAAATTGGACGGGACCTGCAACTTTGGCCTCATAAGGCAAATGAACTAAGAGATGCTCCATTGAATCAAAGAATGATGGAGGAAATATCCTTTCTAAGTTGCAAAGAATAATTGGAATATCTCTCTCTAGTTTCTCCATGTGTGATGATTTCAACGTTGTTGAGCAAATATCATGCAGGAAATTACTTAACTCTGTAATGGCGCCCCATACAAAGTTTGGTAGAACTTCTTTGAAGGCTATCGGAATTAATCTTTCCATAAATATGTGACAATCATGACTCTTCATACCTGTCAATTTGCATTCATTAATATCAACACATCTGCCGAGATTGGAAGCATATCCATCAGGAAATCGCACCGATTTCAACCATTGACAAATGACCCGTCTCTGCTCCTTGTCTAACGTATAAACTGCTTTGGGTTTCGGTCCCCTGCTGCTTGCATCCACATCTAGTGTTGGTCGATCGCAAATATCCCTCATATCTTTTCTTGCGTTCAAGTTGTCTTTTGTTTTTCCGGTGACATCCATCACAGTATTTATGACATTGTCAAAAACGTTCTTCTCTATGTGCATGACGTCAAGATTATGATGAATAAGATGGGCATTCCAATATGGTAGATCCCAAAATAAACTGCGTTTAGTCCACTTATGTGTACTTCCGTATGCAAAAGTTGTGCCGTGCGGGTTTTCAATAACAGTTGGAAACTCTTGCACGCGTTCCCATATTTGCTGCCCGGTCAACCTCAATGGTGGATGTGTTCTTTCAATCCTATTCTTGGTAAACTCTTTTTTATTCCTTCTGAATGTATGATTAAGAGGCAAAAATTGCCTATGACAATCAAAATAACATGCCTTCTTACCATGTTTTAATCTGAAAGCCTTCGAGCTCTCCATACAAATCGGACATCTTAAGATCCCAGCTGTATTCCATCCAGATAACATTCCATAAGCGGGGAAATCATTTATCGTCCAAAGAAGCGCAGCCTTCATTACAAATGTCTGGTCAGTAGAAACGTCATACGTAGGGACACCTTCAAACCATAGCCGTTGTAACTCTTCAATCAAAGGTTGCATATAAATATCTATGGCCTTTTTCGGATTTTGCGGGCCAGGCACGATCAATGTCAAAAACATATAAGGTGTCTTCATGCACATACCGGGTGGAAGATTGTACGGAGTTAAGATAACTGGCCAACATGAATAACTTTTTCCTGATTTCCCAAATGGGGCAAATCCATCAGCACACAGACCTAACCTGATGTTTCGAGGCTCTAGCGCAAACTCGGGATATGTTCTGTCAAAATGTTGCCATGCCTCTGCATCTGAAGGATGACACATTAGATCCTCTTCTGTTTCATGATTTGCATGCCAAGTCATGTGTTCAGCAGTGGCTTGCGACGCATAAAGCCTTTGCAACCTAGGGATTAACGGCAAATAAAACATTTGCTTGTATGGTCTACGCTTCTGATTACGACCCTGCCTCCTGTTAATCTTGTACCTGGGTTGGTCACAGAATTTGCAAGATTCTGCATATTCATCATCTCTCCAATATAACATACAACCCATAGCACATACATCAATTCGTATAACTGGAAGACCTAAGTTTTCCACTAACTTTTTCATGTCGTAAAAGTCATTTGGCATAATGTTATCACGAGGCATTGTTTCTCGCATCACTTCAACAAAAGAGTTGAAGCAATCCACGGACACATTATGCTCTGCCTTGATATTTAAAAGTCTTGCTGTCACTGATACCTGCGTGTGGTTATCACAACCTGCCCATAAAGGCTCATCTGCCGTTTTCAACATTTCCTGGAAATGATTAGATTGCGAAGTTCCGGCACACACATTCTCATCACAACCTGTAACTCCTATATCTTCCAATTCTGCTCCATGACTAGTTCCCACTTGTTCGGGTGCATGTGTAAAACTAGTACTTGCATGATTCAATTCTGAATACAAATTATGACCAGCTTCATCAAACACCATCCCTTGATATGAGTTCAATTGTTCGAAATTTCTACATTCTTCCCTAACTGAAAATTGATTGCTTCCTCGATATCCCTCATCATATATAAATGGTTCACCATGGCTAGTCCAATTATAATAGTTCGGAGTAAACCCAAATCTACAAAGATGCTCTCTAACTTTATCAGTGTCTTGAAATTTTCCATTACTGCACTTTTTACATGGACACCTTAATTTATTTCCATCCATAAACTCATATTTTGTACTAGCAAAGTTCAAAAATTGTTCTAACCCGATACGAAACTCATCAGTCAATCATCGCCGGTCGGGTAAGTTCTTATTATACATCCAACCCCTGTTTCTTTGCATTTTCTCTGTAAAAAAAATTATTGTCCTAAATTATTGAACATATCATATATATTCTTTAATATAGTTAATAAAAACCATAAAATGCGAAAATTTACAATTATGTTGTCTACGAAACAATTACTTTACTTTAAACTTGAAAAATTCGGAAAAGTTACCATGTCAAGAAAACTTACCAAGTATTTGGCTGAAATCTTTGTAGTAGACAGTGGACAATTTGCGACACCTTCCAATGGACACGTACCTAAAAAACAATAATTACATAAGAGTCGTCTATAAAAATACATTTTATTTTTTCCTTTCTTTTCCTTTCCCTTTTTTTTACCTTTCTTCTTAGCCGGGCCGGTGACCGACGAGGTTATGGGCATCTCATAGATATGACCAAATTTTCAACGAATTTTGCAATGATTTTCTATTATACCGAACAATAATGTGGTGTTCACTTGGTTCTAAAATTGGTGGGAAATTTTCCTACGAAATGTGTAAAAACCATTTTGCAACGATTTTCTATGAATGAATTGGTTTTTTGCATTCGATGCAAAATTCGTTGTAAATTTTCGAACGAATTTTGGAACGAATTTATATAAACTCGAACAAGAAGGTGTTTTTTGACTTATTTGAAAAAATTAAGGGAAATTTCCCACGAATTTTCCAACAAAATATTGTAAGCGAAAAATACAAAAACAATTAGGAATTCGTTGGAAAATTCGTGGGAAATTTCCCACGAATTTTCCAACAAAATATTTTAAGCGAAAAATACAAAAACATTTCTAAATTCGTTGGAAAACTCGCGGGACATTTCCCACGAATTTCCCAACAAATTTCTAAACATGTTCTTTTCAAACACAATATTAAATTTGTTGGAAAATACATTGGAAAATACCAACGAATTTTCCAACGAACATTTTGTGCGGTACACATAAAGTATTTTGAAAATTCGTTGGAAAATTCATTGGTATTTTCCAACGAATTTTCCAACAAAATTATCCAACTTCACATAATGCTGGAAAATTAATAATTCGTTGGAAAATTCGTGGGAAATTTCCCACGAATTTTCCAACAAAATATTTTAAGAGAAAAAAACAAAAACATTTCTTAATTCGTTGGAAAATTCGTTGGAAAATACCAACGAATTTTCCAACGAAAAGTTTTTGCCGTAGACAGAAAGTATTTTGAAAATTCGTTGGAAAATTCATTGGTAATTTCCAACGAATTTTCCAACAAATTATCTCACTTCGCATAATGCTTGAAAATTAATAATTCCTTGGAAAATTCGTGGGAAATTTCCCACGAATTTTCCAACAAAATTTTTTAAGAGTAAAAAAAAACAAAAACATTTCTTAATTCGTTGGAAAATTCGTTGGAAAATACCAACGAATTTTCCAACGAAACGTTTTTGCCGTACACAGAAAGAATTTTGAAAATTCGTTGGAAAATTCGTTGGTAATTTCCAACGAATTTTCCAACAAAATTATCTCACCTTAACATTTTGCCTTAAAATTAAATATTCGTTGGAAAATTTGTGGGAAATTTACCATGAATTTTTCAACAAAATATAGCAAGCGAAAAATACAAAAACAATTAAAAATTCGTTGAAAAATTCGTGGGAAATTTCCCACGAATTTTCCAACAAAATATGTTAAGGGAACAATAAAAAACATTTCTAAATTTGTTGGAAAATTCGTGGGACATTTCCCACGAATTTCCCAACGAATTTCTAAACATGTTCTTTTCAAAACACAATATTAAATTTGTTGGAAAATACGTTGGAAAATACCGACGAATTTTCCAACAAACATTTTGTGCGGTAAACATAAAGTATTTTGAAAATCCGTTGGAAAATTCGTTGGTATTTTCCAACGAATTTTCCAACAATATTATCTCACTTCACAAAATGATTGAAAATTAATAATTCGTTGGAAAATTCGTGGGAAATTTCCCACGAATTTTCCAACAAAATATTTTAAGAGTAAAAAAACAAAAACATTTATGAATTCGTTGGAAATTTCGTGGGAAATTTCCCACGAATTTTCCAACAAAATATTTTTAAGCGAAAAATACAAAAACATTTTCAGATTCGTTGGAAATATCGTGGGAAACTTCCCACGAATTTTCCAACAAATTATTTTTAAGCGAAAAATAAAAAACATTTCCAGATTTGTTGGAAAATTCGTGGGAAATTTCCCACGAATTTCCCAACGAATTACTCAACATCTTCTTTTCATACATAATATCGAATTTGTTGGAAATTTCGTTGCAAAATACCAACGAATTTTCCAACGAAAATATTTTGCGGTACACAGAAAGTATTTTGAAAATTCGTTGGAAAATTCGTTGGAATTTTCCAACGAATTTTCCAACAAAATTTTCTCATCTTAACATTTGGCCTAAAAATTAAATATTCGTTGGAAAATTCATGGGAAATTTCCCACGAATTTTCCGACGATTTTTTAAACATCTTTCATGCAGAATATTTAAATTTGTTGGAAATTTCGTTGGAAAATACCCACGAATTTTCCAACGAATATTTTTTTTCCGAAAAAAGAAAAACTTTTATATTTTTGTTGGAAAATTCGTGGGAATTTTCCCATGAATTTTCCAACGAATTTTCTCATGAACACAACTAAACTAAACTTTGTTAAAACAATTGTCGACAAATACTATGCCAAAAAAAATTTCCACGAAAAAACTTTACTTGGATCTTGAGATACTTACCGTGGCTGGTAAGGCGGACGGCAAGAGTGGCGACGCCGAGGAGGACCGCGAGGTGGACGGCGAAGTGGAAGACTAGAAAGAGAGTTTGTTGAGTAAAAAATTCTCGGTACATACCGCACGATTGTTAGGGAATATATAAACATGTTTTGCAACGAATTTTGCAACAACAGCAAGGGTTTCCAACGAATTTGAGCGCCAAGGCCAATAATTGCAGCACGGTATTTTCGTTGGAAAATTCGTGGGAAAGTTTCCCACGAATTTTCCAACGAATTCGCAAAATATAACTATCAAAAATATATTCGTTGGAAAAATCGTCGGAAATTTTCCCACGAATTTACTAACGCAAATATCGTTGGAAATTTGCAAGGATAAATGTTTTGTCGCAAATATCGTTGGTAAAATCCAACGAAAAATTTTCGTTGCAAATTACCAACGAATTTACTAACGCAAAACTTTTCGTTGCTAATTTCCAAGGAATATTTCCAATGAATTTTTTTTCGTGGCTAATTTCCGACGATTTTTTTAATTCGTTGGAAAAGTTGTTGCAAATTTCCAACGAAAATATTTCGTTGTAAATTTCCAACGAATTTTGCGACGAATTTTTTTATTTGGAAATTTAAAAAGAATTTTGCAACGAAAAATATTTCGTTGGAAATTTCCAACGAATTTTGCAACGAAAAACTATTTCGTTGGAAATTTGCAACGAATTGTGCAACGAAAAAAATTTCGTTGGAAATTTGCAACGAATTTGGCAACGAATTTATTTAGTTGGAAATTGCCAACGAATTTTGCAACGACAAATATTTCGTTGGAAAATACCAACGAATTTTGCGACGAAAAATATTTCGTTGGAAATTTCCAACGAATTTTATTTTTCGTTGGAAAATTTGTCGCAAATTTCCAACGAAAATTTTTCGTTGGAAAATATTCATGGCAAAATTGCGTTTTTTTTGTAGTGCCTATTGAACATTCTAATAACGGGTTCGGGCTTGTGTGGAAATTTCTCTGAGTGAGAGTTAGATTCCAGATTTTTTAGGTTGATTTCACGCATCCACGCTCTCGCACGGGTTCGTGTATTTGTTTTGTATCGCGTGATTCATTTGTGGAAAAGGGCTTTTGCATCTCAATGTCATGCGGGAAAAAACCGACAAGAAAAAGGCTAAATTACAAGGAGAAAAGGAAAAGGGTTTGGTACCAATGGTTAGGAAAACAACGAAAAGGAGGAGGAGCACACAGCTTGAGTTCCGACCCATGTCTTCGCACTTCTAATCACCAACTACGGAGGACGAGGATAGATTCAAAAGGGTGTAGTTGAAATTCACTCGAATGGAATTTTCGTAGGTTTTGGTGTGTCTTATTTATAGATGTGAATGTGCAGGGTCAAGAGGGAAGTTTGTAATAAGATTTAATGCATGGTACTGCGAGCGATGAATTTATTGAGTTTCCGTAAAAAAGCAAAGAACAAAATCCCGCATTTATTAGAACAATTACTTAGGGGAATAATGATACAAATTGTCATCAATTTTGGTTCAAATGCAATATAGCCCATGAATTTTAACTATATTTAATGTGGTCCCTAAACTTTAGCCTATTGTATAATGTGATCTCTGAATTTTTAATTTGTTCAATGCGATTCCTAAACTTTTAGTATATGCTCAAGTTAGTCTATGAAATATATAAAAATATTCAATATTGTCCTTTCATTAATTCAAATTCAGGAACAACATTAAACATTTTTATATAATTCAGGAGCCTTCCATTAATTCAAGTTGAAGAACAATGTTGAACATTTTCATATAATTCACCGACCACAAGCTTTAGCCGGCCACTGGCCATGGCCAGACAGGCTTGCCTCGCCTAGGCGAAGGTCCCCATCGCCTGCCATATGCTAGCCCAGCCAGGCGAGGGAAGCCCTCAACCAGGCAAAGTACAGCGAGGGTCGACCTTACCCAAACTAGATCTAGCGAGGCTCGCCCTTGCTGGGGCTCGCCCTCACCTGAGGTAGGTGATGCGATCATTGCCCAGGTGAGACCAACCCGCTTGGCCATGTCCGATGGTTAGCCATCACCTATGGCTGATGGAAAAGAAAAAAGAAAGAAAAAAAGAAAAAAGGGAAAAAATCGATAAAATATTAAAATATTATTAAAATTTATCTACATTAGCGCCGGCAGTGCCATGTAGGCTGGTCAGCGTCCACGTTAGCAATATCCAGCCAAACTTAATCAAAAGGATTGAATTAGCACGAAGCCAAAAGGTTTATAACTAAATAAGCATTAATGTAATAAGTTTATGACTTTTTTGACACGTTTCCCCTATTGATAGGTGATGTAAATTGCTAATTATCTATCCTGTACTTATTCTAATGAATCATTCGTTATGGTTTGGAATAGTTGTTTGAGTGGATCCATTCTTTTCCTTTAAATGACTTCCAGTGTTTATTTTTACCAATACGCACTTCGACTCCAAATTTGACATATTAAAGGACTAACTAGAGTTATTCGTTATTTACTTAGATAATTCGATTACCCTATACAGTTTTCTGCAAAATACATTTCATACTTAGATCCTTGTTAAATACCACAAGCCCTCATAATCATCATCTCGTTATGTGTGTTATGTCCTATAGGCTATAGACAGAGAGTTAGCCATAACCATCATTGATAACATGTCTTAAGTGGTACATTCGTAGAATTAGCCATTATGGGTCTATGCTATATATGAAGAATTATGTATATTGATATCAATGTTGACATCTGGTGGAATCTACATGGACCAACCATTTTATGGTCCAAAATCCTTTTAATACATATAAACCATTAACCTAATAATTTTAGTTGTGTAAAGTATTGATTTCACATGTTACTATTTCAAAATCAATTATCTTAACGATGGTCATTAGATAGTCTGTATACATGCTATGGAGAAATATTTGGCTGATTTTAATTGTGAATGTAGAGAATGTTGTGAATGTTTTAAAATCCACAGAGGATTACATGATGTACTATATCTTTTTCAGGTCATATACTCGGCATTGATCAAAACACTGTTCAAAATTGTTAACATTAAAAAAAGTAAAATATAGGCACTAACAAAATATGCAATAATAAAATATACTTAGCAATTACATGAAAAAAATCTACAATAACCTAATTTGGGAGCGGGTAAGATACAAGAATTTGATTGGAAATGCATTAATATTAGATGAAGAAGCAGCACCAACATAAATTTAACTTGATAATAAAACAAAAATTTGCAATAACCTATTTCGGACGGGGTGAGATATAAAATTTCTATTAGGAATATCATAAAACTAAAATACAGGCACTAATAAAATATGCCGAGTACCAAATGCTTATAATAGAATGCAATGCCCCTGCTAGCTCTTGGTCCTATAATTGATATAAATCTAGATGTTTATTTTTAGGACAAAAAGTCCATCTCAGGTAGGTAAATCCAAGTCCACATGGAAAATTATCCAAAAAGTCCTAAACATATTATACGTCGGCCAATTCAGTTCTAAACTTTTCGATGGTGCCGATTTAATCCAAAACCTATACCCTAAACTTCAGTCTTAAACCTTCTGACGATTTGCCAATTAGTCCTAAAATTTTTAAAGAATCACCAATGTAGTCCTTCCGACTAATTTTGACCAAAACCCGATGACGTAGAGGCCAAGTTAGTGTTGACCATCCTCTAAGGCATATCTGGTGCTGACATGAACCTTTTTTATATATATTTTTAATTTTTCTTTGAATTTGTTACTAATTTTTTATTGATTTTTATTACTATTTTCCTTTTTTATTTTCTCTTCACAAGGGCCGGTGGCCGACGGGGGTCGCCGACCCTCGCCCCATTGCCGTCGAAGGTCACCAATAGCCTCCCCGACTCTGTGAAGAAAGAAAAGAAAAGAAAATAAAAAGATCAACTAAAAATTCAGAATTTTTTTTAAAAGGTTCATATTAGCACTAGTTGTGTAATTTAGGATAACCGGCGTTGACTAGACTATCACGTTAGTACTTTATGGAAAAAATTAGCTGGAAGGACTACATTGGTAATTCGTTAAAAATTTAGGACTAAATTGGCAAATCCTCAAAAGGTTTAGTACTAAATGAGCACAATTGAACTGTTTTTAGACTGAATTGACCACCATATAATATGTTTAGGACTAAATTGGCATAATTAAAAGATTTAAGAGTGAAGTGGCCATCGTACAATAAGTTTAGAACTTTTTTGGATAATTTTCCCCAAGTCCACGAAGTACCTTACTTAATTCATGGACTTAGTAAGACATGAGCTAAAGCGTAGATTGATGACCAGGGACAATCCATAATATTTTCTTAATGGGGACGAATATGATTTGTGATTGCAAAGAAATCAGGTATTTTGCTTAAGAAATAAAAGCAGTATTTTCCCCTTAAAAAATACAATAAAAATTATTGCTTTGTTTATCTATATTGATTGCAGTTTGCGATAATTTATTAACTTTATAAATTTACAAGGGCAATTGGCCCTCGTCATGACTTATCCATACATAATTTGGAGAAATTTAATGGGGCAAAAGTAAATTCTAAGGTCAAAATGGTGCAGCATTACTAGACCTTTGAAAATTGAATAGTTTATCGCAACTCCAAAGAAGTGATTTGGGCCAAGAGCACCCACTATGCAACGTAAATCCGTTCATTGGTATAGGAAATAGGGCTTATATTGTGCGCATAATTCCCACACAAGTCTGTCCCCCGAGTATTGAGCAACTTCGTGATTAATACAAGTACATAGCTTTTGGGTATGTATTTATCGTTGATTAATAATTATGATAAAGTAGTCAATCATTGATATTTTTTTTTTCAACCTCGATAATTCGCAGTAACATTCTCGTACATATTAAAATGAATGGGTGATGAATAATGTCACGCCCCGGTCCCCACCGAGCCCGCGACATCCCGTTCATGGTCGATCGTTTAAACGCGACGTCCCAGGACGCGTCGCCGACCCAAAAGAAATGCGCAAGCGGAAGCATGTAAAATAACCCCGGCAATAAAAACAAGACTAAGGAATAGACAACGAAATATAATAAACACCAAACATTTTAAATCCTCCAATATTACAAAAAAGGGCAACCCGGCTTCCAAAATTAACCACAGTTTTCAAAAGAGGACGGTGGTTCAGAGTTCTATCTTCTCTACAAAAGGGTACTCAAAAATATACAGGGCAATTGATCTGTCCTTCAATCCCTGTAGCACTCCGGCGGTCTCTCCGAATCCATCACGGTCGTGGATCTGAAAGTGGTTATATAATAACCGTGAGACAAAGTCTCAATAAACAACAACCTAAACCTAACCTAAGCTAATGCGTACCCAGACCAGTCTAACATGCAAACTACCAGTCGAAACAGTCAATTGCACATGAAAGGCTTACCTCGCCTCGAACCACGTGCCAACCCTGCATATTAGTCTAAACATGATAATGCAAGTACAAATCACCGCCACATCACAATCACCAGCACACACACTTCCACTCGAAATCAGTCAATCCAAACAAGCACCCAACCCATCCAACCAATTATCCACACGCACCATCAGTCAGTTCGACCAATATCCACACGCTCAACCAGCCAATCAGTCACACGCTCAACCAGCCAATCAGTCACACTCAACCAGCCAATCAGTCACACTCAACCAGCCATTTCAATCACACTCAAATCACATGCGTGTCCGAACATCTTTCTCACAACTCGCGCCACTGCGCCTCAATTCAATCTCACAGGCTCACAAGCCTCACATTTCAATCAATTCTCATGGCCGCCGTCAACACGTCCCAAGCCATATCATTCAATTCATTTCCAGTGGCCGCCGTCAACACGTCCCAAGCCACGATATTCGAACAATTTCCAACGACCGACGTAAACACGTTCCGGTCCAATCACACCTTTAATGGGCCACCGTCAACACGTCTCAAGCCCGCATCCAATTGGCACATCGGCCATTCAAGCCTTCACACGGACCGCCGTCAACACGTCCTAAGTCCGTAGCCCTCCGATCGATCCGGGCTTAATCTCTCACAGGCAGGCACACGCCACTCAATTTAATTAAATTCACGCCAAGTCACATCAAATCACTCACACCCAACACTCAGTCCAAAATCACAGTCGCCACCTCATCCACCAACCCGACATTCAAGTCGGTCATGCATAATTTCCCAAATTAAACATACTAATTAATCCAACTTAAAATGCATAAATAAATCACCAAAACACTAAATTAATGCTCGCCCTAGCCATTCTAGCCCGAAACTAGTCAATGAAATACCCAAAAGACTAAGTAGGGTCTAGGAAGTCGCTTACCAAATTTTGGCCCGGGAAAAGTCGGCTCGGGCTTAAAATTGCCCGGGTGTGAAGTTCTGACCAGGCGCGTGTGTGGGCCACACGGGCGCGCTGACCGGCCAAAGTGGGCACAATGGCCGATCGGCGTGCCTAGTGCGCGGGCGCGGCGAACGCGCGGCGTGCCCGGGGCGCTCGGGCGCGCGAATGGGCTATGCGCCTGGGCAACGGGGCACGGGCAAGGGCACGGCACGGGCACGCGGCTTGTGCGCGCGGGCCACGGGCCTTAGCCGGCTAAGTTGGCCGGCTGGGCTGGGCTGGCCGGCCGGGCTGGGCTGGCCGGCCGGGCTGGTTGGCGGCGGCTGGCCGGCGGCGACGGCGACCGGCGACGGCGGCGCGGGGGCGGCGACGAGCTGGACGGAGGGGAGAGGGTCGGTCGGGCGTGAGGCGAGAGGGAGAGGGGAAGGGAGAGAGAGGGGCTGAGGGACGGTGGCTGGCGGCTAGGCAGGCAGACGGGGCAGCAATGGCGCGGCCAAGCGGCGATGCGGGGGCCGGCGGGACGAGTCGGCGAGCGGCGGCGACGGGCTGGTTCCGCTCGGGCAAGTCGGAGCTGCTGGCCGGGAGAGAGAGAGAGAGAGAGAGAGGCAAGGGGGAAGGGCTGAGGGAGGTGAGGGTGGCGGGGCTCGGTCTGGGGCGGGGCAGCTGCGCCGTCGCCGGAGCAGCAGGCGGCGGCGAGCTCCCGGCAGCCCGGCGAGCTGAGCTCGCGGCTGGGACGGAGGGCCGAGAGAGAGAGAGAGAGAGAGAGAGAGAGCAGTCGGCTGGGTGGGGGGGCCGGCAGAGGGCGCGACCGCGGCGGAGGTAGCGACGGCGGCGCAGCGGCACGGCGACGCGGCGACGCGGCGAGCAGGACGAAAGCGAAGCAGATCCGGCCGAAGGAGAAACGAAGAAGAATAAGAAAAGAGAGAAGAGGGAGAAGGAGGAGAGAGGAGAGAGGAGAGAGAGAAGGCTGACAGGGGGAACATGCATGCAGAAGGGGGGGAGAGGGGACGTGCGTAGGGGGTAGCGTGCACGGCTACGCCGGGGAGAAAAAGAGAGAGAGAGAGAGAGAGGGGGAAAAGGAGGAGAGAGAGGGACACGCGCGGGAGGGCTGGCCGAGAGAGAGAGGAGAGAGAAAGAGAGAAAAATTTTAAATTTTAAACTTAAGCGCGAACAAACGGACACGGCCCAAACTAAAAATCGACCTATCGGTCCCGATTTAATTCCGGAAAAAGGTCTAATAATCCACGATAAACCCTGATATTATTCTAGTGCATCCGGCCAAAATAAAATACCCCAAACCACACTACGAGAGAGGTCTACCAGTCCAATTTCGCACCCGGTTCAAAAATCCACTTTTCCACTATTTCTGATAATTTCGACGCTGACCACAATAATTTCAACACCGTCCAAATTATTTCGTCCCGAAACTCCCAGAAATCGACTGCCAAGTTCATGGTCTAAATAACGACCAAATTCGATCGAGTGCGATTCTAGCAAAATTTCTATTTAAAAAAAACAAGAACCCGAGAGTGATCAGTTCTCGGGCGAAATTCCATTACAAGCGCATTGACGAATTACACGTTTTATAAACCCCAAAAATGGGCCAAAATCCGGACTGTTACAATTCTTCCCCCCTTACAAAAATTTCGTCCTTGAAATTTACAACCCAACCCAACTATTCAAATAAATGGGGATACTGGTGTCGCATCAATTCTTCACTTTCCCACGTCGCACCTTCGGTCCCATGGTGCTCCCAAACTACTTTGACCATTGAAATTTTCTTGTTCCGCAATACTCTTTCTATTCTGTCCTCGATCCGTACTGGCCTTTCCACGTACGACACCCTGTCGTCCACGTCTACTTGCTCGAAATTTAACACGTGGGTCGGGTCCGGTTCGTACTTTCTCAGCATAGACACGTGGAACACATTATGAACATGAGATAAATTAGGCGGCAGCGCGGGACGATAAGCCAAAATGCCTACTCTCTCTAAGACCTCGAATGGACCCACGTACCTAGGGCTCAATTTTCCTTTCTTACCAAACCGCGACAATCCTCTCATCGGTGACACCTTGAGGAATACGTGGTCCCCCACTTGGAATTCCAACGGCCTACGTCTCCGGTCCGCATAACTCTTTTGGCGGCTCTGAGCGGTCTTCAACCTTTCCCAGATAATCTTTACCGTTTCCACTGACTGCTGAACCAACTCTGGACCCGTTATACTTCTTTCTCCTACCTCATCCCAACACAACGGCGTCCTGCAAGCTCTGCCATATAATGCTTCAAATGGTGCCATTCTGATACTCTGCTGAAAACTGTTATTGTAGGCAAATTCCACCAAATGCAACTGTTCTTCCCACTTGCCCTGAAAATCTAGCACACACGCTCTCAGCATATCCTCCAAAGTCTGAATAGTCCTTTCAGACTGGCCATCCGTCTGTGGATGATAGGCCGTACTGAATTGCAATTTAGTTCCCATAGCTGATTGCAGACTTTTCCAAAAGTTCGCAGTAAACCGGGGATCACGGTCCGAAGTGATTGATACCGGTACTCCATGAAGACGAATTATCTGACGGACATACAATTCTGCTAGCCTTTCCAGCTCGAAGTCCTTTCGCACTGCCAGAAATTGCGCTGACTTGGTTAATCTGTCTACTATTACCCAAATAGAGTCGTGTCCCCTCTGGCTCCTTGGCAATCCCGTTACAAAGTCCATTGTGATGTGCTCCCATTTCCATTCTGGGATTTCCAACGGCTGCAACATTCCACCAGGTTTACAATGTTGTGCCTTCACTTGTTGACACGTCAAACACTTGGCCACATGCTTGGCCACGTCTACTTTCATTCCATTCCACCAATAGTTCTGACGAAGATTCTGATACATCTTAGTGCTACCCGGGTAGATACTGTAATTGCTCCTATGAGCCTCCGACAAAATCTCTTCCTTAAGTCCCAAATCATCGGGCACGCACAAACGTCCTCGAAACTTAAGAATTCCATCCTCGGACACCTGAAAGTCCGACTTCCTCTTAGCGTCATCCATACTCACTATTTTCTGAATCTCAAGGTCTGTAGACTGCAACGCCTTGATCTTGGCTTGTACTTCCGGCTCGATCCTCAATGTTGCCATCAGACCGGAGAGGTGTCCTACCTCAAACTTAAATTCTGAGTCCCGTGCTCTCTCTAATAAAGTCCACTCTTTAACCAGCAATTGCGCGATGCTCGATTTCCTGTTCAAGGCATCCGCTACCCGGTTGGCCTTTCCGGGATGGTACAATATGTCACAATCATAGTCCTTCAGGAGTTCCATCCATCGGCGCTATCTCATATTTAATTCCTTTTGGGAGAACAAGTACTTTAGACTTTGATGATCCGTGTAGATCTGGAACCTTTCTCCACATAAATAATGCCTCCAAATCTTAAGCGCGAAAATAATTGCTGCCAGTTCCAGGTCGTGGGTCGGGTAGTTCATTTCATGAGGCCTTAACTGCCGCGATGCATAAGCAACCACTCTTCCATATTGCATTAGCACGCATCCCAATCCTCTAAGTGAAGCATCACTATAAATCTCGTACCCGCCCGGTCCTGAAGGAATCGTCAACACTGGCGCGGTCGTCAACCTCTATTTTAGCTCTTGAAAACTTTCTTCGCACTTTTCGATCCACTCAAATTTAGTCTCCTTCTTAAGCAACCTCGTCAGTGGGGTGGCTATTGCTGAGAATCGTTCCACAAATCTCCGGTAATAACCTGCCAACCCTAGAAAACTGCGAACCTCAGTAACTGTCGTCGGTCTCGGTCAGTCCATTACTACTTCAATCTTTGCCGGATCCACGGAGATTCCTTCTCCGGAAATTATGTGCCCAAGAAACGCTACTCGGTTCAGCCAAAACTCGCACTTGCTAAACTTAGCATACAGTGCGTGCTCCCTTAACACTTGTACAACCTTTTCCAAATGCACCTCGTGTTCCTCGGGACTCTTCGAATACACTAAAATATTGTCGATGAACACAATGACAAAGTGGTCTAAGAATTCCTTGAATACCCGGTTCATTAAGTCCATGAAAGCAGCAGGGGCATTAGTTAGTCCGAACGGCATCACTGTGAACTCATAGTGCCCATATCTAGTCCTGAACGCTATCTTCGGAATATCCTCCTTTTGGATCCTTAACTGATGATACCCTGTCCTCAGATCAATCTTGGAAAATACCGATGCTCCTTGTAACTGGTCGAATAGGTCGTCAATCCTTGGGAAGGGATACTTATTTTTGACCGTCACTTGGTTCAGTTGACGGTAGTCGATACATAACCTTAGCGACCCATCCTTCTTTCTGACGAATAATATCGGCGCTCCCCATGGAGACGCACTCGGTCAGATAAAACCTTTGTCCAATAATTCCTGCATCTGGACCTTTAATTCCTTCAGTTCTGACAATGACATCCTATAAGGCGGCTTCGAGATTGGCTCAGTCTCAGGGGCCAATTCGATAACGAACTCTACTTCTCTTTCAGGTGGCAATCCCGGCAATTCCTGAGGAAAGACATCGGGGAAATTGCACACCACGGCTATGTCCTCTAGCCTCGGCTCCCCAACCGTTGAATCAACTACATTCGCCAGAAATCCTTGGCACCCCTTATCTAACAGCTTCGATACCTCGAGCGACGAAATCCAAGGGATCGAGGTTCCTCCTCGGTTTCCCACAAACTCGAATCTAGGATGTCCAGCCGGATTAAACTAAATCACCCTGCTACTACAGTCCATAACAGCTTTCTGTTTGACCAACCAGTCCATACCGATAATCACATCAAAATCATGCATACGCAACACTGCCAAATCTATCTTCCCTTCCCAATCGCCAATTACTAACTTACAATCAGGACATCCTAATGCAATCAGCACCTTATCATTCAGCGGAGTAGTAACACACAGCATAACATCAAGCAATTTTGGCTCAATCCCAGATAATTCAACGAACTGCTCAGAAATAAACGAATGCGATGCCCCCGGATCAAACAAGGCATATGCAGCATGATCACAGAGAGAAACCGTACCTGTGACCACGCCCGGCGCATCCTGCACCTCCCTCCTTGCCATTGCATACACCCGTCCTTGGGCCAGCGGCCTATTCTGATTTGCCGGCTGGATAGCTCTAAATTGATTTCCATTCCGGGGCGGTGGTGGCAGGAGAGCGGGCTGTCCAGCTTGTCTGTTGTTGGGGCAGTCTTTCATCTGATGGCCCCTCCCGCCACACATAAAACATGCCCCGTTCCTACTCGGGCAAGGTCCATTTCCGTGTCTCCCTCCACATAGCCTACACGGGGCGTTCTGATAACGGTTTGGCTTCCCAATAGCCCCCCGAACTGGCGGGACGAAGCGATTGTTTCCCATCATGGGTCTCTTCCCAAATTGACGGTTGTCCCTAGCTGGGGCATACCGCGATCCAGAAGCGGCAGCCCAATCCGCCTGATCTCGCTCAATAGCTTGAGCCCTTTCATATATATCATTGTAGCTCCTTAAGTTCAAAGAAATCATCTGGCTACGAAGGTCCGGCTTCAGCCCATCCCGGAACCTCCTAGCCTTGTCCACTGGGTCCTCCACCATCCTGGGAGCAAATTTGGACAGTCTTGCAAATTCAGCCTCATACTGGTCCACTGACGACTGACCCTGTCGCAACCTTATAAACTCAGCCAGTTTCTGCTCTCGGGCACTTTCCGAGAAGTATTTACTATTGAAAGTCTCAGTAAAGACCGTCCAACTTAAAGCAGTACCAGTGGGGAACACTTGACCCCTGGTGGCCCTCCACCAATTACTTGCATTGTTCTGAAGCTGGTAGACTACTAGTGTCACCTTCTCTTCCTCAGTGCACCCCAGCACCTCAAAAGCCTTTTCTAGCTCCTCTATCCATCTCGGTGCAGCCTCGGGGTCGCCTTTCCCATCAAATTTAGGGGGTTTCAGCCTCAGGAACTGTTCTACTAGCTTGGACATCAGCCTGACCTTATTCACTTGCATCACACCCGGATTTCCACCACTCACGTTATTTCCCTGATCCCCATTATTCCCGATGATCTCACTGGCAGCTGCAGCAGGGACTGTGGCACTCCTTCCTCCGGTCTGTCTACCCGATAAAAATCCTGCTTCCTCTAGTACTCTCCACATTTCGTCCAATCTAGGATCTCCCACGACTCCAGCTTGCGGGGCTACACGACCTTGACCTCGACCTCGACCTCGACCACTCATCTTACTGATTCTCACAAATGCCCACCTGCTAAGTTCCACACAAGAATTAGAAACCTAGGCTAACTACACCAGTCTAAGCCCTAGGCAATGAATCACAACACAATCCATTCAGCAGGCAGCCAATCACAAATAGCACCTAATCACAACTAACAAGTTCGGGCACTTACCTCAAGTCCCGACGCACCTGCACCTCATATATATTGCACAACAACCACTTAGCAATCACAATCACACTGTCTGGGGTACGCATAGCACATGAGTCTCCCTAACTATCTACCCCAAGGTCATCGCTCCTTATCACTCCAGGCTTCGACCGACTTGGATCGAGCTGACCTTGCTCTGATACCAATTCAACAGGGGATATCACGCCCCGGTCCCCACCGAGCCCGCGACATCCCGTTCACGGTCGATCGTTTAAACGCGACGTCCCAGGACGCGTCGCCGACCCAAAAGAAATGCGCAAGCGGAAGCATGTAAAATAACCCCGGCAATAAAAACAAGACTAAGGAATAGACAACGAAATATAATAAACACCAAACATTTTAAATCCTCCAATATTACAAAAAAGGGCAACCCGGCTTCCAAAATTAACCACAGTTTTCAAAAGAGGACAGTGGTTGACAGTTCTATCTTCTCTACAAAAGGGTACTCAAAAATATACAGGGCAATTGATCTGTCCTTCAATCCCTGTAGCACTCCGGCGGTCTCTCCGAATCCATCACGATCGTGGATCTGAAAGTGGTTATATAATAACCGTGAGACAGAGTCTCAATAAGCAACAACCTAAACCTAACCTAGGCTAATGCGTACCCAGACCAGTCTAACATGCAAACTACCAGTCGAAATAGTCAATTGCACATGAAAGGCTTACCTCGCCTCGAACCACGTGCCAACCCTGCATATTAGTCTAAACATGATAATGCAAGTACAAATCACCGCCACATCACAATCACCAGCACACACACTTCCACTCGAAATCAGTCAATCCAAACAAGCACCCAACCCATCCAACCAATTATCCACACGCACCATCAGTCAGTTCGACCAATATCCACACGCTCAACCAGCCAATCAGTCACACGCTCAACCAGCCAATCAGTCACACTCAACCAGCCAATCAGTCACACTCAACCAGCCATTTCAATCACACTCAAATCACATGCGTGTCCGAACATCTTTCTCACAACTCGCGCCACTGCGCCTCAAATTCAATCTCACAGGCTCACAAGCCTCACATTTCAATCAATTCTCATGGCCGCCGTCAACACGTCCCAAGCCATATCATTCAATTCATTTCCAGTGGCCGCCGTCAACACGTCCCAAGCCACGATATTCGAACAATTTCCAACGACCGACGTAAACATGTCCCGGTCCAATCACACCTTTAACGGGCCACCGTCAACACGTCTCAAACCCGCATCCAATTGGCACATCGGCCATTCAAGCCTTCACACGGACCGCCGTCAACACGTCCCAAGTTCGTAGCCCTCCGATTGATCCGGGCTTAATCTCTCACAGGCAGGCACACGCCACTCAATTTAATTAAATTCACGCCAAGTCACATCAAATCACTCACACCCAACACTCAGTCCAAAATCACAGTCGCCACCTCATCCACCAACCCGACATTCAAGTCGGTCATGCATAATTTCCCAAATTAAACATACTAATTAATCCAACTTAAAATGCATAAATAAATCACCAAAACACTAAATTAATGCTCGCCCTAGCCGTTCTAGCCCGAAACTAGTCAATGAAATACCCAAAAGACTAAGTAGGGTCTAGGAAGTCGCTTACCAAATTTTGACCCGGGAAAAGTCGGTTCGGGCTCAAAATTGCCCGGGTGTGAAGTTTTGACCGGGCGCATGCGCGGGCCACACGGGCGCGCTGACCGGCCAAAGTGGGCACAATGGCCGATCGGCGTGCCTAGTGCGCGGGCGCGGCGAACGCGCGGCGTGCCCGAGGCGCTCGGGCGCGCGAATGGGCTACGCGCCTGGGCAACGGGGCACGGGCACGCGGCTTGTGTGCGCGGTGAAGTGGCTAGCACGGGTCACCTAGAGGGGGGTGAATAGGTGATCCTTAACAAAACTTATAAATTTCGCGGAAATAAAATGTAGAACAAAAGAGTCTGAATAATATTCAGATTAAAGTTAGATCTGAAGAACGAAGTACTGAAATGCAAGACGTAAAATGAGAGATGAGGAAAAGAGAATCTGCACACAGATGTATAGTGGTTCGGCTTATGACAAGCCTACGTCCACTCTCCCACGCTTACAGCCTACTGGCTGGATTTCACTATGTAATCAAGAGGAATTTACAGACTTTGAGTCTCAGCACTATTGTGTATGATAGGACTCTCTATCTCACACAAATACTCTTTACAAAGTAATCCTCAAGATCTTGATCTTAAGTACAGAACGACAAGAGAACAGATTGGAGTGAACTCAGACTTTGGACTTGATGATTCTTGAATCTCTCTTCCTTCTGCTGCTCATGTTCTCCTTAAATACACCTCTCCATCCACACTACCCGTTGGACAGCTCACAGAGGATTATCTTCCAATCTTCACCTTGGACAGATTTGTAAACTAAGGATTGAGTAGCCGTTAGTTGATAGATTCTGAATCCCACTGATTCTGGTCGCCCATACAAACAGAATCTTGGTTTCCATAAGTGGAGTTTTTGTCCGTTGTAGATCATTCTTGTCTTAGTATTTGATTGTCAATCAATTTGATTAAGATTGAACAAATCAATACTTTCCTTCTATGAAATTCATGCCAGAACACTAGCTGTTATTCTTCGTTCTGGATTTTTGCTTCTGAAGAATTACTGCGTCTTCGTCTGCTTCTGAAGAATTACTGCATCTTCGTCTGCTTCTGGAAATTTCAGCTTCTGCGTCTGCTTCTGAAGAATTTCAGCTTACGCGTCTGCTTCTGGAAATTCCTGAATCTCAGAACTTTAGCTTTCGTGGGTCCTCAAGAACTCATAGAGTCTGAATTATTTCTGCGTCTGGAAAATTTCTCAGAACTTAAATAATTCTTCTTAACTTGTAAAATCTGAGTAACTTCATTCTTAGCTTCCAGAACATATTTTCCTGAAATCAGAAGGTTTAGAATAAGCATCAGATTTACAAACATTATGGAAGGTTTTGTCAACTTCAAAATCAATAGGAGTTTTCCTCAACAATCTCCCCCTTTTTGATGGTGACAAAACTTTCCTGCAGATTGTGTCAATTTAGAATAAATTTGAAGTGAGCAATCATATTCAGCGCATTAAATTACAGATTGAAAGAATTAAACACTGTTGTTAGAATCTGTGCTTCATTTCTTCCTTTGTCTATAACCTGCAATAAATCTGCATAAAAATTCTCCCCCTTTTTGTCATCAGCAAAAAGATAAAAATATAGAATGTAACGCCGTGATATAACAAGATAAATAGATAATGTCAAAGTCATTACAGACCAAAGAAAATATGAGAGAAAAAAATTTGAAAACAGGCTAAGATTTGGAAGGGGTTCTGATTAGTTGAAAATTGTCCAGAATGGAAACGGCTTCATCAATCCTTGAACTGCATTGAGCAATGGCTTCCTTTAGTTCTGCTTTATTCACTGTTGCTTGAAGTTGTTGAGAGTTGTTGTTTTCCTCAACAATTTTCTGCAGATTCTGGATTTCATGTTCCAGTGCAGTTTGTTTGCTTTTGATCTCGAGCAGAAGAGAAAGGATGTTCTGATTGTTGGAAGACTGTTCCTGGACATTTGCTTGCTCAGGCTGATCGAACCCTTGGGCTGCTTCTTGTTGAAACTCCCCCTGAACAGGTGCTTGTTCCTCAGAGACATGTTCTGTAAAAGTTGGTTCTGGTACTGGTGGAGAACCATGTTCTGGAACAGGTACAGAACCATGTTCTGGAACTTCAGCATGACCTGTATGAAAGTGGTCTGCTTCTGCTTCATCATCCTCATCTTGCAGAAGGATTTTTCTCTTTTTATACACTTTCAGCTGGACTGAAGTTTCTTTCTTCTTACTTGCTGCCCCCTTGCTTTGCTCTGTTTTGCTTTTACGTGACTTATCAGAAAGAGTAGCCTCAGAATGAACCTTCTCTTTTCCCTTGATCTTTTCCCTAATATCATCAAACTGTTTCATCTTGGAGAGCATCCTTTCTCCAACAATCATACAGGGAACACTATTTTGTTTCAACTCATCAGGAATTGATATTTGTAAGAACATAAAAATTCGTGAAATCAATGCTCCATAGGGAAGCTGTCCCTTGTCCTTGTGAAGTGTCCTGTACATGTGGAATATGATGATGTGAGGAAGAGAAAAGGGATGACCTTTCAGTAAAGCCCAGATGAGTTTCATCTCTGATTTAGACAGGTCTGTTTTGGAGGCTGCCTTCGGCTTCAAACAATTGATGATGATTTTGTGCAGAATGATTGATCTTCTGGATAAGTCATAGTATGTTGTATGCCTTTTTGGTTCCAAAGCAAAAGTGGAATCTTCAGAAGCTACCCTGGAAGCTTCTTCATAACTTACCTCCAAAGGAATGAATTTTGATTGTCTTGTCCCCATTATTCTTGCTAACAAATCACTTTTGATGTCAAATTTCTTGTCACCGACAGTAAACTGAAGCCAGTTGGGCGACAAGATTGAGAGATTAGAGTAAAAATATGCTGTTAGTTCAGAATAAACTTCTGCAGATTGAAGGCAGAACTCATAGATTCCCTGCTTTTCAAACTTGCGTTTAACACAGAATCCAGCATTCTCCAAGTAGGCAAAATCAACAGTCCTGTGATTCATAACACCACGAGCCAGTAAAAGCTGATAACAAGTGTGATGTTCAGGACTTCTAAACAATCTTCCTGTTCCTGGCATTCTAGAGGCAATCCCCAGTTTCTTCTCAAAAAGCTCGAACAGACGAGCGTCATCCTCTGGAACGACAAATTTCGAGGAGGATTTAGGGCTTACCACTGGCGTTTGTACAGACGGAGTATATGATTCTCCGACCTTTTCTTTCCCTTTCTTGGAGCGATGCGAGGAAGGGGTTGTGGAAGCAAGGGTTGGAGCAGACCCAGCAGATAATTTGGAATACTCTTGAACTAGATGAGTTTCCGACCGAAAGTGATTATCTTTAAGACATTTTAGAAGAGTATCAGCAGCAGCATTACCTCTCTTCAGTCTTTGATAATTCTGCCATAAGAGCTTGATGTTTTTGAAGTGAAAATCTCTGTCACCCTCTGGTTTGAATGAAGACGACCGAGGCGGGGGTGTAACATGAGCAGACTCTTCGAGATGTTCCGATTCTGTATCTGATACTTCCATAAACTCTGGCGGAGCAGAAGATTTCGATTCTTGATTCAAGATACGTGATGATCTTCGCTTGAAAGGCATTCTGAAGTCTTCTTGATCGAAAAGTTTTGAACTTTGGAGAAGGAAGAAGAAGAGGGTTTCTGAGAGTCGAAAAAGGTTTGAGCCGAAAAGAGTACTGATGAGGGTTTTGGAAAGAGACGATAAGGGTATATAAATGATAAAGACGAATCTTTGGAAATAAGAGGTTATTTTTAGAAGGTAATAAGTAACCTCAAAATAAATAGAAAGAAAATATATGTTCTGAAGCAAAAAAGAAAGATCAGATAATATTCTAAACTCAATTAATCAGATTAGATTAGGTACGTACCTGATTGACTTCCAAATATAACAAATGTGTGAATATCCTGCCAAAAATATTCCCGCCAAAATTTAAACTATGTACGTACCGTTCTTGAGAGTCTGAAGAATGTTCAGACCGAAACTACTTGAGTCTGAAGAATTTTCCTGTTTGTCAAAACACTTCAAGAAGGATAAGTAATACACAGTTTATTTCTAATAAATTCGAAAGATGATTTATCAAGGGGTTTTGTGAATATATCAGCTAATTGATTCTTAGAATCAATAAATTGAATATTCACATCACCATTTTGCACATGGTCTCTAATAAAATGATGTTTGATCTCAATATGCTTGGCCCGAGAGTGAAGAATGGGATTCTTAGTGAGATTGATAGCACTGGTATTGTCACATCTGATTTCAACATTTGAGTCTTCAACAGCAAAATCTCGCAACTGCTGCTTCATCCACAGAATCTATGCACAGCAACTTCCTAAGGCTACGTATTCTGCTTCTGCTGTTGATAGTGCAACTGTATTCTGCTTCTTTGAATACCAGGATACTAACATATTCCCAAGCAGTTGGCAAGTACCTGTAGTACTTTTCCTGTCCACTTTACATCCAGCCAAGTCAGCATCGGAATAACCAGTAAGAGTAAAATCTGAATCTTTGGAATACCAAAGACCTAGCATTGGATAAGTTCCAATGTATTTGATTATCCTTTTTACTGCAGAAAGATGCGATTCCTTTGGATCTGACTGAAATCTCGCACACATACAGACGCTAAAAAGTATGTCAGGTCTAGATGCAGTAAGATATAATAGAGAACCTATCATGCTTCTATATACCTTCTGATCAACCTTTTTACCATTCACATCTTTGTCTAGCTTGGATGAATGAGGCATTGGAGTGTCTGTTTTCTTGCAATTCTGCAGACCAAACTTCTTGACAATCTCCTTGGCATATTTTTCTTGGCAAATGAAAGTACCATCTTTCATTTGTTTCACTTGTAAGCCAAGAAAGAAAGTTAGTTCTCCCATCATGCTCATCTCGAACTCGTTCTGCATATTTTTAGAGAATTCCTTGCAAAGCAATTCATTAGAGGATCCAAAAATAATATCATCAACATAGATCTGAACAAGTAGAAAATCCTTACCCTTTTTCTTAACAAAAAGAGTAGTATCTACCTTACCTTTTGTAAAATTATTTTGTAGAAGGAAATTACTTAACATTTCATACCATGCTCTGGGTGCCTGTTTCAGACCGTAAAGAGCCTTTTTGAGTCTGTAAACATGATCTGTCTTCCTTGGTTCTTCAAAACCAGGTGGTTGATCCACATATACTTCTTCTTTAATATATCCGTTTAGAAATGCACTTTTCACATCCATCTGAAACAGTTTAAAGTTATGGAAACAAGCATAAGCTAGTAATAGCCGTATGGCTTCTAACCTTGCAACTGGTGCATATGTTTCATCATAATCAATGCCTTCTTCTTGAGAGTAGCCTTTTGCAACCAGTCTTGCCTTGTTTCTTGTGACCTTTCCTTTGTCGTTCAGTTTGTTTCTGAACACCCATTTTGTTCCAATTACTGGACGATTTTTGGGTCTTGGCACAAGCTCCCATACTTCATTTATCCTGAACTGCTGAAGTTCCTCTTGCATAGCTTCTATCCAGCTTTCATCTGTTAAGGCTTCTCCAACCTCTTTTGGTTCTATTTCAGATATCAATGCCAAGTTGCTGATGATTTCCTTCTGTTTGGATCTGGTCTTTATACCATCTTCTATTTCTCCAATGATGAGATCTTTCGGATGACTGGACTTATGTTTCCAGTTTTTGTCAAAACGTTCCTTCTGAAAATCTGCAGACTCTAGATTTTCTGGTTGAGTCTGTACATTGTCTTCTTTTCCTTCTTCCACAGAATCTTCGATCTTTTGAGATTCTAGATGACCTTCTGAAGATACTTGAATACAGGGAAGTGATTCAGATTCATCTTTGTGAGTCTGAACATTTTCTTCAAACCTTACATTCATTGTCTCTTCTACAGTCTGAGAATTTTTGTTGAATACTCTGTATGCTTTGCTTGAAGTGGAATATCCAAGTAAGATGCCTTCATCTGTTCTATCATCAAACTTACCAGGGCGATCATTCGAGTTTTTGAGAATAAAGCATTTACAACCAAACACTCGAAAATATGAGATACTAGGCTTTCTGCCTTTGAAAAGCTCATAGGGGGTTTTCTCAAGAATGGGTCTGAGAAAGACTCTGTTAATAATGTAACATGCTGTAAAAACTGCATCTGCCCAAAAGTGAAAAGGAATCCTGCTTTCAATCAACAAAGTTCTTGCCATTTCTTGCAAAGAACGATTTTTCCTTTCCACAACACTATTTTGTTCTGGTGTGTATGGAGTAGAAAAATTATGTTGAAAGCCATTTTCCTCACAAAAGTCTGAAAAATTTTGATTTTCAAATTCTCCCCCATGATCAGTTTTAATGCAGGAAATGGTATAGCCTTTTTCATTTTGAATTCTTTTTGCAAATTTTGAAAAATATGAGAATGCCTCATTTTTATGAGCAAAAAAGAACACCCATGTAAATCTAGTAAAGTCATCAACAATAACTAAACAATATCTCTTACCACCAATACTTTGTGTTCTGGTTGGTCCAAACAAGTCCATATGAAGAAGCTGCAAAGCACGATCAGTAGAAACATGATGTATTGATTTGAAAGAACTTCTTACTTGTTTTCCTAGCATGCAAGCATTGCATAGGTCTGTCTTTCTGTATTTCAAGTCTGGCAAACCTCGAACAAGTTTCTTGTTAGAGATTTTTGAGATCTGTTTCATGCTGATGTGTCCCAACCTTCTGTGCCAAAGATCTTCATCCTCTTTGATTGAAATCAAGCAGTGATTGGAGTTTGGATTAACATCCAGAAGATAGATATTGCCATGTCTTCTTCCTGTGAATGTTTGAGAAGAATCTTTGCTTGTTCCTGAGCATGTATCTTCTTGAAAGTTGATTCTGAATCCTGTATCACAAAGCTGGCTTATGCTGATCAAATTGTAGTTGAGTCCCTTTACCAATGATACGTCATTGATTCTTAGTCCTCCAATATCAACTGTTCCTTTGCCGATGATTTGTCATTTAGTATTTCCTCCAAAGGATACTTTTCCACCCTTCAGATTTTGTAGATGAGCGAATATGTTTGGATCTCCTGTCATATGTCTGGAGCATCCACTGTCCAGATACCACTTCCTTTTTCTTTTTGTGGTAATCTGCAAGAATTACAACAACTCAAGTTTTCTTTGGTACCCAAACTTGCTTGGGTCCTTGAGTATTAGTATAAGCTGTCTTAACAAAATCTCTTCGAACAGGTCTCCAGACCTTAGGGCATTCATTCTCAAAATGTTGTGGATCTCCACATTTTGAGCACCTGAGTGCACTCCGGCCAACAGGTTTTACAAAATTCCTTTTGAAATGATTTTTGTAAACTTGTCTAGGAGGTCTTTGTTTTAATCTCTCCTTGACTTTTGGAAAATCGATTAAGCTATCACTTTCCTTTACAAATCCAAGACCAGATTTGTTATAGTAAGGAATTTGAATGGAAAGGATATGCTTCAAGGTTTCTGAACCTTTTGAAAACTTGGAAGTAATTTTTGAAATTTCCCTTTTTAAAACATCATTTTCTTTGGAAAGAAAATCTCGACTTTCCTTGATTTGATGAAATTCTTTTTGAAGAAAATCGATCCTTTCTTTTTGAGAAACATCCTGTTGCCGTAGTGAAGAATTTTCCTTTTTTAAGGAAGAGATTCTTTTAAGAGCAGTCTTGAATTCAAAGCACAATTCATCAATATAATTGGACACTTCGATAGACATCTCAGAAGGCTTTACCTCAATTTCCACTCTTGGATCAGAATCAGAATCTGAGTCTGAGTCTGACTTTGCCATCAGACAGACTTCTTCATCACTATCTTCACATTCTGTGTCACTCCAAGTTTCTGCCTTTAAGGCCTTCTTTGCTTTCTCGAATTTGGTCTTCTTTTTCAGAAGTGGACAGTTTGGCTTGATGTGTCCACGTTTCCTACAGTGAAAGCAAATTATCTCCTTTGATCTCTCTGTATCATCGATGGACCTCTTGTTCTCAAAAGGCTTCTTTCCTTTGAGGTCTCTTCCTCTGATTTTCATTTTCTTGTACTTCTTTATGAAGAGAGCCAGTTCTTCATCGTCAACATCTACATCTTCAGTGTCTGCATCAGAATCATCGTTAGTTTTCAAAGCAATTGACTTATTACCTCTGGATATGTTTTGCTCATTTCGCTTCTCAGTTTCATATGATTGAAGAGTTCCAATCAATTCATTCACTGATAGAGGCTTGATCCTTTGTGTCTCGCGAAGAGATGTTTTGATGTTGTCCCACTGTTCTGTCAGTCCTCTCAGAAGTTTGTTCACTTTCAATGCATCTGGGATTGGCTGTTCTTGATAAGCAAGACCGTTTACTATGTCAGTGAACCTGTCATAAAAATCAGCAATTAGTTCTCCAGGCTTCATTTTGAAGGATTCATATTGGCCAAGCAAAATATTGATCTGAGTTTCCTTGGCTCGATCTGTTCCTTCGTACGTAACATAAAGAGTATCCCAGATTTCTTTTGCAGATTCACAAGCAGCAATTTTCTTATACTCAATAGGAGATAATCCACAATAAAGAGAATAAATTGCTTTAGAATCTAAAGTCTCTCTTTTAGCTATCTCGGTTTGAGATAGAGGAGGATCTGCTGGCTTGCTTGCATCTGCCTTTTCTTTTGAGTCTGAAGACTTTGGATTGACTCCTCTGATAATCACATCCCATTGCATGTGATCGATTGATTTGATGAATGCCTTCATCTTGTTTTTCCAGACGCTATATTCTTTGCCATCGAAGAATGGTGGTCTGTTGTTACTCTGTCCTTCAATGAGCCCTGGAGCACCATAGCTAGCCATATAGATCGTTAGCTCAGAAGTAAAACACTTCAGTAAAATGAGCAACCTGCTCTGATACCAATTGAAGTGGCTAGCACGGGTCACCTAGAGGGGGGTGAATAGGTGATCCTTAACAAAACTTATAAATTTCGCGGAAATAAAATGTAGAACAAAAGAGTCTGAATAATATTCAGATTAAAGTTAGATCTGAAGAACGAAGTACTGAAATGCAAGACGTAAAATGAGAGATGAGGAAAAGAGAATCTGCACACAGATGTATAGTGGTTCGGCTTATGACAAGCCTACGTCCACTCTCCCACGCTTACAGCCTACTGGCTGGATTTCACTATGTAATCAAGAGGAATTTACAGACTTTGAGTCTCAGCACTATTGTGTATGATAGGACTCTCTATCTCACACAAATACTCTTTACAAAGTAATCCTCAAGATCTTGATCTTAAGTACAGAACGACAAGAGAACAGATTGGAGTGAACTCAGACTTTGGACTTGATGATTCTTGAATCTCTCTTCCTTCTGCTGCTCATGTTCTCCTTAAATACACCTCTCCATCCACACTACCCGTTGGACAGCTCACAGAGGATTATCTTCCAATCTTCACCTTGGACAGATTTGTAAACTAAGGATTGAGTAGCCGTTAGTTGATAGATTCTGAATCCCACTGATTCTGGTCGCCCATACAAACAGAATCTTGGTTTCCATAAGTGGAGTTTTTGTCCGTTGTAGATCATTCTTGTCTTAGTATTTGATTGTCAATCAATTTGATTAAGATTGAACAAATCAATACTTTCCTTCTATGAAATCCATGCCAGAACACTAGCTGTTATTCTTCGTTCTGGATTTTTGCTTCTGAAGAATTACTGCGTCTTCGTCTGCTTCTGAAGAATTACTGCATCTTCGTCTGCTTCTGAAGAATTACTGCATCTTCGTCTGCTTCTGGAAATTTCAGCTTCTGCGTCTGCTTCTGAAGAATTTCAGCTTACGCGTCTGCTTCTGGAAATTCCTGAATCTCAGAACTTTAGCTTTCGTGGGTCCTCAAGAACTCATAGAGTCTGAATTATTTCTGCGTCTGGAAAATTTCTCAGAACTTAAATAATTCTTCTTAACTTGTAAAATCTGAGTAACTTCATTCTTAGCTTCCAGAACATATTTTCCTGAAATCAGAAGGTTTAGAATAAGCATCAGATTTACAAACATTATGGAAGGTTTTGTCAACTTCAAAATCAATAGGAGTTTTCCTCAACACGCGGGCCATGGGCCTTGGCCGGCTAAGTTGGCCGGCTGATCGGCCGGCTGGGCTGGGCTGGCCGACCGGGCTGGTCGGCGGTGGCTGGCCGGCGGTGGCGAGCGTCGGCGACGGCGACCGGCGACGGCGGCGCGGGGGCGGTGACGAGCTGGACGGAGGGGAGAGGGTCGGTCGAGCGTGGGGCGAGAGGAAGAGGGGAAGGGAGAGAGAGAGGGGCTGAGGGACGGTGGCTGGCGGCTGGGCGGGCAGATGGGGCGGCGACGGCGCGGCCAAGCGGCGGCGTGGGGGCCGGCGGGACGAGTCGGCGAGTGGCGGCGACGAGCTGGTTCAGCTCGGGCAAGTCGGAGCTGCTGGCCGGGAGAGAGAGAGAGAGAGAGAGAGAGAGAGAGAGAGGCAAGGGGGAAGGGCTAAGGGAGGTGAGGGTGGCGGGGCTCGGTCTGGGGCGGGGCAGCTGTGCCGTCGCCGGAGCAGCAGGCGGCAGCGAACTCCCGGCAGCCCGGCGAGCTGAGCTCGCGGTTGTGACGGAGGGCCGAGAAAGAGAGAGAGAGAGAGAGCAGTCGGCTGGGTGGGGGGGCCGGCAGAGGGCGCGACGGCGCGGCGACGCGGCGACGCGGCGGCGCGGCGGGGCGGCGGCGCGGCGAGCAGGACGAAAGCGAAGCAGATCCGGCCGAAGGAGAAACGAAGAAGAAGAAGAAAAGAGAGAAGAGGGACAAGGAGGAGAGAGGAGAGAGAGAAGGCTGACAGGGGGGGACATGCATGCAGAGGGGGGGAGAGGGGACGTGCGTAGGGGGTAGCGTGCACGGCAACGCCGGGGAGAAAAAGAGAGAGAGAGAGGGGGGAAAAGGAGGAGAAAGAGGGACACGCGCGGGA